>WAAB01008956.1:0-61233 GCA_013389865.1 Piaya cayana
AGGGAGTTTCCTAGCTACTTCCTGTAGCAAATTAGTAGTATTCCTGTAGCAAATACACTGCAACCGTAATAAACCCTGTTTTTTGCATCAGGGGATTATGTCCATGATTGTAGGGGAATGAGTTCAGTTAATAGCCTTTCTCTATCCCTGACTACTGTGATCCCTGCAGCAATTCTGCACTGCAAAAAACCATAGCTTGAGAATGACAAATTGATGCTTGTTTTCCTTTTAAAATAAGTCACTTCTCATTTTACGGCTGCATCAGATGCACTTTCCTCAGTCAGTTTTAAGGAGGACAAGCTGGTAATATTTCTCTCTGTTTTTCCCTGAAGCTTTGTATGTTGTGTTTGATGCCTCAGGACAGGGCTGATCTTATTTCACAAACTGTGGTTGATTTGGTTTGCTTTTGCTGAGCAATAGCTCACAAAAGTATTCTCTGTGTACCTGACTGCAGCAACTGGGCAGGATTAGAGTCAAAGGTCTGATTTACACAGGCATGTTCCTTTGTCTTCATTTCTGTTTGCCTCCATTGTCAGACAGTAATTCAGATAATCTTCCCTTTGAATTTTAGATAACTCCTTGCACCTTTTTTTCTTGGCAAAACTAATGGAGTTTTATCTACTCTGCATGAATTAAAATACATTAAGAACTACTACCATGAAAATAACACAGCCCCTTATGCTGGTTCTAGGGTGCCTGATCTGAAGAGCCTCTCAGGACTCACAGCTGGCACTAGTTAGCATCTCTCTGGTAGCCTCAGACAAGCTGCCAATGGAAGACCAAACTGAAGGCTCACTGCTTTCTTGCCTCCAGAGAAGTTCTCACTTTCTGCAGTAATGTAAGGACATTCTGGAAGAGGCAGGCAAGGGAGTTTGTACAGTGTATGCCCCTGATGTCTCTGTAACAAGGATAAACAGATCATTTCAAGATATAGCACTACCAAATGAATTATCCAGAACACATTTTTAAGCTTTTCCCTCTCACAAATTCAAAGTTGACCATCTCCTCTGTGAAAAGCTATATCTTAAATTTGGATTATAGCAGAGTTAAACAGCCACATGCAGAATTTTGCTCTCCAACCAAACCTGTCCCCAGTAACGTCAAAATCAGTCATTTCCCTTGATGATCCTTAAGGACCCTTCCAACCCATGATTCTATCCTTGCTTTTGGTAAGTGTCACAGTGTAGGAAAGGAAGACTTCACAGACATACTTCTGTAGGTCCTCAAGAAGCTTTTTCTTGAATAGTGAAAATTCAGTTAGGACAAAAATTGTGGGGCACATACAGAGGTATTTCTGTGACAGACAAATGGCTCCGTCCTATTGCTTTATTCAATGGCCAGTTTTCTTTTTTTCCCCAATTACAAATTCTATCCCTTCCAAGTTACAGCAGGAACTTCTACATTCAGCTGAGGGCAGCTCCTCAACCTTAAAACAGAAACTGTCTTTTCCCAGCTGACTAATTCTATTCCTGTTGTCTCTTCTCTTTCTAAAAGTTCCAAACCAACCTCTCAAAACAGAACACTATGACTCTCTGGTTCCACATTCACTCAGAGTGAAATTAGCCCTTTGAGCGAAAGAGACTAAAAGATCTTTCCCAGACTGTCTCTCTCACTCAAAACATTCATCTTTTCTCAGCTTTCTCTCTCAGATAGGTAATGGGATGCATTTACAACTCTACTTTCTTTCCTACATTTTCCCCATTCAGTTCCTACAGACACTCTAAAAAATCCAGGCCTCAGAACATCCTGGTTCCAGGTTGACATAAATACAATTCGCCTTAAAGAACTTCACTGCATTGTTTCAGTTTCCCCATTTCAAGAGTTAAAAATGTTTTCCCCTTCTATTTCTTTTTTTTTTCTCAATAATTCCTTTCCTCCCAGAATTGCTGGACTCTTACAGCAGTTGCCCTATTTTATTTCACTTTTTACAGCCAGGTAACCGTCTTAAAATTCCAAAGAGAGCTTAGATAGCTTTCTCAGCAGTAAATGCCTGGGAAGGTACCAAGGTAACCCTGTTCCATCGCTGTCACCAACTTTTATTCTTCAGCATGGGAATGCTGTGCAGTGTCAGCACTCCCCATTCAGTAAACTGCTAGATTTGCTGATCTTGGAATCAATTCTACTGCTTTTTACCTATTCTGGAAGTAAGGGATAGGTTATTTTTAATTCATAAAAAATATTCTTTCCTTGTCAAAATGAGTGGTCTGTTCCATATGATGTATCTTCTACTATTTTATTGACTGAAAGGGTGGAAGAGCCCATCTGATTCACAGTATTTCTTCAAATGGCTCGGTGGATATTTAGGATTCAGGGACTGCTGGGGGTGAGGAGCTAATTGAATTTAATTGGGGTTATGCTTATTTTTTTCTATGAACTGATCTAAATAATTATGAATGCATCAGAGCACTAGAAAAAATAATCCCTTATGCTAACAAAAGATGGCAGAAATAATCCAAAAACCAGCATGGAAGAAGGAAGAGCACAAAATATCCCTCAAAATTGATAACAGCTCTCTGCCATGATAGTCTATTTATTCATCTCCTATGCTGCCACTTCATGCCAAAAATAATACCCTATGGGTCTAAATACTCTTCATATAATTTTGACTGGACTTGCTTCCAACAAAGCTAACCATCACCTGGTCCTCTATCACAACAGCTTACAAGGACAACAATTGTGCAGAAGGCAAAAAGTAAATCCAAGCACTTCCTTTTACCAGTTTATGCAATGGGAATGCCAAGTTGATCTTGATTTCTCATTTTTTTAACTGTCTTTTTCTCTTACATCCTTATCCATTAGAAAACCTGCCCTTTATTTCAAAATAAATTAATAATAAACAAAATTTGAACATATGAAACAATCACATTGTACAGATTTAGAAATCATGGGAAGAAAAGCTAAGATGCATATTTAAATCTCAGGTTTTCTTTGGAACTTTCTTGGAATACAAACAAGTAAAATAACTGTTTTGTTTTTGAAATAACCGAACAATATTTACTATTATCAGTTTACTATCCAAAATGGGCTAGAGTTACCAGCACTGTGTAACAATATATGTCTGCACCTATGCTGCCATCAACAATTGAACTCAGAGTGATGAGCACACCATTTCTTCAGCATTGAACACAGCAACAGAAATACCAGCTCAGCAGAAAGTCCTTTGAGAAGTATACTCGGTACATAGAAAGTACTTTTGAGAAATATACCGGGGCACACTGCAAATTGTCATTCACGGGGCTTCTGCTGGGCTTGGATTTAAGGTATGCATGTGTTAGACTGCAAAGGATCTGAGTTAGACTCTACTTGACAGATTGCAGGCAAACACCAGACCATGCAAACATCATCTTCCCAAGTAAGCAATTTATATGGTTGTGTTGGCTATAACACAGTGTTATATAGTCTTCAAATGAAAGATAGCAATGAAGGAGACAACATCCACTGCAAGATAATGGATATTTATATATACCAGCCAACCTCAAATCTATTTCCCTATAACATCACAAGTGAAATTTAAATCTCTGCAGTCACAGCAGTTACACTTAGGATCAATGCATCCTTTAGCAACCATTTAGGATAGGTATTCTTAAAAAAATCAAACAGCAAAAAATACATATTAAAAATATATACTTGTAAACCTTTTTTTCCTTCCATCATCTGTAATTTTTTCAGCTTGCTTTGCCTGCTGCCATGTGAATCCTATATATTTCCTGAACTTGTTTTCTTCCTGTGGGAGTAGATGCAAAGATTTGTTGTACATTTTCCCTATATTGATACAGTTAGGAGAAGGTTTTTCCAAAATGGTCGAAGGATTTACCATGCAAACTCCTTTGACTCTCAGTGGGATTTATTTTCCAAAATTCTTTGGATACTTTTGGAAACTCTAGAACTCCGGTCTGTTTTGTGTTCTATTGTGGTTTTATGTCACAATTTTTCTACTAAACTGGCTTATAGCCATGCATATTTGCTGATCAGTGCATTTTAAGGAACCCTGGAGTACAGGCATAAAATTCATTTTCTTCCATAAGGTAATCCTAAGTGGTTACAACAGAATGTTTATGCATCCTGTGCTGCCCCAGCTCACAGGCAATTACATTAGAATTCAGGAGTCTGATTCTGAAGGATCAACAGAAGCCAAGAGCGAGTAAAAGAAATTTTTCATTGGATAGTTTTAAATACCCAGTCAAAAATCAGACAAAACTGCGAACTGGAATAGAGTATTAGCTACAATCAATTTATTCCCTGACAAACAGCAGGGCAGTTATTTTGGATCAAATTTACCCTACTGAACACACTGAATTCCTCAGCTCTGCTGGGCATTTCAGAACAGTAGCCCAGAGGAGGCAGTTGAGGTGAATAATAGAAGGTGGAGAAAGGCCAAATCAATGTACTTACCTTCCAACTTTCCTACATCACAGTGTTCACCAAGTATGGGTGTGGCTTCAGTGCATCAGGCTGAGTAGTGACCAGGTGTGGTGGGGTTGAATACCTGAAAGAACTCAGCTGGAATCATCCACATAGAGTACCCAGTGTAGAACATGAAGAAGCCTTTAATTCCTTTGTGTTCAAAGTTTAAAAATTAAATAAAATGACAGATTTCAGCCCAGACTCTCTGAACTCAGATTGGTACACATAGACTCATCACTAGGTCTAAAAGGAATAAACTTCTCCCTCCTCTTGAGACATATTTGTTTTCTTCTCCATAAAAACATCCTCTAGCACAGTCTGTACCCTTGTGACTGTTTGAAAGTCACAGATTAGAAAAAGCATTGAATGAACTGTTCAAAATATTAATTGAACTCAACAGAGTTAAAAGGTAAAAACTGTTAGAGAAAACATGCCTGCTGAAGCAAGAGTCTTTCAAGCCTAGAAAATCACAATTCAGCCCCCCACTCAGCTATTGCAAACAGCTCCCAATGACCCTTTCCCATAATACTTTAGGCAATATGCAGAATAATATGCAAACTTCAAGTCAGTTTTCAAGAGAATGATTTTAATAGGTTTTTCATTCAGGAATTATTATGTCCTATGTCAGTTAAAATTGTACACAGGTGAAGGAAGCAGAGGTAACAAATGGTAAAAAAATATTCTGCTACCTCAGTGCAAGGAGCCTGTAATTATGAAGTGAATCACCATGAACACACTGAATACATACCTACATCAATACCTACATCTTGGAGTGATTAACTGGATGATCAGATTAATAACCTTCTCTTAAAGTCTAATTTTTCTGGAGGCTAAACAGAACCAACTCAGCATCTCCAAGTAGTCAGGGAAACAAATAATACAAAACCTGAAATGGCAACTTGTATTGATAAGTTTTTAAAAAATAAAATAACTTCTGACCTTAGGGTCACAGTTTGTATTTTATATATTACAACTTGTATAAGCTCAACTTGAATTTTCTTTTTCCATCCTCCTCCCAATTACTGGCAAAGGTTTGACATTGAGTCTTGTTTCTAAACTCCTGACTGAAAATTTATTAATGGAAATCAGTAACAATGAGTCTAACGAAGTTATCAGCAAGCAAAACCAACAAGTAGGTGACTGGGATGAAACACTGTCTGCCCCCTTGCCCTGGTCAGCTAGCTACAATCAAAAAGAAAACAGATCAATTGTAAGGTCATTAAAATACAAGGGAAACACAACAGATATTGGTGTAACAGAAAACAAGCTCAGAGAAGTCTAATTGGTAATACAATCATTTTAATGGAAGGACTATTCCAGTAGGACAAGGCCCAATACACACCCTCAGTCTCCTCTAGGAGACAGAGGTCTCCTATTATTAGAGTACACGCTCGATTAACCACTTACTCAGCCACTCATCTGCAAATGACCCGAACTCAGTAATTGATCCCAGTGGGACCCCCAGGGCATCCCCAGTTGCATGCAATTACTGAATGTTTCATTACGGAATTCAGCTGTCACCCCCATGCCAAAGAAACCCATTTTATGCTTCAGAATGCTTTGTGATACTTCCTTTAAAACGTATTTGTGTGAAGAGACATTTTGTGAAGCAGAATTCTTAAGGATAACCACAATACATAGGCAATTATAGTGAATTAATTTTACCTGATTCAACTGGTAGCCATTATGATTACAAAACGAGCCCAGCTTGCTGCAGAATTCTCTGTTGACCCACTCTCATCCTGTAAGAAACGTAAAGAAAGAAAAGCATTTAAAAGTGCCTTATTATCTTCCTGATTATAGATGAGAGCAGGAGCTGAGCATGGCTCTCACTAAATGCTAGCTTCAGTAACCAGTGTGTCAATAGAAGGAACAGGATGTAACAGAACTTACAGAGTCACTTATTCAATGGAAATAATGGTTTAGCAGCTAGAGACAGTTCTAGCATTAAAAGTCAAAAAAAGAGACAAAATTGGGACAGATTCAGGCATTCAACCTACAGGTTAATTTCTCACGGTATATTCAAAGTAATACTAGGAGCCTGACATCGCTGCTGACATTTCAGGGTCAAAATTTAGCATCACTTGGATTTGAATGGTATCACCAATGTCCCTCTCCATGCAGTTATAACACAGAAACAAAGATTTGTGTCTCAGATTGCCTTATTACAATGCAAGAAAATGATACAATTTCAAATTTAATTGCTCTTATGAAATAATTCTGAATTACATAGTTGCAAGTTCTAAGATTATGTGGTCTTTGAGTAGCCTGGTCTAGCTGGAGGTGTCCATGCTCATGCAGGGATTAGAACTGGATGATCTTTAAGGTCTGTTCCAACCCAAATCATTCTATGATTCCATTGTTTTCCCTGCCCCCCTGACAATAAATCATTTTTGAAAGAGAAATTGTGCCTGCTCATTTTCCTAAAAGGAGGATGGATCACTGAAGGTGACAGACAGTCAACAACAGTTTACATAATTGTCTGGCCTAAGGCTGACATGCTTTATCAGTCTGTTCTCTTAAGGATGTAACACAAGAGACATGGCTACTATTCTTTTTTGCCTGTATGGCAAAAGGATGTTTTGTGAAAGCACAAAAAGGATTACACAGTTGCTCACAGAGAACTGAGAACAAGCACATACAAATTTAATTACTCATCTGTGTGAGAAAGAAAAGCTCTGCCTTAAGAAAACCACCAATCAATTTTCATTTTGAAAATGGCCAGATATTATTCAAGTCCAAAACATAAAAAAACATCTAGGCAGGAATCAGATCTGATTTCAGCGTTGACTCTCAACAGTCTCTTGATGCTGTAGCAACATCTAGCAATAAAATGTCTTGTCTAACAGGCACATCACATTTCATCATACTGCTTACAGCTTCCCATTTGTTCATTTTTCAAATATACTTTTATTTTCTGAGCTCTTGTTTCATAAGCAACCTGATTTACAGCAGATTCAGGGCTTGATTACACAGGATATATCTCCACAAACACTCACCTGCCTTAGGACAGGTCTGAGGAAGAGGAGGATGGTCCTGGACAAATAATAGCTGGGGGGTTCTGTTATGGAAAAGGGTCTTTTCCTCAACCCAGGAGTGATTATCTGTTCTTCTGAAAACCTGAAGCCCACCAGGGAACACTGAGAACAGTGACAGCTCCTTTTTCATCTCTCATAACTCTTCTATTCTTTGGATGGTCTGTTAATTGAACAAGCAAAGCAGACCAAACTGTCACAGCCTCTTACTCTCTTCCTCGTTCCCTGAAACAGCTGAAGCTCCCAACAGTCTTGAGCTCATTTCTATTCAAGATCATGTGGAAATGCGAGGCACAATGGGAGGGGGTGCCTTTGCAATAGATCCACATTGGATTAATCAAAGCATAAACCTGTATGTCCTTGGGGTTTTTTTTCAAAAGAGTGTCTAATAGGATTAATTAAAGGCTGTGGATGCAAGTTACCATGTTTTGTTTCAGGCAAGGCAGAAAAGGACGAGGTGCTGGACGTTACGGGGCTCCCTGCCAGCCAGTGCTGCTTCATGCCTCTTTGAAAATCAGTTTTGTAACGTCTGCTGCAAGCAAACTGGCTACCAATGAACTTGTTCATTTAACATCATTTCTGTATCTACTTTTCCCTATAAAAGCAATCACTTGTTTTTATATTCTGGGGCTGGCAATTCAGAGGCAAGAGGTGAAAGGTAGGAGAGAGAGACACACACAAAAATACATCTGTACCATCCCTATTCGTGTTCCTATATATCTCATGAGGGAACATCTGCCTAAGTTCACCAGAAGGAGGTCTGTGTGGGGAAGCAAGCTGTAACATGTTACCATTTGGGGTTGGGTGTTGAAGGACTGAGACATTTGTATCAAACTGAATAACTGCGTTTAGAGGTGCTGTGTTCCCCAACTAAGTTTTGATAAAGATCTAGACAAAGGGTTTATAAAATTTATGCTTTGAAAATTCAGAAGGGCTTGGAAAGGGGTAACAGCTCTGCTAACGAACCTAATACTAATAAATGTTTCAATTCTCTTATGCTTAACAGCATAAATATTTTGCAGATTTTTGATGTAAGCAGAAAGGAATCAAAGTCAGTGCTCCCTGCACAAGCATTCTCTGTTGCAGAACATCAGTCAGGGCCAGGAAAGTGAAAAATTCTTTGAATTACATCTCTTCTAAACAACATCTATGCATGGTAACACTTCAGTTATGAAGATGTAGCACTGAAAGCCCTGGAAAGCTTGCTACAGTGGTGAGATATTTCTGTCTTTTATTGGCTATATTTTCCTGCCTGCTATTTCTCATTTTAGTATCTGTGGTTATCACAGAAAAACATCTGGTTCCCCTTTCTGCTGTGCACTACATGTCACAAAAGCAATTGTAGAACTTGTCTGGGCAACCATTTACCTCTTCCCTTCCCTACCACTCCCAAGGAATCTTGTTGAGGACAGCTATAAGCCTGATGAAGTATTTGCCTCCTATATTGTACTGCATCAAATTTTCAGGAAGCACTGAAGTACATCTTGGAACATAAACATTGATACAATCTACTCTTGAGGCCTTTTAAGTTTTCTGGCGGTTTTTGTAGCCAGGTGAGAAAACAGCTAAAGAACTACCTTTATCACAGGGGTCCCAAAAGTGTCAATTCTCCTAGCCACAGTCTCTACCACGCTACTCTTAGCCACAAACACATCCATCCAGGCTGACCACTACCCTCACAAGGCTTACCTATCTGTCCTACCACAAAGAAACCCTCTGCAACAGCTCTGGAGCTGGTTGGAAGGTGAGCTCTAAGCTCAAGAGCAGCTCTGCTTACCCTACTACTTCTCTTCAGCTTAAAGAATTCCAGTTTACAAATTGTAACTGGAAGGGTTAGATCAGCCAGGTTAGGATTAATGTTGCATGTGCTGCAGCTTAGTTTCCACAACAATACTTTAACAATGTAATCGCATCAGTTAGAAACAGGAAGAAGAGCGCAGCTCCAGCACCTCAGCTACAATAAAAAAAAAAAAAAACAAAAAACCAAAAAAACCCAAACCTGTTTGCCTTTTTGAAGTAACAGTGAATCTGACATTTCTTTTTTTACTGAAGCAGAACTAGAGTTGTACAGGGACTGCTCAGATGTCTGTCAATGGATAACAAGCTGTAAAGCTAAGAAAATATAACCAGGGAGCAATGATGAATAATTGGAAGCAGTATGATTAGCACACATAGATCCACAAGAGGGTGACCTCCTCCTTTTCTAACCTTCATAATTTTTACTAGAAGAGAAACTCCCACTGAATTCACTGAGGATCTGCCACTGGGCAGGGTCTCCCTGAAGCTCACAGTAACTCAGATGGCCCCATGCTCATTACGATTAAATATAACCATTAGTAATTTGGCTCATCTGCAACTGATTTTCTCAAATGCAGCTTACTACAAATCTTCCTATATTTCTAAGTACATATTAAAAAGTTAATAGCAAACTGTTTTATTACTTAGAAATAGATAGAATAAGAAAAGTGACTCAGCAGAAACAAACCCTCTGCTTTTTATTACTGCAGGCAAGATAACATTTTCCTCACAGTCCTTAGAGAAGTCAAGTTTTGTTTGAAGATTTTGTACTGTTACGTCAATGAAGACATCAAGTTCTTTCACCAAAATGAAGAGACCTAATCCCTGCTTGAAATGAGGAGGGAAAGCACTGAAATTTCAAGAACAGCACAATTCGTACTTCTATGATAAGATGTGAGCAATGTGAATTATGACTCTGATGTTAAGTAGTTATGGTCCATCTACTACTCTTTCTTCAAGACAAATTTCAATTTGCATCTCCATGGATGTTAAAAAAAAGGCAGAAATAGAAGCATGTTTCTTCTCCAATTCAGTTTTCTTTAAAAGAGAACAACTGAGTTAAAAATGGCTTGGACAGAGGGCAACTAACTATGTATAGCTAGAGCAAAGTCAGCAGTATTGTAGCATGAAAACATACATTTGAGTTTTAAAATAGAAACTGCATGCATGGATTTTAGCAAGGAACTACTTACAGACATTTTCATTCTCTGTGCAATGAACATAATCAGGAAAAAATACAAACCAAGGTATATATTCTGTCTAAATAGTTGTCTAACCTTAGAAATTAGAGAGAGCTTTTGGCAGTGAAACACTTTAAGAAGTCACAAACCTCCTAAGCTTCTGCACCTGAGTAAAAAGTACAGCTGCAAAAGTGGTGCCTTTCTATTGCTCTATAGTCTACTGGAGTCTTAAATGTACAGCACAGTGGTATTTTAACAAAATACTGCTCAGAAAACAAAGTACCCAACTCACAGCTTCACTGTGTATGCACTCCAGCAGCCACTTCTACATCATACAGCATATTTTCTTCTCAGACAATATCTTCTACCTCCTGCTTCTTAATTATTAATTGCTTAAGCTCCAGCCATCACCTGCTTAGTTCCTGCGGTGTTAAATTAGCCTGTGTTTTGTTTTATGCCAAGATTTGTGATGGTAGAAGCGTGCTAATCACTAGTCAAAGCTCCTTAAAATTAGGGATTTTTTGGTACCCTATCCTTTCATTTCCACACACAAAATGAAGAATCTTTTTTTTTAAAAGGCCCAAAGAATAATCTTTCAACCTTATTTTACAGTTCTGTTTTCATAGAGGTGAAGTGTGTGCCCCAAAAACGCAGCCCAAGGGAGCAGCAGAGGAGTGCCTGTCTCATCAACGGTTCACAAGAGAAACCATCTTCTTTACCTGCAGAATTATATCATGAATTCTGACCTTTAAAAAATTCGGTGCCTCATTTCTGGAGGTACAAAGTGTAGTTTCAACACATCACCCTCTGGTGGTTACTGAAAGCAAATAAAAGCAGTGAAACGCCCTGGCTCTTGTTAAGCCTTTGGGGCCGAGTTGACTGTGAGGTCTCTGCAGAGGGACAGGCTGCACAAGCAGGGTGGTATGAAGCCATTTCCCCACTGTGTGCTGGCGTAGAGCTGTCACCCCTCAGAATCCCAGATCAACGGAATTGTTTAGGTTGGAAATAACCTTTAAGATCATCAAGTCCAATCGCAAACATAATGCTACCAATTCCACCACTAAACCATGTCCTGAAACACCACAGTGCCTGTTAAATCCCTCTAGGGATGGTGGCTGCCCCACTTCCCTGGGCAGCCTCTTCCAGTGTTTGACAACCATTGAGTGAGGTAATTTTTCCTAATATCCAGTCAAAACTTCCCTGGTGCATCTTGAGGCCATTTCCTCTCGCTCTATCTCTTATTACCTGGCAGAAGAGACCAACATGCGCCTCTCCTCAGCCTGCTCACAGGGAGCTGCAGAGAGCAATGAGGTCTACCCTCAGCTTCTTCCCCAGAGTAAAGAGCCCCAGGTCCCTGTGCCACTCCTCATATCCCACCCCCTTTCTCAACTGTGTTCCCTTCTCTGGATATGCTCCAGCCCCGCCCCCCGATGTTTTTTCTGTAGTAAGGGGCCCAAAACTGAGCGCAGTATTTGAGGTGCGGCCTCACCAGCAGTGAGTACAGGGGCACAATCCATTCCCTGCTCCTGCTGGCCACACTGCTTCTGACCCAAACTAGGATGCTCTTGGCCTACTTGGCCTGCTGGGGCACACTGCTGGCTCACATTCAGCTGCTGTCGACCAGCATCCCCAGGTTCTTTTCCGCTGGGCAGCTTTCCAGCTGCTCTTCCCCAAGCCTGTGATGGTGCATGGGGTTGTCCTGACCCAAGTGCAGGAGCCACCTCTTGGCTTTGCTGAACCTTGGCCCGCGGATCCAGCCTGTCCTGGTCCCTCTGCAGAGCCTTCCTGCCCTCTGGCATATTGACACTCCCCACACACCATGGGGAAGAGGGATTTTGGGAAGAGAGGGAGCTGCAGCTGGTAGGGGTGCCCTCAGCCTTGGCTGGCACCTCAGGCTGGTGTGTAACACCTCCAGGACTCAATGCTGCAACCAAACTGAGAATATGCATTCAAACACTTCCTTCTGTCTCTCCCAGACAGGAGACTCCGATTCCTCTCCTACCCTCTTTCCCTGAGGGGCTGCTCATGAGGGAGGGGAGTCCTGTCAGCACAGAGCTTCCCACCCACCATGGTGGCAGCATCAAGGGGCCGTGGACCTGTGGGAGAAGAGCCCACAGCTTCACGCTGACAGTAGCCAGGGTCACCCCTCTCACTGGGGGAAGGTGGCGCGAGGGTAGGGAGCCCTCAGGGTCTGCAGACAGCAGTGAAAGGCAGGACGTTGCCCCAGCACTGTTCACCCTGACACAGCGAAACACACACATCCTCATTCCACAGCCGGGCCAGGGCTGCAGGGATATTTAAGCTCCCAGCTCATGGGTGTACACCACGAGGCATTGGGGATTTGGGTAAACACTTCACTCAATCCCATTTGTGAATTAAACTCAAGCATGGACTTAGCATCCCAGCTGCAACTTTAATGAAGTTTTAAGTTGATGCAGCCTGCCTTCTGTTAACTTGGTTGAAATGTCTGGAGGGTCTTAGGNCAGAAAGGGTCATTTGACACTGGAACAGGCTGCCAAGGGAGGTGGTTGATTCACCTTCCCTGGAGGTGTTTAAGGGATGGGTGGATGAGGTGCTGAGGGACATGGTTTAGTGTTTGATAGGAATCGTTGGACTCAATGATCCAGTGGGTTCCTTCCAACCTGGTTATTCTATGATTCTGTGAATTCCAAGTGATCCTTGCTGGGAGTGGCTGGAGAGTCCCCCAGGCACCAAACAATGCCTGGAGCCCTCGTGGTGGGAGGCGCACCAGGGACTGCTGCTTCCCTTCCCTCTTTGCTGAGAATGCTGCTGAGAGGCACCCAGCCTCATCATGTTTCCAGTGAAAACCAGGTGCTGCTCCAGAAAACATGCAAAGCATTACTTAAAATGAGGCTGAAGCTTGAGCTATTTCAACAGGCTTCTTATAAAAACCATGTTCTTCACACAGTATTAATTTTTAAAAGCTTGGCACTTGGTATTTGTGGAAGCATTTCCTCTGCCAAGAATTTTTTACTCTCATAGGACACAGGTAACCAAACACAACAAAGCATGCAGAGCAAAAACTCTGGGAAGATTTACCAAGTTATTTGACAGGCAGAGGAAATGCCTCATTTTGCCTTCTATTTTAATAAGAAGCTGCCATTCTTACTTCCCTGGATTCAACAGGCTGATCTCATCTGTAAGCTATTTTTCCACTTGAGCATCTGCCCAGCTAACTTGGAGCAAGACCTTAATGCCAGGCTGGGTTCTTTTATTGTATGAGAAGTAATTAAGATCCCAGATGTCACTGCTCTGCACCTGCATGGCCTTGTTTTTGTCAGCAGGGCAGGCACTGCTGTCTCTGCAGCGGGGCTGTGACACAGCAGCATTACAACCTGCATCACCAGCTGCACTCTGCTGATGCAGCGGCTGCCTGCATCTAACTGGTAGCCCTGTATCAGATATTGCTGCTGTTAGTCACAGGCCACATGCTTTGCACTGAGTTTACAAGGGCTCAGCACTGAGGCATGTCAGGCTTGCTTCGCCTGAACATTTGCTGACTTGCCTGCAAGCTTTCTGGAAATTTGGCTTAACTGCAATGGCTTTTTTTCTTGCTGATCAGGTGCTTATCATAGAATGATTTGGCCTGGAAGGGACTTTGAAGCCCATCCTGTTCCAACTCTCCCTGCCACAGGCAGAGACACTCCACCAAATCAGGCTTCTCAAAGTCTCATCCAACCTGGATTTGAACAACTCCAGGGATGGGGCAGCCACAATTTCCCTGGGAAACCTGTGCTGCCACCTCACCACCCTCACAAGAAAAAGAAATATTGCTAATGTTTAATCTAAATCTCTCTTCTAGCTTAAAGCCATTCCCCCTCATCCTGTCCCTGCACTCCCAGACAAAGACCCCCTCCCCAGCTTTCCTGTAGCCCCCTTTAAGTACTGGAAGGCTGCTATGAGTTTTCATCAGGGTCTTCTCTTCACCAAGTTGAACAAGAGAGTGAGTGAGATCTTCTGTCATGGCATGTGTGTCTAGACATGGTGTGTGTTCAGTAATTTTGGAAATATGATCTGAATGTAGCAGATTATTCATAGGGGACTACAACTATTTTTTTAAAAGAATACAAGTTGTTTACACAGCGGGTGATAGGCACATGGAGGTTGGGAGAAAGCGGGGAGCTGAAGGGAAATTGGAGCTAGAGGGGATAAATACACTGAGCTCTGGAAAATACGTATCAAAAGTATGGTAGAAATGGGAACAGAGCTGTGCTACCTTCCAGACATATGCAAGGAAATCCTTCTGTAGGAAGGAGAGTGCTTTAGTTGTGGGGGTGGAAACCCTCTGACTCTCGGGGGAGCCAGAGTCAGGCATGTCTGCTGCTCTACGATTGTTGGCCAGGGACATGACACTTTAAGCTCAGCTAATCCTGCAGCATAGTGGTGTCTGAGGCGCTGCCGGCTAACTGCGGAATTAAGCTCCAAGTAAAGCTGCTGTTGCTGCTTGTACACACTGGGAAGCCTCGAACAAACACTCAGGAAGGGATGGGGGAACTGATGCTAAACCAGAAAGGAGAGATGACTTCTGGTAGACACTGAGGAGACCTGCTGCCTCTCCCTCAGGCATTGCTGTGAATCACAGCTGCCTCATATGCAGAGGCTCATGCTTAGTAGCAAACTGTTCAGAGTAAGCACTTCCCAGTATTGTGGGGCAGCAAGTCCCACAGTTTAATTTAGTGCTGTGTTAAAATTTGCTTGTTTTGTTTCTTTTAAAATCTGTTACCTGGTATTTACACTGGCTCCATCATGGAAAAACAGAGGAGAGATCTGGGAACTAACAGTCATTTGCTGTTTATGTTTTCCACATTGTATTTGAGGTTTTGTTACCAGTTGTATATCTCCAGTCATTATTTCTTCTTCAAGCTAGAGAATTCTGGGCTATTTAACCTCTTTTCGCTATTCCATATTACTGGTTATTCAGGATATGAAGCAGAAGAAATGAAGATTAAAAGGCCGAGTTTTGTATATGCCTCTGTCTTGCTTTCTCCTAAATTCCATGCTGTATTCAAAACAAAGCAATATCACGGATGCTGTGAATTAAGATGGTTCCTGTTTTCTTCTATGTTTTGTAATCATGCAGCTCTTTGCATTCACCTCTGTATTTCTTGATCATGAATACTCTCAGACTGCAGGCATCTGTGGCCCAAGACAGCGACTGAGGCTGTAAAGAACAATCCTGTTCTTCTGGATATCCTTATCTTACATATGCCTAAATTCCTGTTTGAAAGGGAGATGATCTCCACCTCTTTAAGAGCACATCATCTTTTTGGGAAGTCAAGCCACACCCTCACAAAGCCCAAGTAGAATCCCAGGGCTGACAAGAGTTAGTGAAATCCAGACTCATAGAACTCCATCAGGTCTTTTGGTTGTATCATTTCCAACATGTCAGTGGAATGTTGGTTTGGTTTTTTTGCTAGGTCTAGGAGGGAAAGAACATTCCAATGATGCTCCGCACTCCTCTCACTGGACTGAGGCTAGCAATGGCTCAGCAACCCGGGTGGCTTTTGAATTTGTGCCCAGGAAAAACACAGCTGGGTTCTAGTATCAGCAAAACCTGCTGTTCAGCAGAAACAGCCTGCACAGGCACCCTCCTCCATTTCATCTTCTGTTTTTCTTTGGGGAATAGCTTGACCTTTGAGGCCAGAGCCTGAGACGGCCACTTCTAGTTCTATCAACATGCCAACTCCTTCAGGTGCATCGTGCCCCTGCTCAGCAGATCTCAAGCATGTAGGCTTGGCCACATTGGCCTCCTCAATCTGACCTCCTCTGGGTCTGGTCTGATGCTCAAACTGGCTCAGAAGGACTTCTGGTCTTGCTAAGAGCTAGACACATGGTTTGCATTCTGTTTCATCTCAGAAAAAGGTACATGGGCTGAGCTGAGCTTTAAAGAACAGCAGCACAGTGCAGGACAAACAAAGGTTAACAACTTCAAGCTTCCAATTCAGCATCTTGAAATCTGTGTCCAGTGGAAATCTTCCCAGAGAAGGGTAGGGTGGTGTAGACAATAGTGTGTCAAGAGCCATTTTATGTGGTTCCAACCAGTGAAGTTCAAAACACAAACCACAATCTAAGTAATTTTCAGAAGATTTTAAAAAGTCAAAGCTACTTTATGTGTATCAATTGACAAGGACAAACCAGTTCCTCTGAAAATTTCTGCATGCTAATCACAAGTGTTAAATGAAATTACAGCTGCAGGAGGTTTCTTCTGTGGAGGAACACCTTAATGCCGCATGGCAACACTGGGATAGCTGTGTATTTATGCCTTATTGAAAAAATTGATTTAGTTATCTCAACAGAATGATTTTTTTTATTACAGTTTCAGATTGGATGTATAATAGATTAGCAAATCTTTCTGGAGTACTGATTTGTCCCAGCAACATTAATTGACGTTCTACAGAAACACACAAATGACGTTTGAAGCCCTGTTCGATACTTGGTTTTGTCACATGTTTGAAACAATACTTGAAGAACCATTATAACCTATACAAGTAAGGGAGGAGGAAAATTCATGACTAACTGGGATAAAATAGCTACAAATTTGATCTTGCAAAATCCTCCATAAGAATCTCAGCGTAATCTCAGGTATCACAAGTGTAAAATGTTGTTCTGTAAAATGAAGCTCTAAAAATTGGATGGATGATAAGCATGAATGTACTCAGCACACAAATTCCAATTGGATTTCTCCATTAGGAAGATTAACTTTTCCCTTATTAAAAATACATCGCCATATTTTAAAAATACTTGGGGTAAAGGAGACTACAAACAATTACATCACTTCTATTTAATCTCAAATGTTCTGTTTCTGCTGCTAAAATATAATTTCATTACAGCACTTTAACCTAGACAAACATAATGGCATTTTTAATTTGGATAAGTCAGCTTTGCCTTAAAATTCCTTGTTGAATGGAGGCAAAAATTCAAAATCTGAGCCAGCAAAATTGCACCAGATATTACACAGCAGTTTACATAACGCATTACTAAACTACTGTGAGGCTCAGTAACCCAAATATCAATATTTTAAACATAAATCCATGCCTCAGAGTAAAGCTGTGACACAAGCTTGACCTTACTGCACCATTCCTTATGATTCGTAGCTAAATTCCATTCAGACTACAAATTAAGCATCAAATCAGAAAACAACACAGGTTGGACATCTTTTTAACCAACAGGTTAAATCTTTGTGCTCCAGAAACTCTCTCCAGAACCATGTGTTTGGGATAATAGCCAACAACACATGCATGAAAAAAAACCTGGCTCCACAACTTTGGTATCATTCCCAGAGGCAGCAAGGTGTGTTCATAGCTCCCAAATGATGGGGTTTGATGCAAACTCAACTCCTTTCTTTCCTTTCTCATTCAAGCTTCAGCAGAAATGCCATTCACCATGATTTTCACACGTTAAACATACTTAGCCACTGGTTTTCATCAAGGTTTGCTTTCCACTGAGTCAAATACTGTAATGCAGAAAGAAACCACACAGTGGTAACTGTCACCAGGACACACATCCCAGATGCATTCCCAAATCCTTCTCCTATCAAATAGGCTAGTTAAATACATTGTCTTTAGCCAGTTATTGGCTGGAGAAAAAGTACAAGTATTTCTAGTATTGGTGTTCATTGGTTTGGGTTTGGTTTTTTCCCTTCAAATTGTAGCCCTCGTCACTTTGCTTGGTTTGGGTTTCTAATTATTAAACATCAGTGATTTTTAAGGTGAAACTAATGCAAGGAAAGAATCTGTTGTGGTCTAGTTTGGGTGTTAAACAGAAATATTTATCCAGGCAGTAAATTTTCATCCCCACAATGAAACATAAATTCTTCGGTGCACCTTTGACTCAAGTCTTTCTCAGGGTAGAACATCCTCCTTTCAGTATCTAGTCCTCATTCTTAGCAGTAAGAATACATTTAATCCTCTTAAGAGAGTACAATTCAGGGAAAACAAGCAACAGGCACACAAACGATTATTACTGTCTTCCCTGCCCAACACTGAACTGTTTGTGTTCAAGGACACAATCACAGGGTCAGCTTTACATGTGGAATGAAAATAATTTAATCCATTCCATGCTCCAGGTTAACTCCTCCTCCCCTCCTTTAAAAAAAGGAAATGCAGAAACACCACTAAATCTTGTGTTGTAATACAGGAGACTTAAAGGACACAAAATGTAAATAAAATTCTTGTTATTCTTTCCTTTACACCAAAGAGTCCTCTTTTTCATGTCATCTGATGTTGCCATGCAAAAGTTGGCCCTACTATTAATATTTACCCAATACCTAACTTCTAAATAACTTTGGATCACCTCACAGACGAGGATTTTGAGTCTATACCATGGGGATAAAAGGAGATAGGTGCTGCCTGCGGAGCAGCCCTTGTTATCAGTTATTAATCCAGCTTTCCACACACCAAGAGATTCATTGGCCCTTACTCCTCCAAGCTGACTAAAAGGAAGTTCAATCTTCAGTAGGAAAAGCAGGGAGTTACAAGATGAAGAGGCAGGAAGGTGAACAGTTAAACTGTGCCTGCCTCAGACCACAGGCAGTCTCTGCACTCCCACTGAGGACTGGTTTCCTTCGCAGTGCCATTTAAGCAGGGAGTGCCTGCTGCCACAGAGCGAACCATCGTGCCCAGCATGGCAACCTGAGGCACAACCTGCACCTGCAGACTGAGCTGTTTCCACAGCCGGAACAAAGATCCTCATGGCATTAGGAAATCAACTGATCCTTGGGTAAGGACATCAAGCAGCTGCATTATTTACAGTGGTTTCACTTTTATTTACTGTAAGACTATCTGCACCTACTGCTGCTGCAAAGGTGTTAATAAATTACAGCCCCTTGGACAGGGGTCCTGGAGGGCTGCGAAATAAAAGAACATGTAGTGATGGTTTCTGTTCCACACAGCTAAAAGGATCCAGTCGTGTCCCCTACCCAGAATTTGCCTCTTACACAGAGCAGAAGCAGCAGCCACATGATTACACTGGCCTAGTGCAGAAAATGCTTGGCTAGCAGAATTCAGGGCAAATTCCAGTCTCATCTTCTAACAACCAGCAAAGGAGCCACCGCAGGCTTGATGCAGAAGGGCATCTACTTATGTCCTCTTTATCTTTTGAACTCTCACATACAATCTTGTTCTCTTTGCTGTTTGAACAAGAACAGTACAAGAATAAAAAAAAAACTTTACTAAAGCCCCATGGACTCGACTGCTGTGCACACAAATATTATCTGTGTCCAGAGAGCAAAAATGAGGGAAGACAGAATAATTGCTACTGCATCTGACACCAAAACCACCTTTATCAATTCAGTGAGGTATGGTGAGCCTGAAAAAGTAGTTAAAAGCATGAATTCCTATAAGCATATTCTGTTATAGAAAAAAGTTAAAAAATGTGATCCCCATAACTGGTGTGAGAATCCTGTCCTCTCCACTCAGCAGCCGTACAGCTATTATTCAGTCCCCTAGCAGAAACATACATTCCAGCTGCTCAGCTCAGGGGAAGAATGGTGCTTTTATACCATTGAGATCACTGTCCCATTCACTCAGAGCCTCAGTCTGCTGACAGCACAAAGCCAGCTCCACTGGGTCAGCTGGAAAAATCCTCTCCAGTACCACCCCACTGCTTCTACATTAACCTTCAGACAAACCTGCACCATACATGTCATGCCAGGTCACTTGGCTGTTAAGTAAAATCACACTCTGACAAAGTTTGAAAGCAAAATAGTCCACTTGAAAGGCAATGACTCCTCAATCTTCTACAGATGCTTCACAATTGTCCTGTTAATCTGAAAATGCTGACATCGCCTCAAAGCGGCGACACAGAGGAAGAAATGGCCTCAAGTTGCATTAGAGGAGGTTTAAACCAGATAGCAGGAACATTTCTTTACCACAAGAGTGGTGAAGCACTGGCACAGGCTGCCCAGGTGGATCCTCCATCCCGAGGTACAAAAACACCTGTAGGCACAGCACTTAGGGACATGGTTTAATAGGCAGGGTGGGGTTGGGCTGGATGATCTTAGAGGTCTTTTCCGAACTTAATGATACCATGATTGCATAGGGCTTCTGTCACGTATCTCCTGACAAAATAACCAAGAGGAAATACTTCTACTGGACATTAGGATTTTTTTGAAACTTAGGTGCTCACGCAGCCATTTGCCTCCTGCAGTGCCGCACACCACCACCACACTGCCCTGTGCTGCCAACTCCTTTAGTTACATTACGCTGACACCTATTGTAGTGACGATGAGACGATACATCACACAACTGTCTGTACAGCCCCTGAACTATTGCATATTGTACCTGTATCCAGCTGAATCCATTGAGAAAAAGCAGCATTCGCATTAATAGAGAAACAGAGGTAGTTTTCTCATTTTTCACAGAAGCCGTTAACATCCCCTGTGATGTGAAAAACATCACTGTAAGAAGCCTGGTCCCCGTTTCCCTTGCGTGTTAGCAGACTGTGGTTATTCCAACTATGCCCCTTCAGCTGAACAATCAAACAAATTGAGAGATCGTGCACATCACATGACTCCAGCAAACACCAGGCCTCAGCTTGTGCTGCCAACCAGCACCTCAGGACCAGGAGCCAAACGCTGTCATCCCACGCATCAGCTACAAAGCACGACCTTCAGGATGCCCCTCTAGTGGCTTGTTTTGTCCCTTTTAACAATTAGCCTGACCCTGCCTCCTTTCTGCAGTCACTCAGAGGAGTGGTTATTAGATGTTAAAAGACAAGATATGTATTGAAAGTAGCAATTTTATTTGAGTTAAAATTATTTACAAAAACCCAAAGACATACTTCATGAAACTGGTACAAACTATTTTTCCTGCCGTTGGCTTTTGCTCCAAAGATCACAGCTGAGAAATACTGTATAAAATAAAAATAGGATTGGATTCAGAAAAGTACTCTACTGTTCTAATTTCCAATTGAGAGTATTTACACAAATATTTACAATGGAAAAAGTTAACTTTAAAACTTTAATTTGCAAGTTGGCCTCAAGTACCCTTCAATGCAGTTATTTGAGGGTCTAACACACAAAAATGCACTGCAGTTCACAGGGTGATTTCTCCCCCTCACCCTCAAAAAAAAAAAAAAATCTGCATTTGTCAGTGCTTGACAATTAGTTCAATTTAAAAGAAACTGTTAAACACTGAGGTAAATCAATTCCCAAACGATTACCAGTGTAACAAAGAAAGGTAGGTGTCCCTGCTTTGCCCGTTATCTCATCTGTATTTTTTGTCTCTTCATCTCTCCATGGAAAACTACATGATCAATTTGAAACCCCATTATAAGTGAAAAATCTCTAAAAGCAGAAAACTAGATGGGGAAAATATTTGATAACTTCCTCCTGACATAGAGCCATACAGCTCCCCTCGCTCTCAAAACTGAAGGTTTTGTTAAACAAAGGGGAGCATAACCTCATAAACGTTTCTAAGTTACACTGACACCCTAGGTTTTAGAAGGTGATGAGAGAAAATGCAAGAGTATGACCAACACAGGATTTTTGCCACTAATCAGTTACTTCCTTACAGAATTCCCAACAATCTGCATTATCAAAAATAGGAAGACATAGAAGGCAGCCACTGTATGTAAAAAAATTTACAGCTGGTACTGATACAAAAGCACGAGTTCTTAACTTTATACATGGAGATAACACAAGATCTAAAAGCAGGTTAGATTTCCTGTTATTTCCCCCTCATTATACACAGAACTAATATTTTTATGGCTTCAAGTTTTACAAATTCAATGGAATAACATGATGTCACTATCCATACAGGTATTTTAAAATGTCGATGAAGCAGATCTCAGAACAGTCTGCAAATATTCCAGATCACCTTAATAAAAATAATTACCAATTATGTTGGTCTTAATAATGAATGCAAGAAAAAAAAAACAGTTAAAGAGTCATGTATTTTCAGGGATTCTTGGTTCCACTTAAGTCTTCAAACACAACGCTTTGCTGTGAACTAGACTTCAGACTGAACAAAATCTTCACTATATCAGCAATTTAAGGCTTTGCATTGTATGCATTTCAAATTTGTCATACTACAGACGAATGAAATAGAAAGATTATGTCAGCTGGGAACATTAATCCCCATTGGTGTTTTAGCTTCTTTAAAATTCTTCCTCCTTAAAACATCCAAATTCTTTGTACTGAGCATTATAAAATACATCTTGAGTGCTTCCTTGAAACAAATTAAAACAGCATTTCATTGCTTCCTAGAAGTGTAAACTACCCTGGGATTTAATATTTTTGTTTTCCTTTCTTTTTTTAAACAGGGCACAACTTGCTACAGTTACCGTTTCTGTTGTGGATCATGTACCCTCAAATGGCTTTATGTGTTCATGGGTTTGAGTGCTTCTTGGAACTACAAAGTGTTATGGTCTATCACTTTACAGTACACGGGCCATGACAGTTTTGGAACTAAGAAATAGTTCAACAACCTAATTTCAATCAAAACAGTATAAAAAATAAACTATCCAATCCTTGCCTCTTTGGATTCCAACAAATTTTAAATATAGACAGTAGTTAAAATCACAAAAGTATTTAAAAATTTATATTTTATGATTTTGGAATAATCTAGTAATACAAAAGCAAGAGCAAATTAAACTCAAATAGGAGCGGTGCTGCTGTCCAGAACTTCTTTATTAGAACATTTGTTTGATACCTCAGTAGCTAAGCTGCCTTTGCACCTGGCTGGCACGAAACAATGGCTCAACAGTAAACAGCAGTTGCACGATCAGCAGCAAGTTCTTCCCCTTGAAACTTGTCACAAACAAAGCAAGAAAAAAAGATAGGCAGAGTAAACCCTGCCAAAATATATTTAAATACTGCACTGCATCATAAACAGCATAGTTTGTTTATTTTCCTCAGAACCTTTTCCCCTCATTTTTGATAGCTGCAGATTGGTGTAGTAACTGTCTTTTAGAAAATGCTGAATGCATGGTTAAAAGACCAGGTAGCCTTAAAAATCTGAACACGAATGACACAGATGAATGCTCTCGGTATATCCTTCAAGGACTCCTTTCATGACTTCTTTGTATAAGGGTAGCTCCAGCAGCAGAGTGCCCGTAGCGGAAATTCCATATCTAGCAGTGTTCCAAGTATTCAATCACCCGCGAGATGGATTTCTGGCCTGTTGTTCCAACAGCACACTGGGAAATGCAACAGAAAGCAGGAGTCACAAACAAGCATTTATCAAACCTCTTCCAAGCATGTGAGAGCTCCGCACATTTTAGTTTCAGTATTTAGAATTATGTAAAACCAACTGGGTTCAAACAGAGGATTCACAATGTTTTCCTGACTGCTAACAACCAAATGAAAGCTGCTTTCCATTTATTGCCAAAAAACCAACAGACAGTAGTTAAAACAGACAGTAGTTTACAGTAGTTAAAACTAGAAAAAGCACCCTGTGCTAAACACTTCTAAACATGTATAGATTATTAACAGAAAACACTGTTACAGAAATATCCACACCCATTTAAAAAAATCTTTTACTTACTGTAAGATTCATAAAACTGAGAAATTTTTTGAGCATTTCAGTCATTATCGAGAAGTCCCCTTCAGGTAAGTACTCCCTCACGGTAGTCACATTGATCTAAGGAGTAAAACAAAAGTCATTTTCATTAGGAAAATATTTTTCTGACACTGAATCAAGCTACTCTGCCTGGGAGATGCAACAAGGATATTCACAGCATTCAGAAGGTTTTTGCTCTCTTCTCTGACTGAAGTCTCTCTTAGGCAATGCTTGTGTTTGTGGTGCTTATGTTTCTAGGAGACAACAGCAGCTGCAATGCTTTGGTGTTGGTGGTTTTTGTTTTCATTACAGATCATTAACCACAACTAGACCTGCCCAGGACCTACAGGATTATCAAGAACTAAAACCCCCACACATTCACCTCCTGACATGCAGAGACTGACTTTATGAGAAGGAAGAGGTTTTGTGAAGGGCTGAGAATTCTCAGGTTTGTGGTCAGTGTCCTAACACTACAGCAGGGCCAAGCTGATGAATCAGAAGGCAGAGACAGCGCACTAAAGGCCACTTCTGCCATCAGGGTAAGTGGCCTGAAGGCCACTCTGAACCACATTTTCATTTCAGCATGTATCTGGCAGGAGAGTTTATGAAGTTCTCAACCATTAGAGTTCCACATGTTTAAATTTGAGCTTTGGTTTCCTATGATGCATTCCCAGTCTGGCGCAGTCACCTCCAGCTACTGTGGACATAACCCAGTTTCAAGTAACTTCAACAGAGGATAACACAAAAGCAGACTGATGAAAAGAAATAAACTGTGATCTTAACTTGCTTGCTGGAAGTACCAGAGAATAAAGGAAGCTGCTATAGTTACACAACAGGTGAGCCAGTTCTCCCTTGCCTTTCCAAAGCAAGTTCATTTCTGAGCCAAGACTAACAGCAAAGAGGACAGAGGCAGGAGAGGTTAAATATTCCATTCTAGCAGATTTTGATAAACACACTCATGTTCAGAAAATTTGTTTTGCATAGTTTTGTCACTGCACCGCTCACACTGAGCCCTACCTTAACGAACCCATTTCAATATTGACAACTACTACTTCACTAAAAATTGTACTGAAATTAACAGCAAGTTACTGACTCACTCCCTTACCGGACTCTCTTGGCAGAGACAGCCTAGGAGCAATGCTGTGTATGAGGCCACAATGCAGTCTTCCATGTGCTTCCCAGCATGCTGAAGAGCTGTAAAGAGAGACAAGCAACTGTATTGTATTCTCAAGAGAGACAAGCAAGTGTATCGTACTCCTGAAGCAGCTGCTATCTTTTACTGGTTCAAACACAATTTTTCATTATCTCTTTTCAGACTTTTTGTCAAGCAAAATGAGCTTTTGGGACGAGACTTCAGAGGCAACAATCAAACAAACTCCGTACTTACTAACTAGGCAACATCCTGGAACAAAAAAAATAGCATTTCTTCACTTTCACTTCATTATAGTGTACAATAGTTATTATTATTTGCCATTTCAATATGGAAACTGCATGCTTAAATCACCACAATACAAATATTAATGTTTCATGTGACACTATAAGACAGTAAAGACTTCACTAAAAGAAGTTTACTGTATTACGGATAACGGATACAGCACTTTTTGCTAATGACTCAATATTTGTTGGCAAGACACAAATAGCTACAGACACCACCTGATGGAGCAATGAGGTGGAAAGATGTAAAGCAAGGCTGGAAAAAGTAATATACCTCATTTACTATAAGAAGATTTAAAATGCTACTAACCGCACCTACTATTTAGAAGATTAAATGAGATTTCTCTGACCTTCCAGAGAAGCTGCCTAACCCTGCCTCAAGACACTTAACCTCCTGGAATAAACTGCCAAAGATGCAGCACATCAAGGCCTTACATAGGCCCCTGAGATGCCACCAGCAGAGTGAGAACAACTCAGACACAAAGATGGGACAGAAGCAGCATATGTGCAAATGGGGAGGGGAAATAAAAAGCCCAACTAGCAGCATGAAACCAGAATGGGTCACAGTATCTTGGGAATCAAAATTAAGGCAGGTAACTTTCCAGGACTATTTCAGCAGAACAAGATAAAAACCTAAAAGCCACCCCTTTGGGAATATTTCTTACATGCAATGTCCCTAAAAAAGGTTTGGTTTGGGTCTTTTTAAGAAGGAATTGACAGAAGGCAGAATTAAGAAAACAAAAAGTTGAACAACTTTTTCTACTCCTCATGCTTCCAAACCACTTCTCCTTACAATCCGTAACAGTCTCATCAGGGGACATGCTAAAGAAATCTCAGCTCAGGAGACTGTACTCAAATAGGGCACAGAGGACAAGGGGACAGGTTACAGTCCTAGAGTCCTTCACCTTTCCTGAGCTCATCACCACCAGAAACATACCTTTATTCAAATCAAGTTCTTCATCATCTTCTTCCTTCTTATCTTTCTCTTCAGTGCTATCTGGCTTTTCTGTGGAGACCCACTGTATCTCCCCACTCGTCTCTTGCCATTCCCCACTCTTATCGTGCTGCGCAGTAGGAGCTTCTTTAATCAGTTCATCTGTCTGGCTCTCAGCCAGCTGGGCTGCTCGCTCACGCTCAAGAAAGAGCTAAGGGGGAAAGTTCCAGGAGAATTTCTATTACAAATTAAAACTTAAACATGTTCAACTAATACTTGAAAGCATATTTCGCCTTCACAATTTACTCCTTGATACAGTTAGTCTTCAATACATTCCTCAACAGTGGCTTTTCATTCTTCAAAGGAAAAGAGAAGTTATCCCAACACTAACACTGTGCTCACAGAAACCACCTCCCCTGCTCCCTCCCCAGTGCCAAACCATATAGACTCCTCTGGGATGTTGTACAGTTGTGATTTTTTTCTTTGAGACACAGCTCCAAGATGAAAAGTTGTCATATTTTCCTGTTTTCTGTTCTCTACCAGCCCTCACTTTCTTTTGCTGTTAGCTATCTCCCCTCTTTGCATCCTTAACTTTTCCCTTGACACATAAAAAAGCGGAACTTTGAAAGAACGATTTTAAATGATCAAGGCAATTTTATATTGTGCACTTGTATCTTGTTAATTACTTCTCAAACCACACAACCAACAGTTGCAAATATTGCTTTGCTGAGCTGTATAAATTAATACACTTATTATTTTTATCGCTTATTGTTTTGTCTGCTGCTGGACAGTTATTTCACAGAGTTAAACAGAATTTTATGGATGCTTTTAGCAATTCTTAACTCCCTTGAAATAAAAAATCTGTCATTTCCTTTCCATTCTTTTATGTTAGTTTGCACGGTGGAACTCAAATCACCAAAGCTGGTGGTGGATTTCTTTTTTTTTAAAGAACTTAGTCAATACAACATTTAGGAATGCTACTTCACATCCATAATCACTGCATCAATTTTTTTATTGCTCTCATAAAACATGACAGTTTCTTTATTCTTTTAATTCAAACCTGCAAACTCCCCAAAAGAGTACTTAAAAACAAACATATGCAAAGTAAGACAGGAGTAGCTTAAATTTGTACAGCTGGTAAAAAAAAAAACAAAACTCAAAGTAAACCATTTAGGAACAGGAAAACAAGAAATAAACTGTATAGGAAAAAGAAAGCTTTATGGAGCATGAGAGCAGCCTTTGGATGTCTGCAACACAGATACCACTGTCTTTTACCACACAAGCTGTTTCTGTAGCAGACAGTACTGAAAAAGTCAGAACTGTGAGCAGCACTTCTCTTCCCCACCACGATGTATTACTCAAAATACTAAACAGAAGAAAATTCTGAACAGATCTTCATTGCAGAGTTCTCTGTTCCCCCTGGCAGTCTGATGATGACGAATGCTAACGATTACAGGAAAAACACACTGCTTACCTGCACTAAAGCCTGAACAGCATCGATCTGTCCAGTCATCTTTAGGCTCTCATCTCCTTCTCCAGCACAGAAGGAGTCAAAAGAAGAGGATGTTTCCATATTGACAAGACAGTGCCTGTTCCGAGCACTGTATTCAACTAAATTAATCAACAAACCCAATCCCTGTAAAAATTGGAGAGGCAAAAATGATTACACACATCGTAAAGGGATAATTTAACAAAAAACACCTATCCAGATCAATGTCTTCTTGTGATCTTTTCTTTCTGAGGATACATAACTTTGAACACAACCTTATGAAAGAGTTTGACAGAAAAAGGCATCAGGGTACAAAGGAATGCAAGGCAAAACTGAGATCCCTGCATACTAGGACTTGTATGCAGGAATCTCCATTTTTCCAATTCTGAACACAAAAACATTCTCAATGTTTTTAAAGATGAGATTTCAGTTACAGGTTAGGAATTCAGGGGTCCAGCCTTCAGCTTATATCCTGATAAGACCCTTCACAAGCACAATTTTGCTGTTTAGGCCACAAAGACCCACTTTATACAAGCCGAGTTAAATCTGGCAAAGCTTTTACATTAAGCACCACCACCTAAAGCTGAAAAGACATTTGAAAATTAGAGAATTCACAGGTTTGTTGAGATAAATCTCTAGCAGTGTGCCTTTCCCCATAAAATACATGGAAAATAGAGCTGAAACCTACCAAAGCATTACAGAAACTTTCTGTAAATACTTCAGTAAGCACACATATGGCCAATGAAAACTGTAAAGGCCTCTCCTCAGTTTGAACCAGAGTAGTTAAATGCACAAGAGGGGGAAAAAATCACTGTGTGTTGATGTAACAAACAGCTTACCAGCACCCGAATATCGAATCTCTGTTCTTGAGGTAGGAACTTTGGAACCTGAAGCACGCAATTCATAGCTGTGCCTATCAGACCATCTTGTTCACCTGTTTTTGTACTACCCCATTCTGCAAACAGAAAGAGTTCAGTGGCTCAATTTCGAAAGACACCCATTTTCGTTATCATAAGCACATGGATAAAACCTCTTGGTCTTAAAGAAAACTGGACTCTCCTGGCCAAAGCACACATTTCAAAACTTAGAATTATTCATCCAATTTGCAAAGACAAACTACTGATCACTGTAGAGCAAGCATCTACCACACATAACTGCTTTATTGCACTGTACATGGAAAACATCATTATCAGCATAAGAAATGGGTTTACGTTAATGTTTTATTTGATGCTTTAGCAGAATATATGCAAAATTTTTTTGGATTCTTTTACCATTATCGTTTGTCAGGTTGAGCAAGACACCAATGATGGCCCTCATGCAGTCTTCCACTGCTTTACCCACATGGTTAGTGACATTCTGGTGAGGCACAGGCTTGCTGTCTGGTAAACAGATACTGTCTTCAGCACGATTGTATCGCTGGATTAATTCCTCGCAGTGCTGCAGTGCTCTGCAGGGAAAAGATGCAGAACAGAATTACCTCTGCAACCTAGAGGAACATTCTGCTCCTACACTCATTTTTTCAGAAAGAAAACACCTCAAATATAGATTTTTTTCTGATGCCCAGTCTATAGAGAGAGATAATAAAGTTATCCATCATCTATAAAACCTTTTATGAGCTCAACTGAAATTGTGAAAACAAAAAGCAGGAAAGTTTTATGGCTTAATCAACTTGAGGTTTCAAAAGCAAAAGTTAATGTTTCTTTCCAATTTCATCATGTGGTCTTACAAAAAGTATCTCCTCTCACTACAAACCCAGCCTCTCATATATTTTGACCATCAAGGCACAACATTATTCTGACAGTGTTATCTAAACGTTCTCTTGTTCTGTCCTCAGAGCTATTTCCATTCCGTAAGAAATAAATGACATATTACTTCCTAGCAGGAAAATGTTAATTTCATAATACTACTGGACCATAGGCACAATTCTGTTGCACATTAGTTTGATGTTAAATTTAACAACATTAATTCCAATTGCAAACAAAATAAAAAATGTCAGATTATATACTGGTCTAAACAGCACAGTAAACTGCTTTGCTTCTTTCTTTAAATTAAAAACAAATAGTCAAAAATATCTAACCTATAGCCATGAAATTATGTTTCCAATGAGGTCTGCATCATAAAATTTTCAGCTTAATTTGTTCTCTTAGGGAGAGCAGTACAAAGAGGACACAATCTCTGCCAGCCAACTGAGACCTCACCCAGATTGGTAACTGGGTTAGAGGGGTTTGTGCAAGGATCTTTGCCAGGGAGAACAGCTAGGAAAAGAATTTCACTATTTTTGTTCTTAGTTACACTGTCAATTCTCTTACGTGCCATTCCAGTAAACACTGAAGCATAATGAAAGCAACAAATTAATGTCACTTCCCAACTGGCCTCTTCTGTGCTCCTATTAACTCAGTGCAGAAGGAGCTGAATCCATAGTTTACAGTTACAGAACCAACAGCAGCAGCACTACAGACTAGTAGTACTCATACCCTCATCTAAAATAAATTTAGCATTACTTAGTGAAAAAACAAGAGAGGAAATTGTTTTTTTTTTTCTCTAGAATCTTCTGTTACAACAATTTCCCCCCCTTACCACATGCAGTGTTTTGCAAAAATATCTTTTTGTTACAACTTACTTAGCTGAAGAGACTATGAGTTGTGAGTCTTTGTATGCTATCAGATAGCTCTGATTTTCTGGATTATGCACAGTTACCTAAAAAGAGAAAGAAAAAGTAATACTGAAATGGTACTTTTTCTCTGTGAAAGTAATCCATCCCACTACCACTCTACTGTATTCAGCTCCACATTTCTTGGTTATTATCCAGTGTAAGTTTTCCCTGATCATTGTCCAGTATTTCCTTGGAGTTTTCAACTTGTAATTAAACACACAAAATTGTGTCACTGAAGATAAAACCATCTCCCCTGATACAGTAAGTACAGAATGTTCTGCCACAGCAGAACCCTCCCATCTGTATCCTGGGATCACAGTGTCCCAAGTGCATACATGTGCACGTGTATGTAAGCTTATGTAGAAATATAACACAGAATACTATTATATATGCAATGGTACTTTCAATACTGGGCATCAGCTCCACTTCTGAGAATTTATTATGCATCCAAGTATAAAAATAAAGTTTTTCCTTGATTCCCTCGATTAAAATTCACAATAAACCTTCAGAAACAGTATGAGTTCCTCCCTGAAATCTGCCTGATTGGGTGTGTTGATTTTTGTCATGTCTCCCGAGTTCCTAAGGATCTTACTACATCAGAAACCAGTTTTAAGTTCAAATTTTCTATCACTAAACAAGGCTCTTCTCCCTCTTGGCAATTCCACCTATCAACATAAAAGCAGAAATTGGATCTGAAAACTTTTCTCCCGCTGATCAGAAGGCAGATAAATGTTAAGTATAATTGATTTTTAAGCAGGCAACCTTGAATTAGTATTTCAGCAACTGTTCACCTTTCCCAGGTTTTGGTTTAATTTTACACTACCTTTGAGCCTGTCTTTTACTTTTAGCACAGAAAACAAGTTACTGCTGGAGCTCTTTGCCCTTTAACTTTAAGGTATTCCTTAAAATTCACTGATCTGTACCCTGAACTCACACATGATTTTCTGATGCATCCACACGTATTGCTAGAACATCACAACATGCTTCTGCTTGCTTAGGGTATCACAACACAGAAGGAGTAACACAAGTAACAAATAGTCACAAACTCAGCAAAACAAGGCACTGTAGAGAAGCATATGCTTGCAATTCCTGTCCATTTAGCTCTGCAAGAGCATTGTGTATTTTAATACTGTTCAAAGGTCTTGTCAGAACTTATTTAGCATCTCAGTATTCTTGCTCAAGTGATAAGTGGAGTAGTCTGACTTTCAGGGCATTTTCCTTTTTCAGCGCTTAGCCAGCTGACGTTTGAAAGTAGCAATTAAATGCACATAAATTTATTGCTTCTAAGAAAATAGTACTTCTATAGTGATCCATTTTTACTAGACACACCAGAGTCTAACTCATGCCTCAAAAACAACATCCATAAAATTCAGCTTTCTGTAGGAACTTAAGAAACAGCATCATGTTACATTCAGTTATTCTCATCAACATTGTACATACGTAACGTCCAACGTTGTACATACGTATAGATTGCTAAGAGAATATTCACAGAAATATTCCAGAAGCACTGATAAACATCAGAAAGTCAGTATCTTCCATAAAAAAAATAATCAATGTTGTAGTGCTATTGTGCACCAATATATTGAAAGAGTGTAACACGGAAAGTTCTGGTTGAGAAAAAGGGGTTTTCAGGAATAAAATGTATCAGCTCATACTCACGCTTTCTAAGACCCGTAAACACCTTTCTGCACCCCATAACGAAGCAACCAATTTCTCTTCATTTTCATCACTGCTGAGGTGATCCACACATTCTTTAACTAAACAAGAAAAAAGTTGTTTTCCACTATCAGTAAGACATCTTCAAAAGCCAAGTGTACAACTAATGAGCTTCCCAGCTACTGTCAAGCTTGTTTTACATTTACAAAACTCTAATACAAGGAAACAACTGCGAAGACTCAATCAGCATTCAAAACATTTTCATTTCTCCATGTAAATTAAAAAAAACAAACCAACCAATTCTTACAATTTTGGCTTTCAGACTTTGTGATCAGTGCTACAAATTACATATCTAACTATTTTACATTCTACTGACAGTGAAGAGGTTGTACAGCACACAACCATGTTTCCTAACTGCAATGTGTGCTGAGCGTAAGTCTGAAACCACATACAAATCCAATGTTTTCATCTTTTCAATCCTTCTTTTGTCCATCCCTCTGCTTACTTTAGACTATGTTGTACACAGCTCAAGAACTCATTTTAGGAGTGTGCCATTTGCAATTTGTGAGCTATTGATCCCACAACCCCAACCAAGACATAGCTTTAAAACAGAAGGAAACAAAACCCCACCATGACTGACTTCCCCTGGGATATTTAGTTAAAAAATACCAGACCTGAAAGTAATTCCTGGAGATGATAAAGGAGATTCTACTTTAGAGTAAGTGTGCTGTACACAGTAACTTGTGTTCTGTCTCAGCTTAATGCATTTCTAAATCTCACACATATACGCAACATTACACACATTCTGTTTAACCTTAAAACTAATTCCAATCCCACATGCAGATTAATGTCATTAATATTTCCCAGTGACACGATATCAAATTGTGTACTTCAACACTGCTGAGAAAAAAACATCATGTTTCTACTTTTAATCACAGAGAACAAGTATTCAGAAGAGCAAACATCATAAAAGATTTACTGATATTCCACACCATCAAAGCAGCATCTCCAAGATACCTTTATCTACAATATGATCGAGACCACCCAGAAGTCGCAGTTCTTCTTTAAACCAGTCCCCAGCCCGTTTGGAGGTGAGAGACAGCAACGTCTCCATTGCCAAATGCCCGGTCTGAAAGAGTGAGGTTCCAGAGTTAGAGACATCATCACATGCAGCCAGAGCTAATACATCATATCATACAAACACACATCATAGATAAGCCATAAAACAAAGCCACTGGTTCCAAGCTGAAGAACCACCAGAGGGAGCAAGAACAGATGGAAAAATATGTGCATCTTCAAACTATGACATGGAACTGATGAAAAGGTACTTTGCATTTTCAACTTCTCTTGTTTTTATTAATACCTTAAAAACCTCAGTAGCCTCCTTTCACCTGTGCCTCTCATCACCAAAAGAAACAAGTGGAGGAAGGAGACAGATCGGCCAGGCAGGAAAAAACCCAAGAGGAGCCACAGTGAACACTGCTTCTCTATCTCCCAAATACTTTGTCTCTGCTGCCTGTAGAATACATTTGATTCTACGGCAGATATTCTGTGTTTTTAATTTTCAACTCATAGGAGATAGCAATTAAACTATAGGACCGTATTTATGATCTTTGCCTTTTTTTTTTTTTGAAAGAGAGGAATACATGTCACAATTTAACAACAGCAAAGATGTGTTTGCTCTCTGCAAGTGGAAGTTAAAAGACATTCTAGGTGATTAGCTTAGTTAGTTACCAAACCAAAACTAACACCATTTATAAAGTCATAATTACAACTTGCTTTTCCAAGGCCTCTAAACGAAAGACAAATGTTAACAATAAAAGATAAATTTACACCTACACAAAAGTGACTAGTAACAACTTATGTAATGACCAGCAAACGTGCAGGCAAGTCTGGAGTGCTATCAGCTTAATCTCCTTAACCTCACATATGGTACAGAAGTACAAGGAAAGGCCAGAGAAAAATCCATAATATCCCATTAAAGCCAACTGAATTTAACACCTGAAGTGATAGGCCCTCCCTGACACCTTTGTCTGCAATGCTTTAGAGAGGGCTGTGCTTATTCCGAGCTGTGCAGTGTGTTCCAGGGTACCAGCTCAGACCTCAGCACCTCCTGGGAATAAGAGCATTCACCAGGCACAAGTAAACACACCACTGTCTTGGAAAAACGAGTTGTATGAGAGCCCCAACATCTGCAGTTGCTTTTCTTGTTTTCAAAATACTGATTTCCATGGAGGAAAAGAAAGCTGGAGATTAATTGTGATGAAGACGAGTTCCCAGCCAAAAGTTCCCATCCCCAGTTTGGAGAAGCAAGCATTGCAGCGCAGTGTCCCTAAGGAGAGGACAGTTAGTAACTGCATCTCTCCATTGTCTACCTAAGTGTCCCTGGGTCATGGAAGTGTTGTAGAGCCCAAGAGAACACAACCGGCAGCAAATCTACAACAGGTCACGTCTCCCAGAGTCAGAGTGTCTCAATTCCCTGTCACAGAGGAAACAAATAGCTGCAACTGTTTCACCACTGGGGAAACTGCCAATGACTTTTAATGGCCATCAGCCACCACTCCAGTCTTCCCACAGGAGGGAAGCTAAAACACTGTTACAGGGCATTCTCATCTCATCACTGGGAGATACAAGATCCAAACCCTCACACCTGTAAAAACTCTAACTTAAAAGCATAACACTAGAGGTGATGAGGATATTTGAAACAATGGATGGAGAACTTCCCTTTGGAAGCCAACCACAAGAGAAGGTGTTCTAAGGAAGGATGAAGGAGAACCAGAAGACAGCAGTGTGACAGATCCCTAACTTTCTAATGCTTTCCCATCTTCTTCAGATGATTCTTTTCAATTTATAGATGGAGCTTGAAAATATTGTAACAGGGGTATCTGTAGTCATGCATAACCTAAACCAGATTAAGGAGAGTTTTTATTCTGCTCCTATGAGAGATCTTTACAGCAGCAGAAGACTTAGTTAACTTTCTAAATACCTTCACCTCAAAAGCTCAAAGGCCACGCATTATTTAAAATATGGTGCTTAGTTTTCCACCAAAGCACAATAAGACTTCAAAAGACTTCAGGAGAATATAATTTGATATTTATACTACTAGGCATAAGAAAACCATTTTCAATTTATTTTCCTTTTAATAACATGAATCAAACATTGTAACCCTTTTACTTTTGAGGAAAGCAATCCATTCTATTCATTTTTTATGTCAATTACTATGATATTTTAACACCAAAAGTTCAACACATGGTTCCCTTAGGCTTCCAGCCTTATGATGAGAGTGAGAAACAGAATAACCTCTTTCAGCAACTGAAATGAGAGGTTACTTCTGAAAGTTTTCCTTATGATGTAGCAGAAGCCTGCTGCAAGCATCAGCTGCAGAGACTGACAGGCAAGTGCCATTTGCTAATGTGAAGGCCAAGTTCTTCAGGTTTTATCTTCTCCTAAACCAGCAAAAAAGCCTGGAACAAACTCGACCCACAGAGAACTCCTTTCCAGTTTCTGGGTTTCCATTTTTAATGCTTACAGCAGTCTAGAAAACAGAACCCTTTGAATACCTGTTTGAATACTCAAAAAATCAGTCCCTTCTAACTTCTAGACAGTCACTCAAACAACATGATCTGCAGGAAGAGAATGACACTATTGAATACATTTGTTTGATCTGTGCAAGATTCCACAAATCCAAGGTGTAACTGGGTAGGCACAAACAGGAGTTATCACAACATTTGCCATAATCTTTGTTTCGCAGTGCATATCTCAGTTTGCAACAGCACAGGTCTCCTCTTTACCCCTAGGAGATATGCATGGCTGTTAGCACTTTCTGCCTGTCACCTGATATGAAACAGAGATGACTTACTATATCTTGTGACGAAGGTTTATGTGAAAGCAACTTTACCTTATACAAATGAAGTTTGTCATTGCCTCAGCTTACCACTGCTACCATCATAAACTGGAAGAGAACCTAATCATTTTCATGAGGCTTGCATATATTCTCTAAACATTACATAGTCTCTGCTTCTAGATGGCACAGCTGGGAAGGAACCGGTTTCCATCTGTGAGATACTGCAGTATTCAACACATTTACTACAGCACAACATAATTCTAAAAAATAGAAATGCCTCAGGAAAACAAAACAAAATAGCTGAAACCAATGGCCTGTGGTACTATTACTCTTTACTCATGGACAGCTTCCTTGTAAGACAGAGTCCCTTATAATACATCCTCTCCTTTCAAAATCCATGCCCAAGAAAAGACAAGAACAGAATTACATTTTATAAAAAGTCAGGCTAGCTCAAACTACAAATATGAGGAAAGCTCACAGAGGAGACAGTGGTCTATGCGGCTGGATGCTTTAGCAATAAGGAACCTGTACCAGCTGCTTCAGTTTAATATTGGGAGCTCTTACATTTTATAGTGCAAAAGATATCCTGGAACTGACAGGCTGTGAGCTACATGAGCTGCCTTCAGTGCCAAAACAGCTCCAAAATAAGACACTGATTGTATCAATTCCTAGCTGATCATCACCTAGAGAACAAATCTCACCCGGTATTGGCATCTTCAGATTCTACCATGTAAATTCAGAGAGTAAAAAGTGGAGAAAATAATCTCAAATTCATTTCTTCCTTTGCAGATTTCAAAGTCCACAAAACGAACACAAGCTCCCTCTCTGCACATTCCATAGGTTCATAGGAAACAAGCTTAAAACTCAAACAATTCTTTGTTACCAAAATCTGATGATGAAGGTTAAGGATTAGGTTATTGATATTATCTTCCTCCCCCAAAATTCAGCTATTTCTACTGCCTTTTCAAGTCAATTCAGTTAGAATTTGGGGAGAAAAAACAAGCCAAACTCTTCCTAAACCATCAAGAGTCACAAAAACTACAAAAGACAATTCCAGTTCAACAAGTCAAATGATCTTTTAAGCTAACCTGATACAGACAATCTCAACTGCAGGTTCCTAGCAGAAACTGAAATGTTGCTTCCATAGATAAAGCCCTAAAAAAATCTCACTTCAAAAACAACAGATCAGAAGCTTCTCCAGTCAGGTGTAAGAATAACATGAAAAATGGCAAAACTATAGTCTTTAAAACATTAAATGAACATTAAAAAATAAGATCATACTAACATCTGTTATAGTAAAATTCAGTAGAAGTACTCATTTTTGCCACCTATGACCACTTATCGCATCAATCTGTCACCAGTTCCTTAAATACACTCATAAAAAGACTTGACTTACCCTTTATTTTTCAAGCTACCTTCATGCTAGCAACAAGTCACAGCCAAATATATTTTTAAACAAAAACAGTTTGTTTTGTGTCAGCTGAAGATACATTCATAAAAAACAGAGGGAGGAAGGCAGGGTGGGAGGGGAAAAAAAGTCCAGCCAAACATTTATGGTGTTCTGCCACCACACTTTAGGAAATTTCAAATTTAAAGAAAAAAATACTTGCAGTGCAGCCATACATACATAGAGGGTAGACAAACTGTCATGATTCCTTATATGGGAGACATGAATTTAAGGACAATGCTTACAGTTTCCATTTAATTAAGCATTCCACTACTGCCAAGTCTTTCAAATAAAAGCATGGCACCTACCGTGATGTTTTCCAGATCGAGATGTTTGTTGTGAACAGTTTCACAGAGCCTCCGAATTTTTTCCTTAATTTTATTCATGTCTTTTTCATTCAGCAGCTTGGTAGAAGAAGCATCTTGTTCCAATTCCAAGAGCCGTATCATCAGATCTAGACTAGCCCTATCTAAATCCATGTTCAAACGATCTCTACTCAGGATGTACATCAGAGCTGCTGTACAAAGGGATAAATTCTTGGGTTGGGAAAGGGGAAAAAAAAAAAGTTTTTAGTAATCATGTTAGGCAGATCTTCTACAATTTTTAATAAACAAGCTGAAGATGGACAAAAGACAAAGCCTGACAAGCCTCAACCTATGCCAGCACTTGCATGCGCACTTGGTGTTGCGCATAGATCCCTTCTAGCATTCTCCTAACCAACATAACAGAGATATAAATTACTTCTTACACTTAAAAACCATAGTAGAAAAACAGTTTTCACTTTTAAGGGGCTCTGACGCTGCAGGCAGAATAAGAAATAGAAACTCCAGTCATAAGGTATTATAGAAGAGCCAGATGGCAGGAGAACAAAGTGAAAAAGCACAGAGTATGTGGCAAGGTAGGTGAACATTCTGGTTTGACGGGATAAGCTGGTGACAGCACTCAAAAATACACGGATAGGGACAGCATTTGCATGTTAAAGGAGGAAAAAAGAAGAGCAGCTGGTGACATTGATTCCAAGTCTGCCCAGCAGGTCTGTGAGTCAATAGCTTACACAAGCCTTTCTAGCATAAACACATTTAATTTCCAGGGGAGTTCTGCTTTTTTTTAAATAGTCAAGAGTACAAACCTGCTCCCCCAGCACCCTATCCCTATCAGTTCTTAACAAGTAACTGTTACTACCTTGCCTATCTCTATCTTACACAGAAATGGTTCACAGGGACGTCTCATTCTTCAAGGAGCAATTAAATTTCATCTTCATGAGGATCCAGAAAATCAAAGGCAGAAGGTGACCACCAGATGGGACAAATGACAGTGAAAAGAGCAGAGCTAGGCTATCTGCCCCTAGTGCTGGTAAGTATAGTGCTGGCACTGAGACCCATCTATCCAGGTGAGCTCCAGGCTATAGGAAAGAGGAGAAATGGTCATAGAGAATCGGGTTGTGCTGGGCACAACACTTTCAGAACCCTCTAATGACATCTAAAGGAAAGAAGAACTGCAGGTGTGTGTGGTGTATATGTGTGTCTTACTGAGTCCAGCTCTCAAAAGTCGACATGCTGCAGACACCTAGTCCATTTTTTTTTCTGTGTAAATTAAAAATGGAGAAAACCTAATTTTGGGATGTGAATGTTGTACAGCTCAACAGAAAAGAGTGGAATGTCTGCATCACAGCAGATTAACATCTTGTTTGGAGATCAGCCAGACACCAAAGCAATCATTAGCTGCTTCTGTTTATTTTAGAAGCAAGTAATAATCACACCTGATCATACTAAGAACATCAGCATTTCCAAAACAGGATTAGACAGTTGAGTCTATCAAAAGCCATGTTAAAACTCCCCCTTGACTGCATCGTCAAAACCCACAAGTGAATCAAGACTTTAATCTGACTGTCTAACAAAAATGCATTCCTACTGAAGGAAGGAAGCGAGTTTCCACATCTACACCTGCTTTCATGAACATGACCTTGAAACACAGGGCTGTTTAACAGAAATAAATCTTAGCTGTGAACATCAACATAGGACAAGATTGGAGTAGTAAAACAGAAAGCAGTCTATGTAGTTTTCCACAGATACAGAGTGTATGTTGTTTTTCCTTAACTTCTAGTAACTTTCTCCAGTAAACCCTACAGTTTTACTATTTTAATTACAGAAACTGTTTACTCTGGATTTACTTGCAATGTTTAAAACTGCAAGAAATTCCAGATTCCTGGAAGACATCCTGCTCCTTCAGAATTCCAGTTAATAACATGGGTCCCAGGAGCACATGCACTCCAGAGAAACCAGCAGTTGCTCCCTGAACACCGGTTCAGTCACTGTGGAACCTAATAAAGCAACACCCAGGAAGAACGATTTTCTAGTGATCAGCAATATGTAAGTCAGCTTCCTGATATTAAAAAAAACCCCAAAACAAAACACAAAGCTACAACACACAAAGGGGTTTCTATCAACTACAAACTACGAAGCAGTTAGAGGAAAATGTTGAATTTATAATCTGGGTTGCCAATATGTAGGTATTTAAGATAAGTCAGAGACTCTTCTTCAATCTCAACTCAGAACCACTTTGCAGATGCTTCCAAGTCTGATCAGGACAACCACACTCATCCTGTGAAGCTCCGTATCGAGCCCTTGCCTGTCCTACACTCCCTTCCCTCCAACCCAACCAATGACCTTCTGCACAGAGTAATGGATCTCACCCCACATCAGCTCTGTCAATGCTTCCCTGCAGACCTTCCACAGGGTGTTTACAACACAAACACCATCAGAAGGGACCCAAGCAGGGGACTAAGACATTATACAGAAGTTTCAGGCTGCAGGATTGCCCGGAAACCAAAAAGGAGTGGAGTAATAATGTGTTGATAGGAATGGTTTGACTCGATGATCCAGTGGGTCTCTTCCAACCTGGTGAGTCTATGATTCTATGTAACAAGAATTGTGTTCCTGCAGTAGCACATATACAGCAGGAAATCAGGTCAAGAAGCCTCCAAAAGCTGACATGCAACAGGAAAATAACCATGTTGCAAAAGTAAGGGAATGGTGCTTGTAATATGGATCAAACCTGCCAGTGATATGAGCGTTTTCAAACTCATTTTTCTTAGTCTCCATAGATTTTATCTTGAATATAACAACTCTACATTTTACTCTGATCTTCTGCAAGTGTTACAAACACTTAGCCCTGTTCTCTAAAAACTTTTGTGCACTACCACACAGAACTCTGAGAATGAGGGGAAAATTGTAAGCACAACTAATTTTTGCTCAATATCCTAAAAACACCCCAACCAACAATCTAAGAACTCAACCAAACCGCCAGAACCCCAACCTTAGTGACTGCAGTACTGAAGCAGTTTTATTGGGTCAGCTTCTTTTACTTCTGTTCCTCAAGACTCTTAAAATACATTCCATTTCCAAAAAGATGTGGAGAGGGTGAAAACACAAAATAAATAGAATTTGCTCTAGACTGAAGTTTTACAGCGTATCTAAGTCTGGAGTTGCACTATGTACTTTACAGAATTCAGGAAAACATCCTAGTTGGACATAAACTCCAGAAAGTGCAGACCATTTACACCCATGCTCTTCCTTGTCTTCCCTTGCTGGTTCTATTTATACTGTAGCTTGTGCTAAGAGATGGTTATTTTCTAGGGTTCAGCACTATATTTAATGCACTTTTAAAAAAAAAAATTATTCACATTCTGGAGACATTGCAAAACTGCATTTCTGTGCTTAACTACTGTCAACTGTAATCAAAACAGTTTTAATTTTTATTAATGAAGTCCCAATCCTTGAACGCATAGATGAAGAGAGAAAGTCACTTAAAAACTGAAATTGCAGCTTAAAGCCAAATCTACAAGAAAAATTTTGGTAGAAAAAGTAATTGTCATGTAAATATTTTGGGACAGACCTCAGTAAGAAAACTGGTTATTTTGTTTTCCGTGCTGGTTAAAAAAATACCATTGCAACTGCTATTTTATGTTCCTATGGAAATGTGAAAGTCCTCTGCTTTCCCAGTCTGTTCCATTTTATCAGCCCAGTGAATGCAGCACACGCCTATATTTGTTTCCATCAGCAATGTTGTTGTGGCAGTGTTCCCATCGCCAAAATACTTTGAAATAAAAAATACTAAAAATACTTTTTCCTGCTCAGTCATTTTTCATCTTAAATGGAGTTGAGCGATGCAAGCAAAATTTTGAGTGACTTGTTTTTGAGTTCCACCGTACTAAGATTTAGTGGAGAAACTTCTATTTATTTTGAACAGGCTAAAATTTTAATGAAATAATTAATGAAGAGACAGTGTACAAGGATAACACGCTTATACAGAGAAAGTCATTGTTGAAGCACGTGCTGTCAGTAGTTATAGCACATATTTCAGCAGTTATTAACAGTTTGATAAACCAGTACTTTTATAATACTATATAACTTCTATCAGGAATGCACTGTAACATTAAAATATTAACTATTTTTTTCCCCTGATAAAAGCACTTCATCTAATATACTGAAAATAGCTAATATAATCAATGCTTTTTGTTACTGCAGGCTAATAATAGCAGACAATTTCCTTTTGAAGTGTATGTGCTAGTTCTTTTGAAAACGATGCAATAATGGTAACCGTTAAAAGCCAGCCAAAAAACACTCAGCAAGCTTGTGCACGTTCCAAATTGCTGCGCCTGTCCCTCTGCAGGTCTCCTGCGACTCAGCGGTGGCAACTGTCCTAAAGAGCATGACTGCACTTTATGTATTTCTAGTATTGCTTAGCACTACTTTGACAGTTCGCAAAATAATGGATGCATTGAACCCGGTTCCTACATTTTGCCATTGCTAATTTCTGAAGGAGATGGAGAATAAGTTATTATTCTAAATGAGTTACTTAAAGCTCTACAGCTTTTTCCTCACCCACAGAAAGATGTCAAACACGATCTCTTAAATGCCTGTTTCTGTGGGTGCAAAGTTTCCTTCTGTATTGTGTGCCTTCCTTCTGGACCCATTTAATAAAAGCCACAAACCTGACTGACCGTACCTAACTTCTGCCCATCTCAAATAATGTTTCTTATATTCAGCTTTTGCAACAATCCCTCAAGGTTCCTCCAGAGACACAGTTTCCAGCCACTGGAAAAACACTATCATCTGCAAGAAGCATCTTCTATTGCAGACAAACTGAACTTGTAAAGTTCACAATAAAGAAAACCCAAATAACTTCAGTTTTTAATTCCTGGGTCACATTACCAGAAGTGGTTAGATTTACCTTTTCTTCACGCATACTCAAGGCATCCTACAACTGCAGCTACAGCACTGCTCAAAATACACACAGGACATGAAAATGACCCACAACAGCTACAGAAAAGGCAATAATTCACATATAAACAAGTCTGAAAACAAATACTTAGAGTAATCTTTAAATATAAGTAGGAAGGACTCCTTTCAGATGTATTTTATTTGAAGGAAATTATACATACACCAATAAAACCATCTGAAAAAGTTTAAGAGAAGATAAAATCGCAATCCAAAGCAGTCAGTTTTTATTTATTTCTTAGAAGAATTTCCAAGCCTAGAAGCACGAAATAGTGGAAGATTTGTCAGTGGAATGTAGGTGCTCTTATTTCTCATTTCACTTTGGTCTTCTAAGAAGGAGTCACTGATCCCAGGTGCATGCTACACTGACAGCTTGACCTTGAATTACACAGACACAAGATTCACACGCAGTAGACAGGCATCAAACTTTAATGAAATACACAATGTATCCATACCTGATGGTGCTGGGAATCATCCAGTGTTTTGAAAACCATGGCTACCATCCCATGCGCTCTCAGATGCATTCGGAAGCTGGGCATGGCGCACTTTGTCGCCAAGCTTATTACACTAGAGAGAATTAATTCCGGATTAGAACAATTAAAATGAAAACATTCATAGAAGCGGCAGAAAACAAGCCTACAGAACATGACAGACCATATAACTCAGACTCTTACGAACTCTGTAGGGATGTTTCTGCTAAAATTTGGATACAGCACACGTGTAGTTGGTGGACAGAGCAGCATTTTATCCAAGAGTTGTTCCCCAGCACCAAATCACACCAGCTTTATTTCAAGGCCGGCTAAACACAGAATTTGGAAGGGTACGCTGAACCTGCTTCTTTCAAAAAGTTGAAATAAAATAGTTGAACTAGAAGTAAAATGGGTTAAGCATGAAGCTCTGATTCAGAGGCACAGGAGAGCCAATTATGGATCAAGGAATTATCAGAAATTACAAATGCAAGCTTCCACCACTATCTAACAGTTATCTATTTATTTTCTGATTAGTCCTGCTTATGCCTGACAATACTTCTACAAAACCCCAAACATTTTTAATATTTATTGTTGCACTTATGTTTGACAGAAAGACTACAGATTACAGGAAAAAAATCTGACAAATATATTGGTCTAATCAGTAATCATGAACACAGTCCTGTTTAAAAATGTAATTCTTCCCCTGGTTTTATTAGCAAGCTGTCTGTCATACCTAGCACAGTGCAACATATAAAATATATCGTTAAAATATACTGTTAAAAATATATTGCATTTAAAAGCAGAGTAACGTGGGGTGATTCTTCAATCAAGTCTTCTATGACTGAGGAATCTCATTAAGAGATTCACATGTTACAGTGTTTAAAGAACAACTGGTCTTTCTGTCTCCAATCACAAAAGCCCCAGTTAGAGCTTACCTACCAGCTTCTGATTCTTTTATATCTAATTCCTATCCTTGCACACTCATTTCCTTTGGAAAAAATACTTTTCTTTAAATTTATTAACTGAAAGAAAAAAATGATGGTGTTTATACAAGTTGCACTCCATGATATCAATTTGCAAAGTAAAATTAAGTCACTTCAAGAGCTCAAGAAGCCTGCCATATGAGCAAATCAAGTGCATTCAATATGAAAACCACTCCTGAATTGTCATTAGAGCATTAATTTATTCTTATCATAATGTACCCACAAACTGGATAACAGATTTCTTCTGTATATACTCCAGCAATGAGACTCATTGCTAGTTTTTGAGGAACACGAAGATTAAGTTTTTAAAATAGCACTGTCAAAAGCACACAAAGCTCTTTCTCATCCACAGTCAAATCTCAAGCAAAGTATCCTCATCGGCCATCTCTGTGGACTGAAGTTTTTCCTTCTCTACAATTTTAGTTTTGCTAAATAGGGAGGAAAATTTACAAGAACAAAAACAAGAATAAAAAGAGATTATCATACGGTTACAGACTATCACTCTAATTACTTTTATGTCTAGGGAACAGACACCAATATTAAGTCAAACTTTCTCCACACAACACTAACACCTTTGCTGCTAACTTTGCAACAATGTGTAACTTGACCCTTAAGAGTACAATGAGCAGTTTAAGACAACTTAGGGAAGCTTCCAATCAATATTGAGGCCATGATACTTCCAGTGGATGCCAACTATGTTCTTTCTTTACAGAAGATAAAGGACGAGCAGCTGGAGTTAAACAGCACCTCAACATTACATTACTTATAGATTACAGCCAGCAAACTTTCCTGTCTTAGGGATTTTATGTTAGAATTAGAAAAATTTAATTTATAGCAAAGAAATGTGTCGAAGATATCTCCCACTATACAATATTCTACTTCACCTTCCTACTCAAATTGCTTTTAATTATTCACAATATATCACCCTAATGATTATTTTCAAATTTTACTCTCTATAGAAGAAGTACCACGTACCTCCCCAAACATTTTAAAGTATAGTCACTTCATTGATTAATATTTAATTCAAAGTCTCTTTTAAATAGAAGTGTTTTACAGTAAGGTATCTTACCTAAGGCAACGTGTGTTTAGGGGCTGATTGCTCTTCAATCCACTTAGCAAGTATTCAATATCATCTGTGAACTCTTGATTCTCACCAAATTCCACTACATCATTGAAGTGCTTTACATGCTGAACAACAGTGTATAACTGCAAGAGACAAATGTTTTGACCTAGGTAAGTTGCTCTTGGGATTGGTTATAACCTTATCAAGTACAGTTTAAAATCCCTTCGGTTCTCAGTGCGAGGAAATATTAGAATGTTATTGAAGGCCATTCAACTATTTATATAAAAAATGTTATTTTTTAATAAGAAAGCTAAATCTCATTTTGACACTCTTCCTTCAGTACTTAGGTTTACCAATAATTCTTTATCTTAAAAATTTGTTAAGAATACTTACTTCTTTGTCTTCTTTCCTACATTTCAATGCAGTTACTATCTCTTGATAGGGCTGAGTAGGTATTGTCACAGTTTTTATCACTTTGGGAGGTGGTGCAGGAGCCTTAAAAACTCCATCATCTTTATGAATTGCCTCCTTTGAAGATAGCCTTACCTATTAATAAGAAAGTGCTAAAATGGGCAGATGTTTGAGCATGTAAACATACACTAAACACATCAGGAAACAGTACAGGTGTGCAATTGTCAAACTTGCATTTTGGGACTATCTAGTCTTTGCCTTACGCTACCAAGGCATCCCTAAGCTGTGTGATAATGTACCTACTCTTAAAAAAATAAATCAGATGTCAGAAATTACTTGCATTTCTAAATATAAAACCCAGTTCTAAGTATTCAGAAAAGCTCCAGTGGAGTTCAGAAACTAAAAAAAGAAAAATAAAAACAAAAAACCCCCAAAACCAACAACAAGCTTTCCGGTAAGCAAAACGACCAAGGTCAGTGTTTAAAAACAATGTTTTGTTGGTATTTACAAATAGCTTACTCCCTTACACTGGAGCACTGGGATTAAGCTGGTTGCTGTAGTGAACCATCACCAAGTACCCTGGTCTGGGTAGGAGCAGAGCATTGAGCAATCATCATCTCAACACGAACAGAAATGAAGAACTCCATGCCTGCTCTTTTCCTCTCTAACCAGAGGCTGCTGCACTACTGCACCTAGGGCGATGCTATCAGAAAACCGACCTCACCAACCTGATGTTCCAAACTGTATTTTGCTTATAGGCAAAAGACTAAAAACATAGATTCTGTAGCACCATACAGAATTGCCACAGAGGGAAACAGGAGGCACAGTGCATGCTTTAAACAGGTGGAGTATGCTCTGGTAAAGTTAGGGTATTCTCCATGCTTCAGCCTTATTCATACTTGTGTTGTTAACAGTTTAAGAACAATGTATTATAGCATGAAATACAGGAAAGGTTGTTCTGAAGTTAAAACACATAGTAGAGAACTTGATGTTAGGTCTAGAACAACTACTGGCAAGTTTCCAGTTCTCTCAGGCAAGTATTACAGGTTCCTCTTCAACCTACTCCTCTGTAGTTTGAGGTTACTACAAGCTTAAAGCGTCAGCTTATCTGCTTTGGTACGGACTCAGATGTGAAGACAAACTACAGAAAACCAGTCACAGAGGAAAAAAACCTCTGGCTGCCAAACTGTAAATATGCAAGCACCCATGCCAGTGTCATTTACTCACCCTCAAACTATCATTTCTTTCCACAGAAAAATGAGATTTTTTTTAAAGTGCGACTGAAAAAACCAGAATTAATATGTACGCACGGACTGTTACTCAGTGCAGGGGGTATTTTGAGAGAGCACCTTCTTCTGCACTGTACACTGACAGTCAAAATCAAAATAAGAGGCACAACAGCCTGCTGCGTTAAGGGAGCATTCTTTACATGCTGTCCCTATCACTGTGTGGCACTTAAATGTTCACTCACTTAGGCTCCAGTGGCATAACGCTTATAAACCACTCTGAGAAGCTGTTTTGGAACAAGTACTGGAGGACTCTGATCTTATTACTTTGTGAACACAGGATATCCACTGAGGTATCTCCTCCCAGCCTTGTTTAAGGGTTTCTCCTCCAAAGAAAATTCCAAGGGAGCTTGGAGAGGTCATAAGGAGGAGAATTTGACGTCAGCAGTTAGCATGTTACGGGTTTGTCACCATTGACCTAGGAGAAATTTATCCACATCTTCAGATAACAAATACCTAAAGAAACTGAACAGGCAGGATCATCAAGGATTACTGGTGGCCATCTGGATAAGGGCTCTTAATCATACACCCGTATATCAAGGTTAAAGAAACATGACTGCAGTATAGACATCATGGCAGGAAGAGCAGACACGAATGAATTCCCCACAAATTCCCCTAACAGGCTCATTCAGCCAAACCTCTGCCATGTTCCTGAAATACTATTCTGATGGTGCCAGTTACAAAGTGGAAGCTTGACAGAAGACAAAATGACTTGTCTGAGTATGAGTGGCACAGACATTTTCCAAGCCTGATGTGATTACATTTGAAAGATCTGCCTTTACGTTAGCTATTGGCTTACTTCACAAAGATTAGTGTAAATGCAAAGGCTCAGTAAGCAACAAAAGCTTCAGTTCAAATATGCATAATGTACATTGAGAAGGGGGTTTAGGAGAAGCCCAGGACTGAAAGTCTGTCCTCTCCTCAAACCCTAGGGGTAATGTTAGTTTAAAATGAGTCACCTGCGTTTTTCAGGCTGTGCAGTTGACACTGAAGGAAGGCCCTTGGAAATACCGTGAGGATGCAACCAAAACCAACCCTAAATCAAAGATGAGCTACTACCAGAACCCCCTCCTGCACAGGGCAATTAAAAAATGTCACAAAATCTCCCAAACTGGTGACAGCAACAACCTGAAGGATTCTCACTGCAAAGATATCTACTTTCCAACTCTCTGTTCTCAAGGAAGTGCTGCAAGCAAGGAACAAAATGAAATGAGTTTTACTGGCAATGTACAATGCTCTCTTAGTAGAATCAGTAACAGCTTCTACGCATCCCTAAGCCCAAACCCCTGAATTTTCAGGTTCTCAAAAGTGTCAAAATGCACTAGGAACAATCAAGATTTTTTAAAAAAACAAGTTGCTTTATGAACTGTTTTCACCTCTTGTCTACCTTTTGCAGACATGCTTATATCCAATATGTTTATATTAGCATTTCTGGCTGTATATAAAACAGTTTCTTTCATAGCATTTAAAGACCCAAGTTAGTAATTCACAATACTGTAGTCCATTAGAAAAGAAAAAAATTAAATATCTCTAAGTTTTCCTTTTTGACCTACGACTTGCTGATTTCTATTCTATGGGTTAGCAAGTTAATCCATGGGTTCTCTCCGTACAACTTCACTGAAGTGGGTTTTTGTATCTGTGTATTGAAATGATAGGGAAGATCCCACTCTAGAGTATGTTCACTGAATTTTATCCTATCAAATACACAGTGGTTCACATCACAAAGTGGAATTCATTCCAAATTACTGTGACATTACCAGACACCAAGAACTTGTATTTCAAATCTATCTGTGACTCTTAAAAAGAGATTTACTAAACTTGAGGTAAAACAAACAGTCTACTTACTGGGACACTGGGAGTTTTCAAAGCCGGTGGTGCTGGCAGAGCCTCCGATTCTGGTTGGTTCCAATGTCTAGCATTATATACAGCTTTTGTGGGAGACTAAAAGACGAAACCACAAGTTATTTTTTAAGCAAATCTACAAGGAGTCATGATATCCTTCAAAAATTACGGTAGCAATAATGTGATTGAACAAATAAAATGAGCTTCACTCTTTTTCCTCCCATATTATCAGCAACACAAATTCTCAATGTCAAATATAAGAGAAACAGTCAGTCTGAAGCATCTGACTCTTTCAAAGACACAAAGACCCATGCAAAAGACACTACCTGTACACATTTCAAGAGTATTTCAGTTGTACCACTTTGAATAATTGACAAATAATTAATAATCAATAATAATTAATGATAATTAACAATCAATAATAACCAATCAAAGACAAAACATCTGCAGCCTTCCTAGAGACAAAACCAGACAGCTATGGGCAAACACCATGTCAGTAGAAAATGTGACTAATTTAGAATAAAAATGTAGAACTGATAAAGACTTTGATGCTTGGAGGAACAGAAAACACCAAAATGAAATGCCTTCAACCGTATTAATAAATTAAAAAGCCTTTAAAAAAATTCCTTCTCAAAAGAGTGTCAAGGCAAAGCAAAATACATTAAAATTTACTGCCCTTGATTTTTTGGGGAACCATAAAATAATTCTTAGAGGAATAAAGAGAGAATTCTATTTTAGCATCTGAGTGTACCAATCTCATTGCACAGTAACATACCAGGCTAACACAGCATTACAATTTCCACACTATATGGCATATTGGCAAACTGTACAACTATAATTCTGTAACTCCTCACACACACTTATATAGCATTTTAAAGATAGAAAAAAATTATACTAAAACAAAAGTTAGGCATTAGAAGTAATTTTCTGTCAAAATATAATGTATTACCTACTTAAAACAGACACCAGCACAGGTGCAGCCCCAAGAGAGAGAATGTGTAGCAAACCTAGCAGTTCCAGCTACAGACTGAATACTGTTCTATGAAGTGCAACAAAGTTTTGGCATGCCAAAAGCCACAAAGTGGATTTCATCAGCCAAGAGATTCTGTACTACTGTTAGAACTCTACTGCATTGCATCCTTCCATTCATTACAAAAGAAAACTTTGACTAACAGAACTTAGAAGAATATTAGCAGAACGAAAGTCTTAGCTATGAGTTGTCAGTAGTATCCTTGAAGCAGGGATAGAATAACCTGTTAATATTCCTGCATTTCCTACCTGAGAGCTCCATGCCGCACAGAAGCCTTTCAGCAGGGTCAGGCTCTGCACAACCAGCAGAGACACAACCCACACAACCAGGATCTGAGATATCTAATGTTTTCCTAGCTTGATGCAGAAACAACAGGGGTGCAGAGCAAGGCAGGCTCCTATTTCTATGGGGTTCAAGGGAAGAGCATCCCACACCCACTGCCCTGGTACATGGTACCTCTGCCTATCCCCTTTTCTCCAGGCCTTGTGCTCTGTGAGGAACCAAACAGGGTCCCTGGAGGAGGAGCAGAGTCACACTGGCATTCAGGCTCCTGCTCAGCGAGGCAGCAGTTGGGATGGCCCCTCGCTGCAGACTTGCATCTCTGCTGCACACACACATACAGCCAGGAAGCACAGATAACAGACCAGGTTCACTGCTTTGGTACGGAATAAAAAAAAAAAGCACTCAAACAGTTGTGCCAGCATCATCAAAAGGTCCACACAGCATTAGTGTTTCCTTCAGCAGCACACAACAGTTGATACACAGGGAAGTTCAACAGGACAAACAGATAAAGACAATTCCCTCTAAATACTCAGGGCTCAGAGGCTTCCCGAGTCAAAGATGGCACCCTTTAACAGTCGAAAATGGACTTTTCTTTCTTGATTTTCTTTTAACCATTTCTAAACCAAAAGCCAGGGCATCCCAAAGTGCTCTGTGATAAGGCACTTCACAGCTTGCTTAGGCACTGCCGTGGGACACAGGAGAAAGCCACATCATCTGTGATTAAAACAACAAATGCCTGTTCTGTGAAATGAGGGCATCCAACGGTTTTCTTGTAGCAGAACCTACACTGTAACTGAAGGAGGTAATCACTTAAAACCTCCAACACCTATGGAAGGTTAGTTTTAGCCACTACCCCTTGTAGTATCTTCCACTTCTAGATCAAAGTAATTTCACCTGCAATTCCATGCCTCTCCATCAGTATTTCATTAGACAGCAGACACTGCCTCCCAGCATCCCTGCCATCCAGTCCAGTATCCTGCCTCACGCTGATTTCCCACAGCTCAACCACCAAACACACCTGCAAAAATCCAACACTACTTTCCAAAGAAACATTCTCATCAGCTCTAACCCATCATGCAGACTTTGGAGCCTCTTATACTACTCACACAGACAGGGACATAGCAAATACATCCCTCCTTCACAACCATGTCTTTAAAGCAGCCTTTGCATTTTCCTTTGCAACACAAAACAAAGATGAATTTAAAAAATAACTAAAGAAACTGTGACAATACTGCTTAAACAGTAAATGTGGTGCAGACTTGCTTTATATTGCTTTGTGACAGAAATGAGGCCACAACAAGCATCAAAGATCAAATGAATGCTAGTGAATAAAGGCTTTTCAAAAGGGCTTGATCACAAGAGCAAAGGGGTTGGTTTGGTGTGGTGATGGGTTTTTTAAGCCAGGTCAAATGCCTGTGATAACAGCTTCCCAAAAGAAGCAACACTGATATTTAAGTAGCAGTAGCTTAAGAAACTGACTGTCTTTTCTGTAGGAGAAAGTAAACCTTGCAATTATTCACATATTGCAGACCTTGCTTTCAGAATTGTTCCTCTCAAGATTTACTCGGAAGAGATACAAGGGGAAGTACATCACACTCCTGAGTTCTTTCTGTGTTAAGGCAACTAAGTTCTGCAATATCAATCAGCTGTAAGAGGTTCTGCTGAGGAGCAGTCTCCCTTTTCCATACACACAGAAGTGACAGCCGTTTACACACAGACAGATGTCTGAAGAGGTGCAAATACACCAGTGAGCCATTACAGAGTACTGCACTGTGGGACTCAGCACAAGGGCTTGGGTGGTGAAGCGAGGTGCAGAACCACAACTGACACAGGGGATTTCACAAAATGCACAGAGCTGTCAGTTTTATACTATCATCTCCAAATGCCATAAACTATGGGTCATGCTTAACCTCCCATCCCTGAAAGCCTCAACACTGACATTTTCAAGTGCTGGCACTCTGCGCATACTGATGCAGCACTGCCTGCCATTCATAGATAAAAGAATAGCAGCAAGTAAGAGCCAGGGATGGGAGTCATGCTGAAAATACTAGCAAACCAAGAAAACCAGCAGATATCTGCAGGCAAGAATTCTTTCCAAGGTAGAAGACAATAGCAAAACAAAACCTAAAAACAGTTATCTTGATAAATACATTATTTATGCCTGAAGGGTAAGACCGTATGTCAGATGTTGTCAAAAATACAGTAAGTTTCAAAATATCCAATAAATCAAACTGTATTATTATTTACCGCTTGGTATTAATAGAATCATTAAGAGTACTACTCTGTTCTACATGTCTCACTTTGAGCAAGGAAGGTAATAATACGGTGGTTCCCAACAGCAGTTTAAAACCAGACCCCAGTCATTCATTCCATGTTCAAAATGTAAACTGGGTCTCCGTTATTTGGATCACAGTAGAAGACTAGTGCAAATAAATTACTTCTGGGTGCCATGGACCGCTTAATCATGAGCTGCTATACCATTTAATGCAGTACACAAAAAAAATGATGCATGCACATAGCTAGACAACTATGAGTTGTCAGTCAGCAAGGCTGTGGACTATCAGCAGAGGACAATACAATAAGCAGGGGGAAACCATGTCATTGAACTCTTCTTGCATCAGACTTCTGAAGAACAGCAAAATAGTTTTCCTTCCCCAAAGCTCAAATGGTGGCCTGCAGGGCAGAACATAAGGATGGGTCACACATCCAAGTGAAATATGAAAAGTTAACTTGAAGAAAAAAGACAGTTTAATTAACATGAGATCTTCACACACACACACGTGAGTGCATCATCCTCTGTCCCACTAATCCTAATCTACTCAAAGTGTATCAACCTACTAACAGGAAAGCCTTATGAAACTGCAACATCAGTGAAATCCCAGAGATCTCCTGGCTGGAGACACACTTCCCTTGGCATTTTTCACACTAAATCTCCCAGCTGTGTTCAGTTCCAACACCATGGTTCACATCTCAGAGTCCCTGAGTACGCTGATTCCATTCCTTTCTTGTGAAAGGAAACTCGATAGCTCTTCCAGAGAGGAGACAGCTCAGGCCAGGACTGTGCATTCCATAAACCAGGACAGGATAAAGCTCACTCACTTGAAAAACTTGTCAGTGTACAAAACGGAGATGCCGGGCCCTCAACACCTGGTCCACTCAAGATGTGCCTGTGTTGCATCACGCCGTTACCTAACACACACCAAGTCCCAGGCAGAGCCAAGCAAACCAGCCACGCTCACACAGCACAGGGGAGCTGTGAAGATGATTTTGCATATTCATCTGCATATAAATTAAGCTCTATGATAAATTAAGCTATTGGCAAATGAAACTGGTATATTTAAATTTGAGCTTTTTTCCTGTTTTAGAACTTTCTACAGGACTGAGGCCTTGTGCAATCTAACATTTATCTCACACAGTTATCCTGTGCTGCCTAATTACTAAAACACCAAGTTAATTACTGGGAACTATGCAAATGATGGGGGAGCAGGAAATGTGAAGATGCAAGAGAATCTGGTTTCAAAACCAGTGGGGTCCCCCAGGGCTCAGTGCTGGGTCCAGCCCTGTTCAATGTCTTCATCAATGACCTAGATGAAGGCATTGAGTGCACCCTTAGCAAGTTTGCAGATGACACTAAGCTGGGTGGAAGTGTCGATCTGCTGGAGGGTAGGAAGGCCCTGCAAAGGGATCTGGACAGACTGGACCGCTGGGCAGAGTCCAATGGGATGAGGTTTAACACAGCCAAATGCCGAGTCCTGCACCTGGGGCACAACAACCCTATGCAGAGCTACAGACTGGGTGAGGTCTGTTTGGAGAGCTGCCAGGAGGAGAGGGACCTGGGGGTGTTGGTCGACAGCCGGCTGAACATGAGCCAGCAGTGTGCCCAGGTGGCCAAGAAGGCCAATGGCATCCTGGCTTGTATCAGAAACGGTGTGACCAGCAGGTCCAGGGAGGTTATTCTCCCTCTGTACTCGGCACTGGTGAGACCGCTCCTTGAATACTGTGTGCAGTTCTGGGCCCCTCAGCACAAGAAGGATGTTGACGCTCTGGAGAGTGTCCAGAGAAGAGCAACGAAACTGGTGAAGGGGCTGGAGAACAGGCCTTATGAGGAGCGGCTGAGAGAGCTGGGGCTGTTTAGCCTGGAGAAGAGGAGGCTGAGGGGAGACCTCATTGCTCTCTACAAATACCTGAAGGGAGGTTGTAGAGAGGAGGGAGCTGGCCTCTTCTCCCAGGTGTCAGGGGACAGGACAAGGGGGAATGGCCTCAAGCTCCGCCAGGGGAGGTTTAGGTTAGAGATTAGGAGGAAGTTTTTTATGGAAAGGGTCATTAGGCACTGGAATATGCTGCCCAGGAAGGTGGTTGATTCGCCTTCCCTGGAGGTGTTTAAGTTACGGGTGGACGAGGTCCTGAGGGACATGGTTTAGTGTTTTGTGGGAGTGGTTGGACTCGATGATCCAGTGGGTCTCTTCCAACCCGGTCATTCTGTGATTCTGTGAAAAATGTTTGAATGCATCTTTGCTTCTTGCCTAGGAATTAAATACCAGTAAGAGCTGGATGTATAAAACAGTTTCTACTGCAACATTAAATTTCTTCCATTCTATTTGCATTCCTCTGCTAAACATGCACAAGAGCAAAAGAATTTCCATGCTTATTTTTCATTTGTTCCTCTTGCCTCCATGAGGACTGAGCTTGTTACCTTCGCACAGCACTTTGCGTCTCTGCCTTTCTCAGAACAACGAAACATCTCAACTGTTAACACCTTCCTTGACACTGCAGAGGATATGAAATGCACTTCAAATAACACACAGTTACCACAGTTCTACCTAACAGTTGCTATGGCAGACAGAGGAGGAAGATTTTTAACCAGGTGGGAGGATCTCAGTTCAGCACCTACCAGAACACACCCTTCTTCACCACAGTTGAACATGAAGAAGCAAGAAGAAAATCTTGATCAGCATCAAACAATTATTTTTAAGTAAACAGACCAACTCTTGCTATTTGCTCTCACTCCAGGATGGCTTCAAGGTGTTATGCCCCAACTCAATTAAGTACAATTAGAGTGCTACTTCACTCTTCAAACTCGGTGACTAATCTAAAAACCTGCCAGTCTTGATCAGTATCCTGTTTAATAACTTAAAAATTAAGAATTGGTTTTCATCTATTTACATTAATCACAGTAAGAAAAAACCTCCCTAAATGGTAAGCATGAGGAAGCCAGTATATTAAACAAATGTGCTTACTGAAGAAACTGGTTCTGCAAAGGTTAAGTGAAATAACTGAATCAACATGAAGCTTTGCTATTTAACGAATCACCTCTTGTAAGAGACATTCTTACCTTTTTTTTCTCAATTATTTTTTATTCCAGTAACATAAAAGTTGCTTAAAACATCCACACCCACACTGTTTGTAACTGGTTAGCACTTAGAACAGCTCATCTCTTCTTCATCATTCCAACAAATATTTTTTTGGAAACAACACCCACAAAACCCAGTTCAGGACAGGGAAGACCATCTGCCCAGCACACCAAGCAGTAAATGAAAGGAATGCACTGCCGAGGCCACAGCGTGTTGGCCCTGGCTGTCAGGTCTGACCACTGCAGACTGCTGACAGAACAGACTGTGGGCTTAGCACTAAACTGATACCAGCCAAAGATCTCACGGAATATTTTGACTGTCAAAACACTGCTTGACTCCTCAGTGTCAAAAAAAGCAAATGTCAACTCAATGTATTTCCTAAAAAAAAAAAAAAAAAACAAAAAACGCTTTTTTGACATCCTGAAGTAGGATGCAAAGAGCAGCTCAATGTGTGTAGCATCAGCTTTTTAATACACTGAAAACATGCTTTGTTAAAACCAATCATCCTGTTGGACTCTTTTCCTAAAGGTTATGCAAGATAAAGACAAGCAGTTCTTCTTAAAATTAGTGCTGACCAATCTACTCCAAACCTAGCCTTACATGTACGAAAAGGGCTACGACTGACATACCAAGACTTCAGAATTACACTTCCACTGCTGCTTCTCCAAGACTATTTACTTAAAATAAGCTATTTAAAAATAATTAACCAACCTCCCTGCCCTGAGGCTGTGCACTTAAATAGATTAATCTTTACACATTACATCTAAAATCTAAAAAAAAAAAAAATTCTTTAAACATTTAATCTGGGGAATGCAGATTCACTTGCAGGCAAGTAAAACTAAATGCTACTTGCAGAATGTCTTTGATAAACATCTACTGTAAAGTGTAACACAAGCTAAGTGGAAAAGTACAGATCCCAGTGCAACAGCCCCATTTCTCTCCCCTCCCACACACACATCACTGTCATATTAGCTGGAAGATTACTCATCCAGATCAAGAGCCATGCACTGTTTCATATTATTTCAGTTTCAGCACGCTTTCAAAGATCAGGTACAAGTTTTCCATCTTGGACTTAAACATAGACACAGTATTCGTTTCAAGCTAGTATTTATAGCTCCTTCCAGTCCACATGAAACACCAATGAAAAAAGCATACATTGACCTGTAAAAGATCTCACAGGCTTAAACTTGTATTACACCAAATTCTGTTAGGAACAGGATCACACATAAGCATTATCTTCAAGAGCTGACAGTTTCTCACAGTGCTTGAAATTTAGAACAGGAACTCAGGGTAACTCAATGAAAACATCCTACTCCTGGGAAAAAAAAACCTGCTCACAAGACAAGATGCAGTTAAATACTAACTATGGCCTAGCTGCACACCAACTTGAAGTCACACTGAAGAATATATTTCTTGTTGCTGGTTCAGCATTCGATAACTGGAAATAGATGCTCTTCAAACAGTTGTGATTCAACATAGCCTTCCAACCAATCTGTCCAAAAAAGCACACCTGAAAATCTTGCACACACTTCTGTACCTTGGTGGGCACAAAACACAGCAGGTACTCCTAAAACTTACCACATGAAAAGCAGTCATTAGATGCAAGGTTATGACTGGATGGAGTTTTCTCTTGGATTCAGAGCTCAGAAGCAGTCTGCTGGCTGAGCCATGTCTGAATTCAGCAATGATTTCATTCATGTATTTAACACCACTGTCATGACTAGCTCTGGTAATGTCACTTGATCAAAGTAACACATGTAATCCTGCAAACACTGGCTGTGTTTAGTGAGCATTTCTCAGTTGCAATGTTGACTTAACCAGGTTAAAATGACTTAATCTCTCTTCCTCGGCTCCCTCCACTCAGTGGATACAATTGTTTAGTCTTCCAGTGAACTGGACTGAGATTTATGTTAAATGTTTCCTTTTAGTGTCTTACTTTAAAAACACAGGTGGGTTCCTCAATATAGCTGACACACAGCGTTAGAAAACTGAAGGAGCAAGGAAACACAAGTGAGCAGGTGGAGCAAAAGGAGAGCAAAGGCAGCTTCACCAAATACTTCTGTCAGCATTTTTTGCCTTGGAAACACCACAATAACCAAGCAGTTAGGGGCAAAGAGGTTTTCCATACTTTTTCCTGTACAACCCAATGCATGTACAACAAGATGGGGGGGTGGGAGAAGGAAGCACACTGATGTAACATTCTTCACACTCCCTGCAAATACGTGAGGAAACACAGAGTCACTAAACAAACAGGTTTTCTAAAGCTAAGACCCACTCCTGTGTCTCAGCAGTACTGAATAACACAGGATTACAGTCTCCCCCATCCCCCTGGCTCCTGAAAGGCTCCCATACCTTTTAATTATGATTTGCAACCCTATTTACATTTCTTACCTTGGAATATTCAAAGGTAATCAGGCAGTATTACCCTTGTCTAGGCTGGCTCCCAAAGGTCACGGGCAGAAGTGGGATCAGCACAGAGTTGAGGTCACTATCACACATTTTGAGTTGAAAAGCAGAGGGCTATCCCAGAAAATTTGCAGTTCAGAGGGTTTGGTGGTCCTTAATGACATGCTGGACAACAGAAATGCTGAACTGACAGTACAGCTCTGGCACAAAATGCCAGTAATAGTCATCAACTTCCAGGACCAATGAATCAAAAAATGAAGCTTGAGGATAAGGTCTCTTGATCTTACCTTTAAACTTGGGTTTTGTTTCCTGGGCTCCTACTCGGAAACATATGTAGTTTGCATATAACCACTATGAACAGTTCCACAGTGCTCCTACTAAAACTGATTCTCCTCATTTGCCAACTCTAGCCCAAATCTGCAGTGAGAGTAGCAGGAGCAAGAAATCTCAGGAAAGACTTTTTATGGTCCTTAATTTCAAGCTTTTAGTCTGAGTAGATTTGGAGCACAGCAACAAAAACATTCTTGTAGACCTTGCTGTTTTCCCTTATGACTGAAAATTAGTTTTATCTGTAAAAGGGGAACTAAGCTCAGTGGGTAGAGCAGCTGGGCACATTGCAGCCCCCTCCCCCAGAGTTCCCAAACCTACGTGCTAGAGCACAAGCTACTGAATCAGTTGAATTAAAGTTGTAAACAGCTGCAAACAAATTTCTGCAGATGTTACTCATGTATGCTTCACACCCATAATTTGCAAGTCAAGTAATGTCAATATTTATGTCATGGAAGCACATAATTATGTTGCTATGAAACAATATTCCTTCCCCTGTAACTCAAGCTCTGGATAGATATTTAATTCACTTAAAAACATAATTCTGATTAAGACTTTACATACCTATCATAACATACACAACTTTTATGCTCATTACGTGCATGAATGGTCAGTGATTTCAGTGAGTCCCCAAGTTAAAAGAAGTTTTTAGACACGCTGTTACTTGCTAAGCCAATAATGTCTGTAATCTTTCATCACACATATGCTCTAAGTTTCAAGAACTGAACTTTAATATCAGAGTACAATGGTCAGAGTTCACAAGCACAAACATGGACAAGAGTCCTGGTGACAACAAGCTGAATAAAATCCTGCAGCTTTCTGAACTCACTGCCGTGGCTTCCCGAGTAACTAAGCCATATGTTTTTCAGCTCGACACAATGCAGGGTGCCATACCTCAAACATCATCACCTAGCAGAAAATAATCAATACTCTTATCTGCTAGTTTATACAAGACAAAAATGGTAATGAAACAGTGAAGATGGTTTTTTAAGACTGTTTAATTCTGGTCAGGTTAATACTTTTAAGTTCATTTTTTTCATCCCCAGGATGAAAATTTCCTTAAGATGCAACTGAGAATAAGAATCCATATGTGTAGTTTAGGAAGATAATTATAGTGCCTCCAATTACCAGCAGAATAAGCTTCACAAGCTTTTTTAGTAACTCCTAACAGTCACATGATTAGAGGACATTAAAGTTTAAAATATGAAGCGCAATTACAGCTACTTCTATCACTACATGGTCAAGAAGACTGTTTAATTCTCACCTTTCGTACTTGAATTAGATGAATTCCCAAGTGAGAATTTTCTAGAGTTGAAACCATTTTCTCTCATATAGTATGACATTGCTGTAAGGCTTTCCTCACATACTTCCATGATATAGACATTCTAAATTAATTAAAATAGTTTTCATATAAACCCTCAAGTATTGAAGCACAAAAATTAAACAAGAAACATATAAATGCTATTATAGGATAGTATCTGAAGCATACAAATACTTTTAAAGAATTCCATATTTGCCAGAACACCCACAGCTGGTTTATGTTGTTGTAAAACAGGTCCAGTAAAACTCCCATTCCCTGTACATCTGCCTTTCCACCTATTGCAACATATTCACTAATAGGAAGTTGATTCTTAAGAAATTATTATTTATCAGCAGAAGCTGAGGACCTCTGATCTTCAAGAAATACTATTTCAGTTTCACTAAGATGCTCCTCACTGGAAAAAGCCGTCAGGCTTTCAACTCCAGAGCCAAGAGTTCCCTGTTCTGCTCAACAGCACCAAGCAACCTGCAGCATAATCTCTTTTCAAAAGGGCACTATGACAGACAGTGCTGAGTGTCCTCCCAAATGAAAACAATCCCTTGCATGTTTCGAGGAATAAAACAAATATTCCTTCCTTCCTCCACCCAATCTACATTTTTTAAAATGGAAAATGATTATAGATAAACACAGCTGGGAGATAATAAATCTTCTGGTTCTGGAAGACCAAGACAAACAAACAAACAAATGACCCTTACAAAATTACTTCAAGTGAAACTAACGTATAAAACAAGTAATTAGCTGTCTTTAAGAAATTCGTAGAGTGTGATTTAATTACCAGAATTCTTTAGGAAAACTAACAAAGAAAATAATTTCATTAACAATTCTTACAACTTCTAGACTGTTGAACACATTCTGAATAGGTACAAGAGTTTCTACTATAACAGACCATTGACAGGTCTTGCAAAACAGGGAACTCAAAGAGAAACATAAAACTCAAGTGTGCTTCCCTCTCCACCTCCCTCTTCTCACACCAGTTCTGGACTGCAAAAAATGGCAAGACAGCTATGCTCTTCCCCAGATGACAGGAACATAGAATTACAGAACAACCAGGTTGGAAGTGACCCACTGGGTCATCGAGTCCAACTGTTCCTATCAAACACTAAACCATGCCCCTCAGCACCTCATCCACCCATGCCTTAAACACCTCCAGGGAGGGTGAATCAATCACCTCCCTGGGCAGCATATTCCAATGCCCAGTGACCCTTTCTGTGAAAAATGTTCTCCTAATGTCTAGCCTAAATCTTCCCATGGCTTGAGGCCATTCCCCCTTGTCCTGTCACTTGGGAGAAGAGGCCATTACCCTCCTCTCTACAACCTCCCCTCAGGTAGTTGTAGAGAGCAGTGAGGTCTCATCTCAGCCTCCTCTGCTCCAGGCTAAACAACTCCAGCTCTCTCAGCCGCTCCTCATAAGGCCTGTTCTCCAGCCCCTTCACCAGCTTCACTGCTCTTCTCTGGACTCGCTCCAGAGCCTCAACATCCTTCTTATGGTGAGGGGCCCAGAACTGCACACAGTATTCAAGGAGCGGTCTCACCAGTGCCAAGTACAGAGGGAGAACAACCTCCCTGGATCTGCTGGTCACACTGTCTCCGATACAAACCAAGATGCCATTGGCATTCTTGGCCACCTGGGCACACTGCTTGCTCATGTTCAGTCGGCTGTCGACCAACACGCCCAGGTCCCTCTCCTCCCGGCAGCTCTCCAGACAGACTTCTCCCAGTCTGTAGCTCTGCATAGGGTTGTTGTGCCCCAGGTGCAGGACCCGGCATTTGGCCTTGTCAAACCTCATG
>WAAB01008956.1:61525-77488 GCA_013389865.1 Piaya cayana
CTGACTGGCCTGTAGTTCCCTGGATCCTCCCTGTCACCCTTCTTGTAGATGGGCACAACATCAGCCAGCCTCCAGTCCAGTGGAACTTCCCCAGTCTTCCAGGACTGTTGGAAGATGATGGAAAGGGGTTTGGCCAGCACATCTGCCAGCTCCCTCAATACCCTTGGGTGAATCCTGTGTGGCCCCATAGACTTGTTGGTAACTTGTCGGGCTAGCAAGGCTCTGACATGTTTGACAAAAAGTATGTGACAAGGTCCTAAGCATTTGAAATGGGTGTCCTGGAGAATCAAGTCATAAAACCTTCATTTAATGGAGATTACACACATCCCACTAATGCAAATTTCACCTAGAAGCTAAACACAATTTTTGCTGTGTGTACATTTTTAAAAGCCTCAAAATATCCACTTCTCTATAATAACAGGCAAGATAAACCAAACCTAGCATCAACCAAATTAATAAGCTCTGTTCCCTGTATGAAAGGCCAAATTCACATCAACACTACACAGTTTGGATACACAGAGGTGTTACTGGGGATGAATTTTTTTTCTTTAACAAAAACCAAATCTCACTTCCCCACATGCCATAAAGGCACCTGTCCTTACAAATGCTACACCAACCAAATCTGACGCTTTTGGAAAGATTCAGGGCAGATATTTTTTGGGAGAGAGAAGAAAGACGAGGGGAAAAAACCCTACACAGCAAACAAACGTACTTTGTTTCAACAATTACCTAGAACGGAACACATCCAGGCTGCACATTACCATTGTGCAGCCCCAGACTTGTGTCTGAAAGGTGAAATGGGCAGTGAACTACACAAAACTTTACTCTTCGAGGTTTTACTTTTTCCAGATACGATCTTAAAGCCACTGAATTATCTCAAGCACAGATACAACCTAGGACAAAATCCCTGTTACCTACATAGGAAGAAACATGAATACTGAAGATTTACTTAAAATAAGAACTTTGTTTTGGTCTCAGTATTGTTACTCACCCGCTTTGGCCCACTGAAAATCTTCCTGGTGTTTTCCTTCGATTTATCACCTTGTTTATTTGTGGTTTTCTTATTCCCCTCAGGCACACCAGATGCGTCCTCTGAAAACTCCAGAAGATCTGTAAAAGGTAAATGCAGACGTGAAACAACCATGCTGAAAGCTCTGGAGTATTTATTGAATCTGATATCTCCTCAGTTATAGCCTCTGAAATTATACAATCTTCATCAAAAAAAATCAGCTTAAAAGCCAAACACACTCCTGGATGGAGCTCAGGTTCCAGTAAAAGGGACTCTCACCATACATAACATTACAAGGTACACTGTCACAATTACTGTAGCACCTCTTGCCCACTGTGTAATCTTCAGGTCATTATTTCCCATTTTATACTCCTATAAATTCCAGGTTACCTTTCTATGTGCTTATTCACAGCTTACTACTACAACTATGAGCCGCAGATGAATTAAACAGTAGACGGGGTTCTTCAAAAGTGTGAGTTCAAGAGAGTTAGAAGAATACTTCCCACTACAGTCACAGAATGGAAGAATTAATCACACTTTTCATGAAGGCGGCTTGTTTATATTTACTTATTCTGCTAAAAACAGCATTAAAAAAATAGCATCACAGCCTCAAAGTCAGCTAGAAAGAACCATGGAAAGGGCCTTTCAGTGTATTCAGTATTTGCCTTACCAGTAGTTCTAGTACTCAGTTTTGGACTGTAAATCCCTGATCTAATTAAATTCTACTCCTGTCTTTCTTTTCTCTAAGCTTGTGTTGCTTTTAAAGTATCATCCCTTGGAACTCAGCTGATGTTCTTCTACTTGGCAGAAACCAGAAGTTACCATAAATTTCCAGACAGAAAGAAGCACAGAGCAGCAGTGTTTCATCTGATAAGCAGTTCAGAAAACAGATTTACTCCAGAGAAGCTGCTGCTATTTGACCACTGCATTGCGAAAATACAAGCAGGCTGGATCGGTTACTGTAATCCCAAGTGCACTCCCCTCCAGTAAACAGGACTGGTCGAGCGCCTCAATAGGGAGGCAATCAAAAGCAAATCAGGCCAGCAAGTTTCTAACTGCTCACTCAAAAGGACACAAAACTTACCCAGTCTTGGGGATAACAGTATTTTTAAAACAAGGTTCACAGAATCACAGAATCACCGGGTTGGAAGAGACCCACCGGATCATCGAGTCCAACCACTCCCACAAAACACTAAACCATGTCCCTCAGGACCTCGTCCACCCGTAACTTAAACACCTCCAGGGAAGGCGAATCAACCACCTCCCTGGGCAGTATATTCCAGTGCCTAATGACCCTTTCCGTAAAAAACTTCCTCCTAATCTCTAACCTAAACCTCCCCTGGCGGAGCTTGAGGCCATTCCCCCTTGTCCTGTCCCCTGACACCTGGGAGAAGAGGCCAGCTCCCTCCTCTCTACAACCTCCCTTCAGGTATTTGTAGAGAGCAATGAGGTCTCCCCTCAGCCTCCTCTTCTCCAGGCTAAACAACCCCAGCTCTCTCAGCCGCTCCTCATAAGGCCTGTTCTCCAGCCCCTTCACCAGTTTCGTTGCTCTTCTCTGGACACTCTCCAGAGCCTCAACATCCTTCTTGTGGTGAGGGGCCCAGAACTGCACACAGTATTCAAGGAGCGGTCTCACCAGTGCCGAGTACAGAGGGAGAATAACCTCCCTGGACCTGCTGGTCACACCGTTTCTGATACAAGCCAGGATGCCATTGGCCTTCTTGGCCACCTGGGCACACTGCTGGCTCATGTTCAGCCGGCTGTCGACCAACACCCCCAGGTCCCTCTCCTCCTGGCAGCTCTCCAAACAGACCTCACCCAGTCTGTAGCTCTGCATAGGGTTGTTGTGCCCCAGGTGCAGGACTCGGCATTTGGCTGTGTTAAACCTCATGCCGTTGGACTCTGCCCAGCGGTCCAGTCTGTCCAGATCCCTTTGCAGGGCCTTCCTACCCTCCAGCAGATCGACACTTCCACCCAGCTTAGTGTCATCTGCAAACTTACTAAGGGTGCACTCGATGCCTTCATCCAGGTCATTGATGAAGACATTGAACAGGGCTGGACCCAGCACTGAGCCCTGGGGGACCCCACTTGTGACTGGCCTCCAGCTGGATTTAACTCCATTTACCACCACTCTCTGGGCCCGGTCAGCCAACCAGTTCTCCACCCAGGAGAGTGTGTGTCTGTCCAGGCCGGAGGCTGACAGTTTCTGTAGCAGAATGCTGTGAGAAACTGTGTCAAAGGCTTTGCTGAAGTCCAGGAAGACCACGTCCACAGCCTTTCCCTCATCCAGTAGACGTGTCACTGTGTCATAGAAGGCAATCAGGTTGGTTTGGCAGGACCTGCCTTTTGTAAACCCATGTTGGCTGGGCCTGATCACCCGGTTCTCTTGCAAGTGCCTCATGATAGCACTCAAGATCACCTGCTCCATGACTTTCCCTGGCACTGAGGTCAGACTGACAGGCCTGTAGTTCCCTGGATCCTCCCTGTGCCCCTTCTTATAGATGGGCACAACATCAGCCAGCCTCCAGTCCAGAGGAACTTCCCCAGTCTTCCAGGACTGCTGGAAGATGATGGAAAGGGGTTTGGCCAGTACATCCGCCAGCTCTCTCAACACCCTGGGGTGAATCCCGTCTGGGCCCATAGACTTGTGGGTGTCCAGTTGAGCAAGCAAGGCTCTGACCTCCTCCTCTTGGGACCATGGGAGCCTCATATTGCTCCTCTAGTTCTGGGTTTGTACACAGAGGGAACAGCTTTCTTTGCGATTGAAGACTGAGGCAAAGAAGGCATTTAGTACCTCAGCCTTCTCCTCATCCGCTGTTACTGTTGTTCCCTCTGTGTCCAAAAGGAACTGTATGGTCTCCCTAGTTCTCTAGTGAATTCCAACGGGTTTGGCAGCACCAAGGCAGGCACAATACCACCTGCAAGGCACCTACCCGAATGGCTGTCTTGCATACCAGCCTCCTCATGTGCAGTTTAGTTGGGATGCCAGCACAACAACTTAAGAACACATGAACAGTCCCTCTGAAAATAACTGACTTTAAACGCTGGTTTAAAAAAAAGCTAGTCTAGCAGGAAAAAAATTACAGACCAATCCTCAGTCACTTAAATTAATCAAAACTACTTCCGCATCCATATAAAAGTGAACATAGTCCTTTGCTGGATCTTACCAATGAAAGGAATCAAATCAAATTGCTCTGATACACACCCTTACAAATCCTGGAACACTTTCCACAAAGCCAGGCCCTGAATGCAATTCCAAAAGTCAGACCAGCAGAACTGGACCATCCCATCGTAGATGAAAAGTCAAGAACTCACTCACACGCCTACAGGAACTGCAATCGTGCAAGTCACTCTAGGAAGGTAAACTGTGCTTTCCCCCATCAGATCAGCACAATAAATTGTGCCTTGCACCAAGTCCTGGAGTCGCTATTGTGGTTAATAATGATGAACCATGTTCTATATCAACTAAGCCACAATTTAAAAATCATTAAAGTTTCTTTCTTTGGATTCTACTCCTATGTTATCCTGAACTGTTCCATTTAACTTTGATAATTCTAAATTCAAAGACAATTTTTGATAAAAACATCTCAGCTCCTATTTACAATACGGTAATTTTGCATCTTTTAATGTTGCTATCATATCAAACACTTCCATGATTAGACTTCATAGGATGAAACCTGAGCAATCTGATCTAGTCAAAGATGTCCCTGCTCACTGCAGGGGGGTTGGACTAGGTGACCTTCATGGTCCCTTCCAATCCAAATCATTCTAGGATTCTGGAATGCTTTTATTTTTTGGCCATTCAGTTATCCTAAAAGCACTCTGCATATAAGAACTACCACACTTTCAAACCTAAATTACACGGGGCATGGGAAGAAATATTCCATTAACTGAGTCAGGCAAAGACACCGGTGGCTCAGCAAGCAGTGACACTTATGAAGCTTGTTTTCCCTGTCTTCCTCTTGTATGAATGACTTTCCTCTCCCCATCAAACAACTGATGAGCACATGGACATTCTTCTCAATATCAGAGCATATAAGGCCCTGTCTCCTCTATCCAACCACTTTCAAGGCATTACCTTTGAGACAATTTGCATGTCTTGGCTAAAACTGGAAAATCATAGAATCACCAGATGGGAAGAGACACACTGGATCATCGAGTCCAACCATTCCCACCAATCTCTAAACTATGCCCCTCAGTACCTCATCCACCTGGCACCTTAAACACCTCCAGGGAAGGCAAGTCAACCACCTCCCTGGGCAGATCATTCCATTGCCTAATGACCCTTTCAGTGAAGAATCTTTTCAGTGAAGAATTTTCAGTGAAGAATTTTTGTTCAAAGACAAAAAATAAGGCAACACCACAGTACATTTCCTGAAGAAAAACACCCAGTTGTATTTCAGTGCCTGAGGGCAATTCTGCAGAATATTTTCCAAGTCCGAACAGGACTCAGACTTCGAGGACTTTGCTGTGCTCCTATCCAGCTGAAAATATTTACCCAGGGATAGTGATTCAGTGTCTGAGGAGATGCAAAGGAAGGAAAAACACAAGGCAGGTCTGCTCACCAGAAACAACCCGAGTGCTACATGCTGATATATATATATAAGGTATTTTATTATCCAAAGAGATCACAGGAATCTCATCTGGATCACTGGAAAGAAAATGAATGCATGACACAAGCGTTAAGTTGTGTATCAGAACCACTTTACAAAGCAGAAGGCTAAGCTGTAATACTCACACTATGATAACCACATAACTGCTACTGAAATTTAAATCAGGAATACTGTATTTCATCATTACTGCACTTACGAGATATGTGGTGAAGACAGAAGTGACCCAAATGGAAATGGGATACATAATCATACCACTCTTTAGTGGAAGGTTTCAGGGTACGTTCTGTACTGTTTGTGCCAATCTACACAGAGATACTGAATGGTTCAATTTTAATCAGCATTTTTCTCTTTTTTTTTTTTTTAATGTAACACCTGTCACTTTCTGTAATGATTTTATTGCCATTGGCCAAAATGAAACACAGTGAAACAAGCATGAGCATAGTCCCAGGTGTCCCAGATGAAAAGGTGGAGAATAATGCATTGCGAGACTGGAAGTTCAGGAGTTAAATGTATCAGAAATCTTAGTGACCACCCAAACCACTGACAACCACACAAGGATCTTTAGGAAAAGAAGAAAACAAACTGGCAGCACAATTATTTCCAGCAGTACACCAGCATCCCAAAGATACAGGAACACTGGGTTTTATCCATCAATTTATTCATAAGTACCAAAGAGCACACAGAGAACTCTGGTTAGCACTGCTCCATACTTTTTGTAACTTGTTTCGAGACCCCAGAGGACAGCAGCTGGAGGATTACTAGATGGCTCAGCACCTCACCTGCATTTATTGTACAAGCAGTATTTTCCCTTGGAATAAATGGCTTAACCAAGGCTCATCAGAGAAAGTAACTTGAATGAAGCATTTCGTAAGAGGCCCTGTTAATTAAACTTATTTTCCAAAAAGGCCAAAATGCAAGTGTCTCACGGTAATTAAATTTTACGAGAACAAATCAAAGGGTTTTTTTGATTGAAAACACAGCCTTCTCATGTAACACCAGCATCAATCCGTTTTAGGATTTACAAAACACCCTAGCAGTTACATTGACCCTCAATTAAAAGACTTGCAGACAATTCTATTTTTAGAGACTGCTACAATTAAAATAGAGAACCGAACACCTTTTCCTATGAAACTTCTTTCTAGATTACATTAGCAGAAGCTATTTATAGGAAAAAACAGCTTCTCCAATACTCGCAGGGCTAGGCTCAAGTCCTCCTCTCTCCCTGTCACACTGAAATACATCTTGCCCAAACCTTAAGTGTAGCAGCTTCAGTGAATGGATAAAAACTTCTCATGCTTCAAGCTCAAAAATGGAGAACCAGAACATTCCCTAGAGCAGTGGCGGCATTTTGAAATACTTATTCCAACACACATAGTTTTTAGGCATTAGACAAAAAAAGCTACAAGAAACCTTTCAATGAAGTTATTCCGTTTCTTCTTCATCAGGACACTTCAACCATGGGCAAAGTCATCATGCAGGAACATTTTCAAAGCAACTCAAACATCAGAACCTGCTCAGCAAATTCTGTGTCAACAGTTTTACTTCTCTGTATGTGTGTACACACAGGTACCACCCATGCAGAGGATGGAGACATCTGAAATCTGGAAGTAAATGCAGAAATACAAGGCTATGCAGAGACACAGCCAAAGCCAGTCTCACAGACTGGCACATCATGGGTCTCCTGTTACACCCTACTGCCATCCATCCCTGAACAAGACAGAAATTGAGAGGTCCAAACTGTTCAAAAGCACAAAAAGTAAAAGATACTTCACATTTCTGAGAGCTACCTAAGTTTCTGCTCTCAGTCCTGTAATTCTGGTTGATGTGGAGCTTCTGTGGGAAGATGTCTGCCTTCTAGACCAGGGCACTATACGGTCAATGCACCAAAAAGGTAAGAATCTTCCAATCAAGAAAATAAAAAAAGAAAAACAACAACCCCCACCCTGCCCCCCAAAAAACCAAACACTATCTCTGGCAACAGATCAAGGGGTACAAAGCTGTGAAACGCTAGACAGGACCACAGCAGAATTAAGTAAATTTAAACATTTGCATTTGTATATCAGTAGTGCTGCCCAAACACCTAAGTATACAGCAAAAAGAATAAAATTAAAAGGTCAACTAAATTTAAACATTAAGCACATATTCCAAAAGAGCTGTTTACCTGCATTAGTACTGAGCTGGCTGTCCTGGGAACAGTTTTCATTGCCATCAGATGTCGACTGTAGCGAAGAAGATGGTGTGGTTCTACTTCGTTTTTTGTTAGCTTTCCTTTCTGCTACCTCCCACTCTTCATCTTCATCCTCACTTTCACTCAAGTCATCAAACCCAAAGTACTTGATTTTGTAATTGGAACTCCCAGAGCTTCTAGAGGCACCTTCACCTCCCCCTCCCTCATCTTGATCATCAAACCCAAAGAACTCTAATTTGACATCCTTTTTGGATTTGGTATTGCTTGGTCGAAACCTGGTTGTAGTTTTTGTAGTAGCAATGTCTGCTTTTTTTCTTAAGCGTCCAGCTTCTCCCAGGTCAGTAGGGGCTGCTGTGGTAAATTCATCGATCCGTTCCATAGTATCCTGTATGGTAACATTGCAAACTGACAAGCAAGATGGATGTAGAACAGTGTAGTCTCTAGTCCGTCCAACCGTCCCTCTAAAACTGGTCCCACTACTTAAAGGAACTTTTCTTGCTGGGTTCAGACCATCACTATTTGACTCATTGTTTGCTTTGGATAAAGACTGACTAGTGCCATCCATTAGCTTGTCAAAATTTGTTGCCCCCTGCAGTTTTACTTTGTTGGATCGACAATATGTCCTACAGTTGGTTGGCCTAGGAATAGTTTGCACAAGCTCTTCACTAATGGCTTCCTTTGCATTTTCAGTATCTTCTTTATCACACTCCTCATCCTTGCTTTTCATCTCCAAGAGATGTTCACTGTCAATATCTAACATATACTCTCCAGTTCTGGGGTCTTCACTTTCATCCTCCCATTCATACAAGTGAGTTCTTAATGGCCCCTTCATCTGAGATGTTTCTGATAGCGCCTCTGCTGTTTTTCCGGTGTGGGAGTCCCAAGAATCAGGTAAGTCCTTGGCTTCAGTGTTGTCTCCAGAAGCATCTGAAGTTTCAGCATTGGTTTTGTTACTGTCTTCAGCATTCTCGTAAGTGAAATGACTGTTGTTCTCATTATCTTCATTTAAATTCTGTACTTTATCTACAAGAAAATACAGATTTATTAGTAAGAAGCATTATTTAAAAAAACAGAATAAAAATAATTCTTGTAGATGAGTTTGAAAAGTCACAGTATATTCAGTGTTCAATGACAAAAAGCATTAAAGAGGTCTCTTATCTTCTTGGTTTACACACTTCAGGAAAATAACTTCACCCTTTCAATTTTCACAAGAGAAAAAATGCAAGTCAAATCTCACCTGGCCTCACGTTAGCCTTCTAGCTTAGAATTTCTGCTGTCATAGAACTAGCTCACCATTTTTAGAAAAAACATACACTAACTTGAAATAAGCATCATGAAAAATACAATAATGCTAAACACAAGCACTTATCTACATAACCTTTGCCAAGGAGAAAGTCTGCAGTGAAATTTTCAGTGAGGTCAATCACCATTCAGTTTCGCACCCAGTGACTTCCAGTGAATAAACATTCATTTTCAAATGTTTTCTAATCATAGAAGAAAAACGTTTCCTTCCTGTACATAGGTAAAGTGTTGTATTTCATTTTTAAGTAAACATATCCTCCCAAAATCTTTGTTTATATCAAACTGTTGCTTGAAACACTAGCTTTGCACAGTTTTGTGATACAGATTTTAGTTCCACTTTGCTCCAGATGTCCTACTTTAATTACTTCTTGCTTTTACAGAGCCCTTGAACAGGTAATACCATTGGAAACAACATGTGAGTCATTGAATTGGCTAGGTTTGTATATATTCATTTTTAATCCTACCCAATGCATTACAGCAGCCTGCTGTAAACAGGAAAGGGGACACGGGGCAGATTACAGCTGCTCCTTCAGATATTCCTGGTCCAAGAACTACATAGTAGTGAGGCATCGTTACCACAGACATGAAAATCAGCATGGGCCACAGAACCTACCAATGAACTCATGCTGCAAATCATCCTATAATTTACTGTCTCATGCAGTAACTGTGCAGCTACTGAAACCAGTAAGAGCAATCTGACAATGTTGTTTGTACTAACAATGCTACAGTCCCTGTTACAGTCAGAACTCTTGATCAATGTACCCTAAACAGAACCACAGATAACTTCAGCAGGTGATATTTTATTTTGCTGCTTTACAATATTTGGACTTCCCAAAGCAATACGAGAAATGTGATTCTCAACACAATTTTAAATTAAATCATTTATGAAATGCAGGTTTTTACAGTGAACTACAGATTTGAAAAAGAGCTGCTGGCAAAAGCCTTGCACTTCTTCATCCTGTAGCCATACTTGCACCTTATGCTGTCAGAGAGAACAAATTCCACTCTAAGAAATAGTTTTTGTGAGATTTATTTCCAGTCAACCAGCATATATACAAAAGAAATGCCAGGAAAGACAGATTGAAGTCTTTCCCTTGTTGCCCTTTAACTGGCAGGGGAAACCATTCCATTTGGTTTCCTTGAACACCAATAAAAGCTCAGCAACATGAAGATTTCATCTGCCATGCTCGGTCACTGCACCTCTCAGACACAAGGACATCCCAAAGTACAAGGAAGCCATTTCCCAGAACGAAGACAGGCAGAAATCTCGTTGAAACTCCCGATACGGTATAACTGAACGCAGGAATTGAGGTGTCTTGTTACTGTCTCTGCTCTCTGCTGGGGCGAGTAGCAGCATGATAAGAAGTCTGACTGGAAAACAGAAGCCCCTAACACACAGAAAAGCAGCACATGATGAGGTGAACTGCAGAAACAGAAGTAACAAGGATGATGACAAGAAAAATAAATACTAGAAGAGAAGCTGCTCAGAAGATACAGGTGCAGAATGCGACAGTCAAAAGCGGCTCCACTGGCAGAAGGCAGCCTCTATGGTTCAAATTTGTTTGATGGCAAATGCTTCCTTAAACTCATCAGTAAAACGAAGGCTTTTGTCCTGACTGCATTCATCTCCATCAGCTGCCATCTGCCCAGGTGGCACAGAAGCTCCACGGCACTGACCAGAGGGTTCCACAACCTTTCTGAGGAGCAAAGTGAGCACAACTGCTGTTCCAAGGGCTTCGGTCCAGGCATTTTCAAATTAAAATGATATCACCTAAACTCCATTCTTGCATATACATTTTAGTAAAGAACTTTAAGATGCAAGCAGAAAATTGTACTAAAAGAAATGACAAGCAAGTCAAGTTTTGCAGGAAATTGGTTTAATCCTAGCTGAAATTCCTCAGGGAGATAGGACTAGTAATATCTCACAAACTGCATCTACATTTTCTGAGAGTCCAGCCAAGGCCTCCCATAAGAGTTTACACTCTCGGCTAGAAATAGAAGCAGCTCTTCACAGAACATATGAAACGCAAAACTAAATTCCCCTGAGAACATCAGTCCCAGCCATCTCTGTAAGGGCATCCTGCTTACCCTTTTTCACTATCAACGCATTATATAAGAAACCTTCTTACTCCCTTTTCCATCTCACGCTTGTGACAAGTCAGGAGGTCCAACCAAAATCAATCTTTCTGCAATCAGAGTGAGTTTGTCAGGGTACAGTGTGTTTCTTCCCCCCTGTGCAACTGAAGACATAATATCCAGGCATGAAAACCAGTAAATTAAACTCAAACAACTCTCAGACTTCCTCACTAAACTACACTATTTTGAAGTCTTGCCACTACCTGTTTCATATCTGAACGTGTATTTGCTTGAATTCAAGTCTACCCAACAGGTAAAGTAAGCACATTCAAAAATATGCCTGTCCTGGCTTCCTAAACAATACCTCGACTTGATTTGGAGCTTGGGAAAGTACTAACAGGATAGCCATTGTTTAGCAGCTTGAGATAAGCACTAACACTTAAGGGTAAACAAAACAGTAATAACTTAGCCAAAGCAACTGACACTTGAAGGATACCGGAATGGAAACTGCTTGAAGAATACATAGTATGACAATTGTTTAGCTAAAACAACATATTTCTATAAGATTTATGTAGGAAGGGGGCCTGTTGTTGAGAGATTTCTGATAAGCAGAAAGTCATCTGGACCTTTGATAAGAATGGGAACACCATTGATAAGGACAACTGGATCCCTGAGAGCACGGATGCAGAAGGAAGTTAAGACCACTGCCCCCATCCCTGGGAAAATCTTTCAGACAGAAAACAGGAAGAGGTCTCTTCTCAAACTCATTATAATAAGAAGCGAGCTGAGTTTATGCATATGTATAGGCGTTTCTTGAATATGCATCAGTTCATTGTATAAAGCCAAGATGAGTTGTCATGATGGGTACGCATGTTGTTTTGGAGAAATGATTCTCCCATGCATCTCAGCGCTGAATAAACATACCTACTTTATAACTTTATAAGTTATGGAGTCTTGATTCCGCGTATCAGACTGAACTGCTAGGAAGAAGTTTTGGCATGAATATCTGGAAACAAAATGGTTCTCCCATCCCAAGGAAGCCTAGGATTTTCAGGAGTCACATTTCATACCAGGACCAAATCAAATATAGTCTTTCCAGGGAAGAAAGAAAATCTTGCAGGTGTGTGCACACATGAATCTAATAATTTGGGGATCTGTTTTGAGATGAACAAAGCTGAAACTTAAATTTTACACTGTCTTATAATGCGGTGGGGGTCAAAATGAACTTCACAAACAAATCAATATGATTTCAAATGAAGCCTCGTGTATTTAGGGTTCACCCATTTATATAGGGCAAGCAGGTCAAAACATCAGGTAAACTCTCATTGGTCACTGCCCCAGCAACTAGCCTCTCATGGCAACCACCCATCCCAAAATCTCACTGCCACCAGCCTGTAAAACTCCTGCCCCCACCTGCAAACCACTTCATTAACATAACACAACAGAGTCATCCAAAATCTTTGTGACCCTCCCAACTCCGCCCTGCCAGGGCACTTAAAGAACAATACCAACAGTCTTGGCCTCATTATGAGCTGAGAAAAAGCTCAGCTGGGTTTTTTCCACATGTGGCTATTAGCACACCACATAAATCATGACTACCCTATAATGCCTATAATGCATACTTTCACATATGTTCTCTTAAAATTCTTAGATATTAAAGAGGAGCATATTTAGGTCTTTGCCTTAAGAATGAATAATCTAGAACCTACTGAATTCTTCTGTTCATTCTTCAGTTCTGACATGGTGTTCAACAATTGAAACCACTTCAGTTTTTCAGTCCCTTGCAGTAAGTTACTCTGTCTGTAACCAAGAGCTAAAGCCATCATCTGCTGGGTCTTTGTAAGGAAGATGATCCTTAAGATACCTTGATATCAACTACACGACTGCTTTTATTTAAGGAAGTTTCTTTAACATGTATTAGATATTTCACCAAGTAATAATAAGTCTCAAGAGGTAACTACAATTCACTCTCAATGAAAATGCCAATTTCAATGACGTTGTCACACACACTGAAAAACTATTATACAAACTGTTCTGGAGTATTTTAGAATGGGTTTAAATTAGCCTAATATTTGTAGAACTTTGTACAAGTAACACAGACCCATCCAGTGACCTATTAAGGGAACAAGACTTTCTACTCTCCTATTGCAGCAACCTCATTTGAACAAATTGAAGCATCAGTTGAGAGATATACCATGACAAGAAAAATCCTTCATATTTATTTGCCCAATTTCAATTTATCTGTACTAGCTGCACCAAGGTTGTTTTTTCTTCCCAGAGTGGAATTCTCATCTCCAATTTCACACTTGCCCAAGCTGCATGCTCTTCTCCTCATGCTCATTCCCAACAGTCCCAAGTACAAAACTGAGCAAATGACCTATTAATTCCTCACCACCTTCCTCTAAGAAAGCCTCTAAAAACTCACAGAATTCTGAGGCATCAGTACACCTGCAAATTAGAAACATTTGATCAGGCAGGGATAAGGCAGAAGTGCCACATATCCATAGTCCCATCAGCCTTTAATTCCTTGTTTCTCTTGTGATATCCGATTGATGGTTTTTGCTGAAGATGGTTTGCATGCCTTTGTAACGAGTATGTAAATCCTGGACAGTTTAAGGAAGGAAGTGATTGTAACAAGAATTTAACTTATTTTAACGAGGCAGACTTGAACTCATCAAGAGGAGACAATGAGGAAGGAGACAAGATAAAGACCATAAGGAACACAAAGGGGGGTCATCTCAAAGTCTGTCTGAATACACATGTTCAACCAGTATAAAAAACCTGTGACCAGCCTCTGTGGTATGCCTTTTTAGAAGGGCATCCGATTCAGCGCTGAATTGTAAAATAAAAATATTATTATCTTTGCTTCGAAGACTTTGTCCTTTTTCATATTTTAGGAGTGTTTCTCACACTCTTTATCCATAAATGTGACTAAAACTGCTTTCCACAGCTGACTAATAAATAACAAAGTCATTCTATCCCAGTCAACTCTCAACAATTAGTCAACAGTCTATCCCAAACTGCTTTCTTAGCACTTGATTGATTGCACTTCCAGGACATAAAAAGCTACATGCTCATCACCTACAGGTCACTGTGGACCACACCAGGACTCTGCTGCCTTTCTAGAAGCTTAGGGGCATCTTCAGCACATCCATAATCAACTCAGAATTTTGACGTGCCCCTGAAAAGACTCCGTAAGTTGTTAGTGGATCAACACCAGACAGAAGCTTCTGTCCCAGAAATTACTGCAAATCACTTAGTAATTGCCTAAAGGTGACAATACTTGCAATTTCAATAGTCTTGATTTTAAATATAGTAATTTTTATCCACAGTAATTATCACAGCAGAAGGCAGATGTTTCCTCCAGTCTTGCTAACACACAATTCTTTTTACAGATATGGAAAGCACATAGAAAACATGACAAAATTGACTAATTTTGAATGATTAAATACTCTGTAGTTCAACAGGGTCATGTAACTCCTCCCAGTTTTAACTGCAATTAGGCTCTTCTCCGGCTCAATTACCAGAACAAGTCTCCACGGTAATTTTACATCAGTAGTAGCACAGAACTATAAAATCCACCAGAGGCAGGCTTTTTGCAGGTAGTAGCACAATATTTCCAAGAACCATATCACAATTAATACAGTAGATGGTTTGATTTTCTGTTTAAATCTCTAGAAGTTATTCACTAGAGGATGGTAGAACGAACCTAAACAACTGGAAGGTCTAAACTAAACATTAACTGATAAACACCCACATATTTATGTGTACCTCTTGCTTTACATTATGCTCTAGTACAAGTCATGGGGTGGCTTAACTATTGCTGATTAACTAAAAAACAGTGAAACTTCTGCTCTTTCCCACCAAACCCACTGAGATGTTTTCACACGGAGATGCACACAACCAAAATTTGCAAAGCTGTATTTCAGTGATGCTGATGACGATTATGCTCTCCAAGTTAGCTGTGCAAGATGACTAGTAGAGAGAAAAAATTAAGTTCACAGACTTCAAGACAATCAAATTATAAGGTAACATCTTATACTCCTCTAGATACATGAAAACATTCAAATAGCGGGGATACAGCAGACCAGGTTGCTCCAAGCCTCATCCAACCAGGCCTTGAACACCTCTAGGGAGGTGTTTATTTTCTTGTATCACCCCTAGGGATACATTGTAATATTTACAGTATATGAAACTACATTGAGAATATTGGTTGAACACCTAAGCACTACACAATCAGCATCTGGGCACACATCCTCATCCCCACGCAAAGTTCATCATAACAGCATTTACAGTTGCATTAACTCACACTGGTTCCAAACCTGCTCCAGGTAAGACCTAAAAGCAGTGAGCAGGTTAATGTGGAAAGGGGAAGCCACAAAAGTAACTCTTGCAATTTCTCACAGGGATTAAAACTTTCACAGACTACTCCTTGCTAGCCCAGTTGGACACCCACGAGTCAATGGAGCCGCACGGGATTCATCCCAAGGGTATTAGGGAGCTGGCGGATGTGCTGGCCAAACCCCTTTCCATCATCTTCCAACAGTCCTGGAAGACTGGGGAAGTTCCACTGGACTGGAGGCTGGCTGATGTTGTGCCCATCTACAAGAAGGGTCACAGGGAGGACACAGGGAACTACAGGCCTGTCAGTCTGACCTCAGTGCCAGAGAAAGTCATGAAGCACTTGCAAGAGAACCGGGTGATCAGGTCCAGCCAACATGGGTTTACAAAAGGCAGGTCCTACCAAACCAACCTGATCGCCTTCTATGACACAG
>WAAB01008956.1:78105-90062 GCA_013389865.1 Piaya cayana
TTTTCACAGAAAGGGTCATAGGGCACTGGAACAGGCTACCCAGGGATGTGGTTGATTCACCCTCCCTGGAGGTGTTTAAGGGATGGGTGGATGAGGTCCTGAGGGGCATGGTTTAGTGTTTGATAGGAATGGTTGGACTCGATCTGGTGGGTCTCCTCCAACCTGGTTGTTCTATGATTCTACTTGAAGGAGAACCACTGAAGTTTGAAGACAACACTCTCACCACCAACCACTGAAGCTGACAAAGTTAACGTCCTACCCTATCCTTAGGGTACAGCACACACCAAGATGGAATCCAAAACAAAGTCAAGGGAAAAAGTCCACTAGGAAACCAAATGCTCTTCTTGGCAAAAGCGTAGCATAATCTAAAGCAGGCATCAACGAAGGTATCTTCTGGCCTAGTCACCATTTTTGTTTCATCTCCATTTCACTCACAAGACTAAGTTACTGGGCAATAAGCCTGAAAATACGATTTACTTATCTGCTCTTTTAAAGTTACTTGGAGCACAGAGCTGCTCTTAGGCTGCAACACTCATCAAACTAAATTTCTGCCCTGAATAGATTTGAGGCTCCCAGAACAAGCCAAGCTGGTTGCCCCACAACCCTACCACCCTGTGCAGCCTCCTCAACACCAGCCTGTTTGACCAGGCAGGAGACAGCCCGCCCTGCAGATCATGCTCAGCAACACATGCTTGCCAGCCTGCTCCCTGCTGCTGTCTGAAACAGATTAGGGACCCAGTTATAACTGCATGACCCTTATAGCACACAGGCAAAAGAGGTAAGGGAACAGATGAATTGATCCAATTGATCCAACTCCAATTTTCACTCCACCATTTTTTCATGACACTTGTAATGGCACTGTGTCTTTGAAATCTCTCCTTACCACTCAATTTTTGATCAAAAGTGTTTTAACAAGTGTTATTAAGAAATCAAAGAAAAGGACTGTCAGTACTAGCCTTGAAATGCTACCAAAACATGCTAAGATGTCAAAATATTACCACATACACAAACTAAATGCTTATTTCTTCTATTTATTCCCATATAAGTTGCCAGTATTGAACATTAGCCCTACTAATTTGAATCTCAGTTTACCTTTCCTTCATTTCGAGCAATTCTTGATGAACACTACCCAGAGCATCCTCCAAGCTACAAACAAAAGATACATTGCCTTCTGTAGCTTTCATAGTAGTAGATCTTGTGCACACCTTCATTCCCACATGACTCACTGCAGAAGCCTCCACTCCAATATCAAAAGGAGTATGGCCAAATTATTATATAGAGGAAACAAATCTAGGCTTCTGTTAGTATTTGCCACACAAATTTATCATGATTGTACAGCCAATACTGAAGTTAGTCAGAAGCAATGAAATCTTTAAAAGGGTAGGCAGGTGGCAAGATGCCAATTTTCCTCTTTATTTCTTTTCAAACAGACACCTGGCTACCAAGACAAAATGGAAAAGCAATTAATGAAAACATCAAGGAAAATAAGACAGTAAGATTAAAAAAAAAAAAAACAACAAAGGAACAGACAACAGCTCATGAACAGACCGCTGACAAGGGATGCAGGAAACAGTCTGTAAAGTTTATTATGAGCTACAGCTCCGTCTGATGCTCCTGAACACTTGGAAACTTTTATTGCAGCTCAGTACTCAGTACACTATCACCCATGTTCCCAAGCATAGAGCTACAACACTTTACAGCCTGAAGCTGACCAAGCTGAAGGAAAAGATGAATCTTTACCAGGTGCTTGTATCACATTCTTTGTTTCTGGGAAGAAAGCCCAGAGAAGACAGAGACACAATGTCTTCTCTGGTTTTGGACAGAAAACCAGTGATTGCAGAGAAGCCATGTTTTCCTCCAAATAAGCAAATTAATTTCATTACTGTTCCTCATGTCTACTCTGCACTGCAAATCAAATGTTTAGGTTGGTAAGGAGAAAAGGCTACAGACCAAATTCTTTTGATCCGTTTTCTGTCTATGATTGAACAGCTGGGAAACAGAAAAAAAACTCATGGACATAAAATACACAGTTCTAAAAAAGAGGAAAAATCTACCACCTGGAACCATCATTTTCATAGATTCATTGAATGGTTTAGGTTGGAAGAGACCTTAAAGATCATCCAGTTCCTAACCCCTGCCATGGGCAGGGAGACCTCCCACTGGATCAAGCTGCTTCCACCCTCCTCCAATCTGGTCTTGAAGAACTTCAGGGAAGGGGCAGCCACAACTTCTCTGGGTAACCTGTGCCTGTACCTCACCACCCTCATTGTGAAAAATTTCTTCCTAGCGTCTAATCTAAATCTTGCCTCTTCCAATTTAAAGCCATTAAATTTAAAAGCATTTATTCCAATTACAGCCATTTACCCATCTATGCCCTTAAGATCTCAAAAAGCAATGCCTGTTAGCAGGCAGAAACAGAAGATAAGAAGCATAAGATCCTGAGAAGATTAGATTCTCAAGGCCAGTTTCATGGTTGACAATCACTAAAATTGCTAAAATTATAGAATCCATAGCTGTGATTACAAATTCCTAAGTAATTATGACAGTTTACTCTCTCTGAATTAAAATGAGTTCTCAACAAGTTTGCCTGCAGGTTGGATCGACATGGTTTCCCTCTCTGCAGATGTTTTAAGTGGCATTTTGTCTTTCAAAATTTCACAGAAAACCCTAAAGTGATGAGATTTAATTTGTTGCTGCCACAGAACTGTTTTCTTTAAGAACAGCTTGTTTGTCTTGTTCCCTTTCCAGCACCTTATCAAAATTCTAAAGCAGTTTATATGAAAAGCCTGAATTTATTATTTATTAAGACTACATACAAAACAAGTTCCAAATCACATTACATCTGAATTTCAGTCAGAGTAGTACTTCTAAACATATAGCTTGTGAGAGAGAAGACACCTTTTCTTTACACAAACCTAAAGGCAGCCTTCCAGTTTGGCAACAGTGTTCAGCATCCCTGATAGATCGTTACTCTCATTTCACAATCTATTTCCAGGTTCTCAGAAACATGAACTGTTCTGCTGCTGCCATGTGCACAACCCCACCATGCAGGGGTGTGTTCCCACCCTGGGAGAGGCTGAACCCTAACCACCTTGGACTCCTGTTTCAGCCATAAAAAGAAATTCCTTGTAGACTTTTTCCCACTAGGTAAACATGCTACCAGTGGGCATTCTGAAACCCTGTCCTATGCTGGTGCAAATACGCTACCTCCTGTCAACCAGCATACAGCATTTTTTTAAATCTTGGTATTTCCATGAAAATGGAAGTCTTTCAAAGGGGTGCAAGCTGATGCGATCACCTTCCCTCTTATGTACAAAACAGATATAACCACTTGCCTTTATCTTAGTCAAAATTTTCAATGGTGTGCAAAGATTTTCTGTCAAAGTAACAATCCAGCTGCCTTTTCCCCCCTCTTCTACTTCTTCAGCCAGCAATCATTAGATGTTCTGCCTGATCCCTGATCTGCCATTGTATCTCAAGTCACTGCTCAATACCACCTTCATACTGATCTGCGCACACCTACCTGGCCAAACCATGCACAGCGCTGTGCTCAGCACAACTGCCTTCTTAGCCAACATCTGGGGAAAAACACCAAACCTCAAAATGACTAAGTTACCCCTTCATTACTAAAGGCATTCCCTCTTCCAATTAAAATATCACTAAATATTAACCTATGTTGCTTGTCTCCAGTCTCTCAATTTTTATCAGTCCTGTGATTTCCCTTGCACTTCAACCCTTTTTGTTTTCCCAGGGAAGTATTTTTGTCCAAGCTGCACCTATAGTCTTAGAGATAGTTCTTCATAGCTAGAGTAACTATCATTCCTTTCTAATGTTGCTTAAAACTCTTCAACAGCATTCACAGAACCATAGTGTGGTTTGGGTTGGAAGGGACCTTAAGTCTATCCAGTTCCAATCCCCTACCATGGGCAAGGACATCTCCCTCTGGATAAGGTTGCTCAAAGCCCCAGCCAACCTGGCCCTGAACACTTCCAGGTATAGGGCATTCATGATTTTTCTGAGCAACCTATGCCACTGCCTCACTGCCCTCACAGGAAAAGAAATTATTCTCGATATCTAACTTAAATCTCCCCTCTTCCAGCTTAAAACTATTCCTCCTCATTCTCTCCCTGNTTGAAGAACTTCAGGGAAGGGGCAGCCACAACTTCTCTGGGTAACCTGTGCCTGTACCTCACCACCCTCATTGTGAAAAATTTCTTCCTAGCGTCTAATCTAAATCTTGCCTCTTCCAATTTAAAGCCATTAAATTTAAAAGCATTTATTCCAATTACAGCCATTTACCCATCTATGCCCTTAAGATCTCAAAAAGCAATGCCTGTTAGCAGGCAGAAACAGAAGATAAGAAGCATAAGATCCTGAGAAGATTAGATTCTCAAGGCCAGTTTCATGGTTGACAATCACTAAAATTGCTAAAATTATAGAATCCATAGCTGTGATTACAAATTCCTAAGTAATTATGACAGTTTACTCTCTCTGAATTAAAATGAGTTCTCAACAAGTTTGCCTGCAGGTTGGATCGACATGGTTTCCCTCTCTGCAGATGTTTTAAGTGGCATTTTGTCTTTCAAAATTTCACAGAAAACCCTAAAGTGATGAGATTTAATTTGTTGCTGCCACAGAACTGTTTTCTTTAAGAACAGCTTGTTTGTCTTGTTCCCTTTCCAGCACCTTATCAAAATTCTAAAGCAGTTTATATGAAAAGCCTGAATTTATTATTTATTAAGACTACATACAAAACAAGTTCCAAATCACATTACATCTGAATTTCAGTCAGAGTAGTACTTCTAAACATATAGCTTGTGAGAGAGAAGACACCTTTTCTTTACACAAACCTAAAGGCAGCCTTCCAGTTTGGCAACAGTGTTCAGCATCCCTGATAGATCGTTACTCTCATTTCACAATCTATTTCCAGGTTCTCAGAAACATGAACTGTTCTGCTGCTGCCATGTGCACAACCCCACCATGCAGGGGTGTGTTCCCACCCTGGGAGAGGCTGAACCCTAACCACCTTGGACTCCTGTTTCAGCCATAAAAAGAAATTCCTTGTAGACTTTTTCCCACTAGGTAAACATGCTACCAGTGGGCATTCTGAAACCCTGTCCTATGCTGGTGCAAATACGCTACCTCCTGTCAACCAGCATACAGCATTTTTTTAAATCTTGGTATTTCCATGAAAATGGAAGTCTTTCAAAGGGGTGCAAGCTGATGCGATCACCTTCCCTCTTATGTACAAAACAGATATAACCACTTGCCTTTATCTTAGTCAAAATTTTCAATGGTGTGCAAAGATTTTCTGTCAAAGTAACAATCCAGCTGCCTTTTCCCCCCTCTTCTACTTCTTCAGCCAGCAATCATTAGATGTTCTGCCTGATCCCTGATCTGCCATTGTATCTCAAGTCACTGCTCAATACCACCTTCATACTGATCTGCGCACACCTACCTGGCCAAACCATGCACAGCGCTGTGCTCAGCACAACTGCCTTCTTAGCCAACATCTGGGGAAAAACACCAAACCTCAAAATGACTAAGTTACCCCTTCATTACTAAAGGCATTCCCTCTTCCAATTAAAATATCACTAAATATTAACCTATGTTGCTTGTCTCCAGTCTCTCAATTTTTATCAGTCCTGTGATTTCCCTTGCACTTCAACCCTTTTTGTTTTCCCAGGGAAGTATTTTTGTCCAAGCTGCACCTATAGTCTTAGAGATAGTTCTTCATAGCTAGAGTAACTATCATTCCTTTCTAATGTTGCTTAAAACTCTTCAACAGCATTCACAGAACCATAGTGTGGTTTGGGTTGGAAGGGACCTTAAGTCTATCCAGTTCCAATCCCCTACCATGGGCAAGGACATCTCCCTCTGGATAAGGTTGCTCAAAGCCCCAGCCAACCTGGCCCTGAACACTTCCAGGTATAGGGCATTCATGATTTTTCTGAGCAACCTATGCCACTGCCTCACTGCCCTCACAGGAAAAGAAATTATTCTCGATATCTAACTTAAATCTCCCCTCTTCCAGCTTAAAACTATTCCTCCTCATTCTCTCCCTGCACTCCCTGATAAAGAGCCCTTCCCCTGCCTTCCTGTAGCCCCTTTAAGCACTGGAGGCTGCTCTAAGCTCTTTGGAGTCTTCTCTAGGTTAAGCTACACCAATTCTATCAAGCCTGTTCTCTGAAAATCTCACTTAAACTGTTCCATTTCTTCTGAGTATATACTTAAAAGAAAACCATGACTTTCTTTTTTTAAGTAATGCCTCACACCTGCATCTATCCATACTCATAACAACATGAAATACAATGTGCCTTTACAAACACAGGTATTATGTAAAAACCCAACAAACCAGGCAGCATGTTATTGATGTCCGCACCCAAATTGCATGCAGAGTTCACAACTCTCCCAAAAGAAGGTCAAATGCAGTACTAGTAAACAATGCTAAAACCCTTTCCTACAGAAGGGAAACTATCTTCTGTCCTCCAGCAAAGAATTAAGCTTTGAAGAACTCTACAACACCGCAAACCAGACTACATGGTTGAAAATCTAAAAATAAGATGGTACTGAAGAGATGAGAAATTGTGCAACATCAAATCCAACAATGAGAAGAGCTGATACACTCTGTAATATCAGAGCTGTCAGAGCATGAACCAGCTGCATCATGTGTTCGCCTCTGCTGGAAAGACCAGTGCAACAGACACTCCTGCTCTTGGGTAGCTCGGAGGACATCATCTGCTCCAAGCAGCAGGAGGTAGTTGATCCAAAAAGCCAGCTACTGGGAGGGACAACAAGACAAACACATGACAAAAATGCTTTTTTTCACCAACATTTGTAGTGTAAGCCCTTATGAATAAAGTATTAAGGTGTATTATAGCATAGCAGCACTAATAACAGTCAAGATAAATGTATCCTTGGGTTAAGTCAGCCTGAATTCAGACGCTACTCATAAATACATCAAAACTCCTCACTCAATACAGCAGCAGTTGCTGAAAAGAAAACACAAGCTAACGTGAACTTCAAAACCATTTTCCACGTGGTAAATAAGATCATGGTGTTTGAACCTGCAATGGTTTCCTTACCAACTATCTTCTTACCTGCACACTTTGGCCCACTTCAAAGGTAGGCACATAAACAGGATTCTTTTTTTCTACAAGCACTGACCAACTGTTCTGAACAAAAAGTTATTTTAACTTCTTAAAACATGAAAAAAGTGAAGAAGCACTCTAAAGTTTGACCTTTAAAAAACTGGTTATACAAGTCCATAAGGAAAGAATTACTTTAAAAATATACATTTCAAAAAAGGTGTTGAGAATCTGACTATTGTTTGGGAAAGGGGATAGAGAGAAAAATACCTCACATGCTCTGTACATAGACACACAGTGTGCATTTCCCTGTCATTAGGAAAAAAACATACTGCAGAAATAGGAATATTCCTTCCTGAACAGTGAGGTCTTGTTCCCGTATTGATATTTTAGAAAAACAGTATAAGTACTGAAAGTTAAAGAGAATCGCTGTCATTTCAGATGTTTGAAAAGCATCCAACAAAAAAAAAAACAAACCCCACCCCAGTTATCTGTGTACTCAGCAGAACCACTGTCATCTAAATGAAGTTAGTAACACTGGAATTCTATGGGCATACATATTTTCTGGCAGACCCATGCCCTTCTATGCTCTCAATTTCTTGATGTTCTGAGCCAGCCAGAGCACTGCTGCAGCTCTTGTTCACCGTGGCTGTTACCAGCTGCCTCCTAAGAGCCACGTGCTCAGACCTCAGTCAGTTCCCCTCAATTTTTTTGCTCCATTTTTGGACAGAAAATGACTAAACTGAAATTCTCCCTCAGGAGGCAAAGAATTTGCACTCAGTAACTCTGCAGAGGAGGAAAGATAAGATTAGCCAGACCTAACTATTATCTTAACTGTCCATGTCACCCATAAACACAACACAAAAGCTCTTAAGCAACTTGAAGAGAAGATCCTGGCAAAGTGTGCTGCCCAGTGTGATCACGTAATAAACTTGCATTGGAGGAGCTGAAACTTCATGCTAAAGATAGGGCTCCCCACCCAGGTAATCAGCGCGCAGGGGCTTTGCAGACACTTCACCATGGTACTATCAGGACAGTCCATCAAGAACAGATGCGATGACTTTAATGATCTTCTTGTCACTTTCTGCCAATTACTCCATTCATGCCATCTGCTTTTCCAGCAGCCAGACTCAACTGGATGCTGCATGTTGGATCACAAAGTCATGTGTTTCCCTTCACTCCTGCACCGTGTAAGCAAAAGTTACAAAGGACGGCATCCACCAGTTTGATATTTGGTATCAATATGTGCCTGATCCTGAAGTAAAAAACAGGGCATTGTTGACAGAGAAAAGAGATGAATAGCAGCAAGAGGGAAATGTTTCCATACAGCATCAATGGCAAAACCCCTTCAAAACAGAGACTTGTTTGAGTACTGGTACACAGTAACAAATGACAAAATGCAGAACAACTATTCATGACTTCTCCAAATGTTAGGAAAAAAAGATTAAAAAATATATGAGTGCCAGATACTTTACATGCAATAATTTGTTCTTTCAACCTTAAAAAGCCTCAGAGGGCACTGCTGAGACAACCACCACAAAACCTGTACTTAGCATCACAACGCAGCGGAGAGAGATACTACTCCTACACTGCCCTGGATTCTGAAAAAGACATTCTAATCCATTCTGTTTCCTATAGAATAAAAAATTGCTTACTGGCGGAGGTCGCCCAGAGCAGTGGTGGCTACCCCATCCCTGTTGGTGTTCAAGGCCAGGATGGATGATGCTCTGAGTGCCCTGATCCAGCGGGAAGTGTCCCTGCCCATGAGAAGGGATCTGGAACAGGGCTTTAAGGCCACTTCCAATCCAAATCATTGTATGGTTCCATTCCTCCACAGCAAGCAAAATATATTTTTAAGAAATAAACTCACAGGCTTTAAAACAAAACAGCCTTAATCCATGCCAAATTAAAATACCTCTTGATTAAAAGCATCATAAACACCTAATAATTAAACTTGGAATTAATATAAATAAGCAATGTTATTTCATAGTCCACAAAAAGGAATACGAGAAGTGAAAAGATGAGAGACATCATCCAGTCACTTGAGATGCCTCTTGATGCAGGGGTCTTCTCTGATGAACAGCACCAACATCCTGGACTGGACCAGACCCTCCAACACACTTCATTTTACAGAGCTCAGTGCTGCTGCACACGGAACAACCAGCAAGCAACCACAACATCCACAGACAAAACACAAAATCACAGGCAAGATGTGTCACAGGTATTATCTCCCTAACCTGAAACAGCCAGAGTAATGAAAGCGATGTATGAATAAGTTTCACATTGGATAACATAATTATCAAATGTCATGCCATCTTTTACAAGTCATCAAGCTTTGACATTAATTTTCACTTGAAAAATTGCACCACACTAATTTCAATACAAAAGTGAGCAACAAATCTACCAACAAATCCGTCACAAATATTTTAAAGCTAGCATCTCACAATTTCCTCTGCAAGGCCATAAGTGGCTTTTACACTAAGCTCATGGGCAACTGAATTTATTGTGGTTTGGTTTACATCTCAAAGGATGAGCTTAACAGTTAAAAAACCCCAAATAAACAGAAATCCACCAAGGCATTTCAGAAATCCAAACTAAGTTGCAGGTTTCACATTATCCTACTGTAAGGCAGAAAAAGCTGAGCTTCCAAGTTGCTGCATTTCTTAATTACCAGTACAATATCTTTCCAATAACATGACTTGCTTTCTATCTACCAAGTCCCCCTACCTCAACAGTAGCAACCCAACACTAACCATAAATCCTGAATATTCTTTTGCTCTTTCAAATTCACCTGAATTCCTACCACCTGTAAATTACCTGTTGCATACAGGATTACTCATGAACACTCTTCCAACAGTATTAAGTCCTGATAAGAAACCCTGGGGTAAAATTATTAGACATTCTCCACATTAATATCTTCTAAAAGCCTCTACAGTCTTATTATTATTTATCTTCTAAAAGCCTTTAAAGCCTTATTGTCACAAGCACTAGCTGAAGGCTGTTTAGGGAAAAAAAAAAAAAAAGACCAGCAAGTCACACCATCTGAAAAGACACAGATCCTCAAATGTTTTATGTGGTTGTACAACTATTAAAACAACCCCAAAACTGGATTGCTTTAATACCAAACACTAGTTAAAATTAACTGAGATTGCATCACCTTCATTTTAAGGTCTAAAGAAATGGCGATTGAGGCAGGATAATAATGTTTGGAGTGAAACTTGGTCTTATCCACCAAGATTTATCAGCTTCTTTCAGTTCAGAGCTCTACATATTTATGGCACATAGAGTATCATGTAATAAAGAGTTCTAGAACTTAAATAAGCATCAAATTAAAACCAAGTTCTTCTGTGCTAAATATCATATTTTATTATTTTCCACAATACTGGAACCAGGAAGCATCAATGAAACTGCAGAAGTCTCTTCATCTTGACTTTTCAAGCAACTAGGAATTTTCAAAGCTCTGTCACACTTTTCCCCCCAAAAGCTCACATTTTCTTTTCCAACCTCAAAAATGTTGTTCTAACATAGCTTTTGTAGGTGGAAACAGTTCCACTGTAAAACCTGCTCTGCTACAATCACTCATTAAAACCCAAGAAAACTCATCACTATTTCTTCTCCTTGTAATATTGAGAGATTAATCTGCCCAATTTCTTCCCAAAACTATATTCACCCTTACCAAAACATAAATTTTATGTTTTTAGACTGAAGGTGGATCAGACTCATATATAAATAAACTGCTGAAAATCACATGAAAATGAGAAATATTTCAGCGCAAAAGTAATAGTAAGATCAAAAGATAACTACATGTCCCACCAATGCATCTGTCAAACTATAGTTCAAATCAAGATTTCTTGAGTTTACTGTATTATATCTCTAATGAATTTATCTTGCCCATAACTGAGCTACACATATCTTCTGCTCCTCAGTATCTTCTGGTCAACTGTTAAAACAAAATGGGTCTGCTCAAGTTTGTTTCTAGGGTTAAGTTAACTTTGTCTGATAATTCAACACTACCTAAGTTCTTCTCATTAAAGCTGATCATGATAACCCGTAACAAGTCAGCAGACATCCTCTCCATCAAGGTTTATCTAACGTGATCTTCTGCCCAACTTCAGAAGCTGTGGTTTTACCAGCCCATTATATGAAAACTTCGAATGAGATATTCTTTTTTTCTGAACTTGTCTAAGAATGACTTGAACAAAGTAAGTGATGTGCAGCTCCATGGGGTTTGTGAATTCCCTCTTAAAAATATTCACATACTTTATGAACACTTCCAGAGTTTGACAGAATCCTGTTTCATAGGTGTGAAACTTTTTTCATACACATTCATAAAGACAGGCTAATTAAGAAAAAATACTATCCCTTTATGCAACTGAAGTTCAGAAGACTGCTTTTTCCTCCCAAGGAATTAAACAAGCCAGGTTGTAAGCTGTGTCTGCACCCACATGGTAGCAACCACATAGCCACACTAAATTCAAGCCAGCAACTTCACAAAGCGTTCTCTTATCACCAACTCACCAGTTGTCAAAACACTACATTAAAAAAACATAAATACACTGAGATCAGAACAAATTTTAAAAGAGGATTATTATCCCATTGTATTTGAGGTGGACTAACACACCACAATGAATCTCAAGCACTGGATTTCAATTTGCACATGGAAGGATCAGAGTGCCAAAGATTTCAGACCTGTGAGCAAAACGCAGAACGCTTCCTAGTGGTTTTAGTTACACAGTGAATCCTTTATTATTTCTTACAACTAAGAATGAATTGATCCACAGTTTTATTAGAACACTTAGTCAGTTCCTGGAAACACAAAGTCTAAATGTAAATCAGTAAAATCCGGAGAACCACAGAATCACCGGATTG
>WAAB01008957.1:0-91625 GCA_013389865.1 Piaya cayana
CTCTCCTCTATAAGGACATATATTGAGTCATAGCAGGGTATCAGTCTGGTTCAGTAAGCATGATTTTCCCTTTCTAAATCCATGCTGACTCTTTCCAATTACTTTTTTTGTCCTTAGGATGCATGGAATTGGCTTCCAGCATAATTTGCTCCATCACCTTTCCAGGGACGGAAGCAAGGCTGATGAGCCTGTGGAGAGCCTTCTTGCCCTTCTTGAACAGGGGAGTGAGGTTTTCCTTCCTTCAGTCCTTGGGAACCTCCCCCAGTGCCCATAAGCTTTCAAAGGGTATTGAGTATTGCCTTGCAAGGACATTGTGCATCTCCCTAAGCATCCATGGATTCATCCCCTCAAGTCCCATGGCATTGTCTAAGTTCAGTTTTGTTAAGCATTCCCTTAGCCTGACCCGGCTCTGCTGAGGGAAGTCTTCCTGTTTCCAGACTTTCCTACTCATTGTAGGGACTTTGTGTTCCTGAAGGCAAGTCCTATCTGTAAAGGTTGCCTCTCATGCCTCTCATGGGCCTACAATAAAGTATTTGTTGGCATAACATAGAAGACACATAAGGTTATCTGGAATATGAAAAATACTCATGGAAAAAANCAAGCTGTTGATTTGTTGGGGTTTTTTTTCAACTTGTACACCCTCTACTGGACATTCTGTCCTGCTGCTGCAAAAGGATGAGCATGACTACAGGGGAGTTTTTCTTCCGAAGACTATAATCTTCCTCTTTCTCTTGCTTTCAAAACTGCTGCAGCTCAAGTCTCTGTTCAGGTCTTTGCCCATGAGATAGGCCTTACAATTTAAATCTCCAGATGGATTCAAAGTTGCAAAACAGCACAGAAAAGATCCAGGCTTTCCTCTCCCTCCTTGTGGCAAACACGTGAGTGCCAGTGTCACTCCTCTTTCAATTTCCAGATAAAGGAATCCAGCAACAGGACTCAGACAATAGAATTCCAGTTCAGTTGCACTGCAGTTAGTGCTGACACTTGGGTTTGTGTTAGTGCAGGCAAAAGGAGAGCTGTGTGACCCTACAGTTTAGATATCGCACAGGAAGGGAATGGCAGAAAAGCAACTGATTTTTCCCAGCATTAAGTTTAAAAAAAGACATTTTATTTTCTATTTTGTTGGCACAGGAATCAACATTTTGCTGCCTACAGAAATTGCACATAAGAAACAATTAGAAAAATGCCCCAAGATCAGCCTGCTAGAAATAAGCCAGTTCATCATCCTTGGTCTTGCTGCTCTGATAACTGTGGAGACTCAGCGGCTTGTTCTCATGAGGGAGGCTTCTGAACACCCGCAGGTGCAGGAACTCGTCATTGCCAACATGGACCTGCAAAGCATGAAAACCAGTGAGTTCCATGCAGTCACTACAGCCTTCAGTGGGAAGGATGGTGTAAGCTGGCATGTTTTGAGGATGGGGAAGCAGCAAAGTGACAAGAAAATCTATCACCTCGGAAGGTGTGGTCTTGGGTTTAAGCAGTCTGGGAATCATGACTTTGTGGAAATATCACCTAATCCTTCTATGCTTTTTAACTTTCCCTATCCCTTGGATGGGGAACATACAGGTAGGCAATCTGAGTTGCAGAGAAGTGATTAATATGTTAAATACATTAAAAATGCTCCAATCTTATCTGGCACAAGCAGCTCTTCAACGATTTGATCACCATTGGTTTTTTTTTGTGTGCTACCACTACAGGCAGAGTCAGAGCAGGTTTGGCATTTCACTGTGTCTCTACACTTGTGACTTTGCTTAATGGAACATTAGTGGTCACCATTAGAAACCTGTAATCATCCCCAAAAGTAAATTTCACAAAGTGACTGACAAGTAAAAATCATGAAAATAGAGAAGTACTCTTATCTGTATTTTATATAGACAGGGAGATAGTCTGGAAGGTGGGGAGTGGATTTTTGTTTTCTAATGTACAGATTTTTTTTAATTAAGTTCAAATCATAAGCATCCCTCTGTAGTTAAGTACAGAAAAAACCCTCACATTCCAAATATTATGCATTTGAATTTAAAAAAACCCAAATCCCAATTGCCAGTGTCCTCTACCTTGATGAAGTAGTTTGTTCCAGCAACCACTTGAGTTTTAAACTCCACTGCAGTGAAGACATCAAATGTTTTCCCTTCTTTTTCTTCTAGCTGAGGTTTCACCTTAAGGAAACAACAGGTTATTTGAGACTGATGCAACATTCAAGTATTTAGGACTTAAGGCCCACACTTTCAGTGTGCCTCAGTACCCCTCAGGTCACTGCTGCTCAGTACCCACAGAGTTCCCGCTTTTCTAAGTTATTTAAAGATCAAAATGAATAATGTTAATTTTTCTGTTACAGAAAGACCAGAAACCTAGTCAGGCAGCAAAGCCAGGACAGTGATGTGATTCAGCCACCAAACACTGACACCACATCTGGAGTTTCCAGCAGAGAACTGTGTAGTTATTCTAGAAAACTTATTCTGACAAATGATTTCTTACATCATTGTCTCAGCTTCCCTTTCCATCCTGTATACCCAAAACCAAACACAAAGTGGTTCAGTATCTACATGCACAAGGCTACAGGTCTTTTTAAAGAGAAGTTTTTAATATGCATCATTCTAACAACCTTCAGCATTAGATACCTTTTAAAATCCAGAACAAGTTATTACAGACCCGACACCACAGAACAGACAGACATCCAAAAATCAAGCTTTGAAAGCAAATTACCCAAGTCCGAGGATTTACATTTGTTTGACAGTTCTTCCAGCACATCTGCTGGAGTCTATGTTTTCAAACTGCAAATATTTTCCAAAAAATGAGTGAACCATAAAGTCTTCTGAGTTATCATCCCAGTTTCCAGAGTGTAAAGCCAGTGCTTCAGAAGTCAGAATAACTTGCCCAATACCCTAGAGGGAGGGCATGAACTCATAGGAGCTGCAGCTCGTATTTCCTACACTTGGCTCTCCAGAACATCAACAGCTGTACAGTATAGGCTTTGTTTACAGGGCAGTATGAATTAGTCTTAGGAGTCCTTGCTGTAAGCGCAGTTCTACCCAGGCCTTACCTCCTGCACTACATCATTGTGTAGCCCACCCTCCAGTCTCAGTGCAACAATACCAGCATTGAGTAGATTTTCCAGCTATATGGTGAACTTCCCATTCTTCCGAAATACAATGGGAATGAATATATTGGCTATTCTGCCTTGAATTCACCAGCTTCCTTGGAGGAAAACAGGTGCCACTTTGCTGCTGCTCAGCTGCTCTATGTGAAGTAGGAACAGAAGCAATCTCTCTGACAGCGTATGTTCTCCCACTCCAGAACAGAGAAGGTGCAGAACCAAACTTTGGTGCCTTTCCGAGACAGCTGATCAGTGACCATCCTGTTCCTGGGAGCTTTGACCATACTGTACATCTTCTCTCAGAGGTGCTACCTCTATGCTGCTTCTGTGCTGTGACCAGTAAGACAGTAAGATAACAATGTTTGGATGTTTTGTACAGATGTGTTTTGCCATACGGAAATCAAAGCACACCAAACAACTTTGTATGGTATGATGCAAGCAACGGCAGAGCGCCAGAAAGTGCAGTGATTCAGTCCTCCCTCCTCCCCTTCTCCTGAGTCAGAGGATGGAGCAAGTGGTTTCAGTTGTCATCACTATTACAAATTTTAAGAAGTAGGGGAAAGGGTGGACATAAGCATCCCACTGACCCTATCAGAAGTCGTGCAAGGTTGGTTTCTTAGGTCTCAACATGACGCTGGATCAGTACATTTTGTATTTCTACCAGAAAGCTGAACACTCTGCTCCAAGACTGCAGACAGCTCAGTGTCACATGTGGCTGCAAGTCGGCCAGAGTGCACTGTGCCAATGACTCACCCCAGCATGTGACAAATGTGTATCCTGATTCAGTATAGGGAGGGACAGCACAGAGAGTGATGCTCTCTGGAATGCCTGCTACCAGCCCACCCTGCTAGTTCATGATCGTGGTCTAGATCTGGGAGTCCTGGTGGGCAGTGTGCTAAGTATGAGCCAGCACTGCGCCCTGGTAGTAACAAAGGTAACAGCATACTGGGCTGCACCAGGAGGAGACCAGCCAGAAGAGAGAAGGGATTACTGCCCTTTAGTTGGCACTTGATAGAGGAAACGGCCTAGAGTTGCACCAGAGGAGATTCAAAGTGGATATTAGGTAAAATTTCTTTACTGGAAGAATGGTGAAGCATTGGAATGGGCTGCCCAGGGCAGTGGTGCATCCCTGGAGGTGTTAAAAAAGCATGTAGATGTGCCACTTCGGGACAAGGTTTAGTAGGCAAGGTGGTACTGGGCTGACAGTTGGACTTGATGGTCTCAGAGGTCTTTTCCAACCTTAATGATTCCATATTGTGTCCAGTTTTGGGCTCCCAATACAAGAAAGATGTTAATAAACTGTAGCAAGCTCACTGGAGAGCCACCATTGGGTATATGGCTGGAGCACCTGCTCTGTGAGCAGAGAAGGAAAATGAGCTTGCTCAGCCTACAGAAGAGGAGGCTTTGAGGAAAGCTTTCCAATGGCTACGAGAAGCCAGTATTTCTACAGAGGGGCAGAAAAATGAGACCCAATGGTCATAAATTGAAATTGGAGATTGAGACGGCATTTAAGGAAAAAGTTTTCCCCTCTGAGGGCACCCCGGCAGTAGAGCAGGTTGCCCGGAGAAACTGTGTAGTTTCTATCCTCAGAGGCTTAAGACCTGGCTTTACAAAGCCCATCACTGCCTGGGGGTGCTGACCCTGTGCTGAGCAGGAGGTGCAGTCCCTTCTCACCCAAGCAATCTGTGATTCAGTCACTGGGCTGATAATTCTCATGACCTGAAGGCTCTTTGCTGTTCTGCACCGCCCGTACCTTACTCCCAGAGCAGCTACTAAAAAGCAGATGGTTCCAAAATCACCCTGACTAATCTCTGCCACAGCTGCCCCTGAGAAGCCAAAGGCTGAACAGGCCAGGGTGTAAATTCTTGCCATGTGACATATCCCTACCCAATCTTGAAGCTGCTGAAGAGGGCTGCTGCTTTGCTGAACCATGGGGTGGAGAGGAATGAGACAAAGGTCTGGTGGCCACTCCATATCAGAGGCCTCATCAAAACCCATGTGTACAGGAAGGATGAGTCGGGGAAAATGAGCTAGCCATTATGTCTCTACCACTCATTTGCCTATCAAGATGACAAAACTGGCCCCTGGTCACTCCCTCCTGCATATAAACACAGGTATGCAGAGTTACACCACAGCCACAGAACAAAGAATCAGAGGTCACCATGAAAACATAAGTATTAATAATATCTGTGAATAGAAACAAATATATGTTCTACTTGGATGACTTACGGATGTGTAAACTGTGAGTGTTGTGTGTTGGAAATGGCTTGATGTATGACTCTGGAGTTTTTCAGATCCCTACACATTGGTGGAGGTTGCACTGGTGGGGGGGCAAAGTAACCCACCATGTCTCTTACCAGCAGCGCCACTGGCCAAAGGTAAAGAAGATAAGGAGCTGGGCTGACTGATAACCCAGATGTTATCACTCCAGAAGGGACTATAGGAGGATTAGAGGAACGGGTCATGACTGGAGCTCCCTCTCAGCTAATCTGAGAACCCCCCATCGATGTCAACATAACATCATGGATCCAATCCCTCTGAGCACTGGAAAACTTCACCTGCAGCAACCCCATGGAAACATCTAGGAAGACTTTATCACTGAACTCCAGACAGGTCATAGAGTCCCTCAGAAACCCTTATAAAATGCTAACATTGGTCTAGACTTAAGCTTATATTCTTGACTTAAAATTGTAACATTATAGGTAATAAACTAAATGTTTAAGTGCAGTTCTGGGTCCTACTCTGTCTCCCTCGGTGTGATACCATGGAGAGGCAGTTCCTGTGGAACTCCTTAACCAGAGACACTGATGAATAGAAGCTGTCCTGCTCTGTCTCGCGCTGTACCTGCTCCGGGTGAGTAGCACTACTTGCCAGGCCCATGAAACTGAACAACATTCAGCTGTCGTGGCAACTCTTATGAAGCAATATAAGAGAGATGAGAACTGGAAAAGCAGGAACAGGAAATGTGGCAAGCAAACTGGCAGGCTCTAACAAATCTCCACAAAGACTTGATTTTAAGCAAACAAAGCAATTTGAGAAGTTCTACCTTGACTTAACAAAACTAATGTTTCCTTCACAGTCTGTATCCAGACAAGGATATGACTGCATGGGCAAAAACATTCAATTTGAGGTTTTCCTGCTTGTATTTCATTAAATAATGTAACTTAAACTGGCACTCAAAACAAGCTGGACAAACTCTGAAATATTTATGTGACTTAACTGAAAATGCCAGATTTTTGGTTAATTCTGTTCACTTCTGAATCCAACTGGGTTTCATTTTTCATGCTCTTCATCTTATTTTTGGTTTACCAAACCACTGTAGTCTGTCACAGAACAGCCAGCCAGGATTTCAAAACTAGTTTTCAGTCCATCTGCAACGTTAACTGCAGATTTGCATTATCTTTAACATGATACACAGGCCTTCTCAGGTCAAAAGAATCACTGAGACTCTCTCTAAATTCTCACTACTGCAAACTCAGGTTGGAGCTCAGGTGATGCACATGATGATGAATCATCAGATTCCACAAGCTAAATGTTCATTTCAATGACTGTTGTGCTTTTGGGTGCTCTGTATGTGTTTAGAAACTTCTGCAGCCTGGGGAACAAATCCAGACAGTGACAAAGAGCAGAAGCTGGAACTTGTCTTTCATCTTTTCTTCACTGGCTTGACACACTCTAGGTGATACAACTGAAGAGCAGACGGAACTTGAGTTCCCATGACTGAAACTAGACCATGTGCTCTGAGAGAACGTAATTGCACATTGGCATTTTTAGAACAAAAGTCTGTGCTTTGTTAACATGGACATTAATTTAAGTCACAGTAAGCAGCGTCAGGATTTGGAGCTGGCAGTGGTTAGAGTTGCATTCTGTGCTGGGGAACAGCAGAAACAGCAGAGAAATGTGCTTGCTTATTTCACCAGTAGAAAAAAACTCAGTCTTAGCTACAAGATTCAGACTTTGCAAGAACCATCTGAGCTCCTTCCTCAAGTTCAAGAAAATAGGATGTGGGGTGGCTCTGTACTGAGGCGGGTGGGTAGCACATCACCTGCACAGACAGGCCTTTGAAAAGCCTTAAAGCCTTTGACACAGTTTCTCACAGCATTCTGCTTCAGAAACTGTCAGCCTCTGACCTGGACAGTAGCACACTCTCCTGGGTGGAAAACTGGTTGGATGGCCGGGCCCAGAGAGTGGTGGGAAATGGTGTTAAATCCAGCTGGAGGCCAGTTATGAGTAGGGTTCCCCAGGCTTCAGTTCTGGGTCAATATCTTTATCAATAACCTGGATGAAGGCATTGAATGCACCCTTAGCAAGTTTGCAGACAACACTAAGCTCGCTGGAAGCGTGGATCTGCTGGAGGGTAGGGAGGCTCTGCAAAGGGATCTGAACAGGTTGGACCACTAGGCTGAGACCAATGGGATGAGGTTTAACACAGCCAAATGCCGGATCATGCACCTGGGGCACAACCCTGTGCAGAGCTACAGACTAGGACAAGTCTGTCTAGAAAGCTGTCTGGAGGAGAATGACCTGGGGGTGTTGGTTGACAGCCGACTGAACATGAGCCAGCAGAGTGCCCAGGTGGTCAAGAAGGCCAATGGCATCTTGGCTTGTATCAGAAACGGCATGACCAGCAGGTCAGGGAGGTTATTCTCCCTCTGTATTTGGCACTGGTGAGACTGCTCCTCAAATCTNAAAAATTCTTCACAGAAAGGGTCATTAAGCACTGGAACAGGCTGCCTAGGGAGGTGGTTAACTTGCCTTCCCTGGAGGTGTTTAAGGTGCAGGTGGATGAGGTACTGAGGGGCATGGTCTAGAGATTGGTAGGAATGGTTGGACTCGATAATCCGGTGGGTCTCTTCCAACCTGGTGATTCTGTGATTCTGTGAACGCTGGCTCCCCCTCAGCAGTCAACGTTGCCAACTGCTCCTCCTGAAGTCCCTCGAAAACATCCACTTAAAACCCTCAACCTGCTCCACCTGGAATCAATCAAATTGTGCCAAGCCAAGCAGGCACAGGGAGGGTTCTGGAGAGCCAGTGACTGCTGAGTACATCTCCACAGTTTGTCTGGCTTTCTGTTTTTATTCCAAAGAGGGAGCTAGGGCAGGCCTACCATCAGTGCACAGAAACATAAAATGGATACCACTGGCTACCTTTGCTGCAAGGTGTCCTACAGGACCACTCCCAAGTTGTTCTCTGCAGGCCTGCTTTCCAGCCATGCAGACCCACCCTGTACTGGATGTTCATAGAATGTCCTGAGTTGGAAGGGACCCACAAGCATCATCAAATCCAACTCCTGTGCCTGCACAGGAGAACCCAAACATTCACCCCATATCTCTGAGGTCATTGTCTAAAGGCTTCTGGAATATTGTCAGGCTTGGCACTATGACTGCTTCCCTGGGGAGCTGTTCCACTGCTCCACCACCCTCTTGGTGAGGAGACTTTTCCTGATGTCCAACCTAAACCTCTCCTTGCACATCTCAGGTCCTGTCATTGGTCACCACAGAGAAGAGATCAGTGCCTGCTCCTCCTCCTCTTCCCCTCATGAGGAAGCAGCAAACTGTGATGAGGTCTCCCCTCAATCTTCTCTTCTCCAGGCTGAACAGACCAGGTGACTTCAGCCGCTTCCTCTCCAAACCATTCATTGACTTTGTGGCCTCTGGACTCTCTCCAGTACCTTGACATCCTTTTTATACTGGGAGACCCCAGACCTGAGAAGGGGCCATGCTACTGCAGAGTAAAGCAGGACAATCCCCTCCCTCGACTGACTGGCAATGCAGTGCTTGATGCACCCCAGGACATGGTTGGCCTTCTTGGCTGCCAGGGCACTGCTGGCTCAAGCTCAACTCGTTCAACCAGAACCCCCAAATCCCTTTCCACAGGGCCGCTCTCCAGCACTTCACTCCCCAGGCCATATGCACAACCAGGGCTTGCTGCGTCCCACGTGCAAAATCCAGCATTCACCCTTGTCACGGATGTGCCAGCTGCTGGAAAACGCCCAAACTCACCTGTTCCCTTCTCTGCCACCCCCTGCACAGGGACAAATCACCACATCCACCCTGACTATGCATTCGGACCCACCACTGCACGCAGACCCACTCCTGCACCCGCACTGCCGGCCAAGCCCATCTGAGCTGCTGTGTAGAATGCAGCGCCTGCTGCCATCATCGGAACCGACGAACAGAAAAGTCATCCTTCCGTGATATTTAAGGCACAAAACTACGGAGGCTGCAGAAGACCCACACCTGGCCTGCACTTCGGGAGCCAAAAAAAGACAGAAGGTCAAGATAACCCTTATTTTGAACCTAACGTGGAGACTTCAAAGGGGGAGGCAGATGCCAAAGGAAAAGGGTGGGGGGTTGTTTTGCAGAATCAGAGAACCGCCAGGTTGGAAAAGACCTGGATCATCCCGTCCAACCGTTCCTATCGAGCATGCGCGAGGGGGAGGGCACCTATTACAATCAGCGGTGGGAAACGCGACTAGTAATCACGGGTTTGACGAGAAATACAATGCATACGTGCAAATTCAACGTATAAACCCCCGCTACTTGTAGTCCCCGGTAGAAAGATCGACCTCCCGGGGCCGAATAAAGAGAACGCTTGCTTCTTAAGACCCCTCAGATGGTGCTAAGGAGATGTGTGTGTGTCCGTCGTCCCCCCCCACCCCGCCCCGATCTCGGTCACTGAGTTCCCCCCCCCCCCAATCTCCCCAGACCGGGGTCCCTGCGGGCGCAGCCACCGCAGATGCCGCGGGGGCCTTTCCCTCACCTCCTCCGCTATCTGCTGCGTCTCCTGGGTGGCGGCCCGGGCAGCCGAGGGGCCCCCGCACATCATGGCGCCGCGGCTGAGCTCGGCCTGGCTCCGCCCTCACAGGCGGGGCGTCAGCGGGGTTGCGGGGCGGGGAGAGAGGCGGGCCTCGGGGCAGGGAGATGGGGGGACCGGGACGTGCCGTGACACTTGGGATTCAGCTAAAGTGGGGTTAGCTTCGTCCGAATATCTCTGTATTTACAAAGCCATCCTGGGCCGCAGCCAAAGCAGCGTGGCCAGCAGGGCCAGGGAGTGGATTCTGCCCCTCTGTTCCTCTCTTGTGACACCTCATCTGGAGTATTGTGTCCGCGTCTGGAATCCTCAACGTAAGAAGGAGATGGAGCTGTCGGAATGGGTCCAGAGGAGGGCAACAAAGATGATCAGAGGACTGGAGCGCCTCGCATACGAGGACAGGCTGAAAGAGTTGGGGTTGTTCAGCCTGGAGAAGAGAAGTCTCCGAGGAGACCTTATAGTGACCTTCCAGTACCTGAAGGGGCTACAGGAAAGCTGGGGAGGGACTGTTTATAGACAGTTGTAGTCATAGGACATGGGGCAATGGCTATAAACTGGAGAGGGGCAGATTTAGACTAGACATGAGGAGAAACTTCACAATGAGAGTGGTGAGACACTGGAACAGGTTCCCCAGGGAAGTTGTGGCTGCCCCATCCCTGGAGGTATTCAGGCCGGTTTAGATGGAGTCCTGAGCAGCCTGATCCAGTGGGAGGTGTCCCTGCTCATGGCAGGCGGATTGGAATTGGATGATCTTTAAGGTCCCTTCCAACCCAAACTGTTCTATGATTCTATAATTTCTCAAAAGTGAGACAGGATGTCCCTCTGATGGCATGGGTTTTTTTATATTTTTTTAAACAGCATTTTAAACAGCACTTTTAATAGCACGTTTCTTATAGCATGTTTTTCTTACAGCGTGGTTTTTTGTTTAAATAGTGATTTCCAGACACTGTTATTTTTATACTTGGTATGATCTGTGCTGAACAGGTGTCTCTCCCTCTGCAATCCCCTGTTTGCAACCCTTCCCTGTCTCAAATGCAAGGTCAGGCAGAGCTGGCTCCAAAGCTCCAAATTAGCAAGAGATTTGGCTGTTGTGATGTTCATAATAAAATTAAAATGAGTCCTTGGAAAGTAATAGAATATGCATGAGATTTCTGGGAAAGTTTATCCACTTGCCTGTGAGTGGGAAATCTGTCCCAGCTCCTGTCTGGCTGCAAACAATCGGTGGAGATTGCTGCCTTGTGTTGACCAGCCCTGATAAAGGGCGCTTGCTTTGTAAAACTTCGAAATGACTCTTAGATTTTATTTGCTGGAATTTTTGATATCACTTTGATTCTTCAGCAGCATGACAAGAAGGACAACTGTGTCCTGGGGTGCATCCACGACAGCATCGCCAGCCGGTTGAGGGAGGTTATTGTCCTGATCTACTCCACGCTGGTGGGGCCCCACCTTGAGCACTGGGTGCAGTTTTGGGTTTCACAGTATAAAAAGTATATAAAGCTACTAGAAAGTGTCCAGAGGAGGCCACAAAGTTGGTAAACTGTTTAGAGGGGGAGCTGTATGAGGAGTGCTTAAAGTCAGTTGGTTTGTTCAGCCTGGGTGAGAGGAGACTGTGGGGAGGACCTCATCACAGTCTACAGCTTCCTCACAAGGGGAGGAGTAGGCACTGATCTCTTCTTTTTGGTCACTAGTTATAGGACCCAAGGGAATGGCAAGAAGATGTGCCAGGTTTAGGTTGAATACTAGGAAAATGTTCTTCACCCAGAGGGTGGTGGAGCACTGGATCAGCTCTTCAGGGAAGCAGTTGTGGCACCAAGCCTTATGATGTTCCAGAAGCACATGGACAGCACTCTCAGACACATGGTGTGACTGTTGGGGTTGTTCCATGCATGAATAGGAGTCTTTGTGGATCTCTTCCAACTCGGGACATTCTATGAATCTATCTCTCTTTAGCAGCACAGCAAGTTTCCCTGTAATCCTGTTCACTGTATTCTTCATTCCCTCTATGAGGCTCATTTTGCTGTTCCTCAGCCAGCAAACTGAAGGTTGTGATGAATTACACAGCCTTTAGGAAAACCCCTGGTGAGACTTCAGTCTGAATGTTCAGGCCCTGAGCAAAATTTCCCCCCAGTTTGAACATCCAGATTCCCTGGAAAAATAACAAAACCCAGAAATCTACCTTCCTCCCACTACTTCCTAGCATCCCTTGGTACATGTGTCGAATGCAACCCTAACTTTAACAGTAGCACATATTGCCTACTGAATGGGCCTTCTGCACTGGCATGAAGGACATGATGAGAAGCATGAAACATAATGGGGAAGATGGATTTCTTTCCCTTGGTATCATCTCTCTCCTCTGTGGAGAGCAAATGAATTTTCTGCCTGAGCTCTGGCTGTCCAGAGCTCAGCTGGGTTTTGAGCAGAGTGGGAGTGAAGTACTGAGCAGTTCACTGAAATTGCTCCCTGCCCATCAGCAAAGAATTAATCAACTCCTTGCTTCTGTCCCCACTGTTGTTGTGTCACTACTGGATGGTTCAGGAGGTACCAACCATGGCATATGCTTTCCTGTAGGTTTTTGTGCTGTGGGGATTGCCATGTGACAGCCATTCATATGGGCAGCTTCTGGTGGGACATGCCAGTGGAAGTTCTCAGGCTTCAACTTTCAACAGAAGAATGTCACACAACTTGTCTTCATCAGTATTGGCTTATGTGGCAACAGACAGGCCTTTGAACAGGTGTGTAAGCAAACTTGCTCTTCTCCTGGACTTGACAGGATGAGAACATATACCCTCCTCTGTGCATGGGGAAAAAGGGTCTGGTTGCAAATCTGCATGAAGAGGATCCTTTTTTTACTGAACTTCTCTTGTGTCTAGCATGTGTGTCACTAGAATAGGCTGCAGCAGCATCTCTCACACAGCATGTGGAGCTTCAGACTTAGAGCCGATGGGCACACGTGCAGCTGCAAACAGAGCATGGTTAGTCTGTTACTGTGAAATTATGGTAGCTTTTAGAACCTCATTGCGTGCCAGGGTACAAATTCCTTTTAAGCAGATGTAAAGAACAAAAATGACCTAAAGGATGAAAACCATCCAGAGAAAAAAAAATACTCAAATTTCAACATTCTCTACTGTGTGCCTAGCCCGTGAGCACTGTTCTCTAAGCAAGGCAGCCGATGGTGACTTTGTTTCTCACATTGCCTGTGTTCATGCACAGTCTTCGGTTTGTGTCCTAGTGTCATTTTCACTTCATTCATTAAGTTCTTCTATGCTTTCAGTGCTGTCATCTTCACTTCAGGGGCTACTGTGCTGGTTTTGCCCTGTAGGAATCATTCTCTGGCACTAAAACTATTCGGCTAGTGAGATTATTGGAAACGTAGGCCATAACTGAAGTATTTTTCTTTATCCCTTCCTGCCATCTAGTGCCCATTTCTGGTCGTGCATTTAGACTTCAGGAGACCTTGAGGCTTAAAACCGTAGCCAGCAGCCACGGGAAATGACTTGTTTTTAAGAAGCAATGAGCAACTCCCCATGCATCCAGGGGTAGAATGTGGTTTCCAAAATTGTGGCCACAAGGATTTGTGTTTTCAAACACACTCTCTCTCTCTCTTTTTTTTTTTTTAAACCATCTGTTCCATAGCTTTTATCAAATATTGTAATTTGGAGGCCTTACAATTAAAGTTGGATTAGTTCTTACCTGGCATAATTCAAATTTGAGCCCACTTTGAGGTGGATGTAACAGATCCACAAAAGGTCTAAAATATAATAACTTGTGTGAACAGCATGATTCTTGGGGTTATGGACTACTTCTGCGCTCTCCTAAGCCAAAGCTCCGCTTCATCATTAGCAACAAGTGGAGGCAGCAAAACAAAGTTTTTATGCAGTAATGTCACCTGTAAGTTTTATTCACCTGCCCTGGCAAAAGAACAACCAAGCAAAAACAGTAACAAGAGAATTATGGTATTTTCCCCAACGTATTCACACCATCCTTTCGTCTCTGCTTACACTAAGCTGCAGGCCCATGTACCTTTGCACAGTGGTGTAGATTACCTTCTTGTCCGATGAGGAAGGGTACTGACATCTTCATGCTAGATGCTTGTTCTTACACGTGGAATCTGGGAAGGGAGAAATAAATTCTGCAGCATAACCCTACCCAATTCTGCCAGGCTGTCAAGGGGCACTTTTTCTCTCACCAGGCTGCAATAACAACTCTCTTACTTCCAAACTTTCCAGCATGGATGGAGAAGAAAGAGACATACCTTGTAAAACCAGAAGCACTTATTATCTGCTTTTGGGGGAGTGGGACAAGTGTCAAGAGTAATAAAGTTCTGCTATTTCTTTCCTTAAGTCCTTACTGTTTTTCTTTAGGTACAGTCCACCCTTCTTGTGCTAGATGCCCCGTCTTCAAGATGGGCTGGGAAGAAAATAACCTAGTAGGAGGGCTGTAGGAACCAAACCATATCCAATTTACCCATTTGTGTACGTGCACATCTTAGAGCCCAGGCCTGTATATCTTTCTCATCCCGTCACCTACTAGCGCACACACTTCAGATATTCACCCACTCCTGCAATCATATTAGCACATTTGGGGGCTATTTCTCCATCCCTAATTCCTCCATTTTTATCTTGTTTCATTTTCTTTGTATCAGGCCCACCAGTATCGTCACCACTAGTGCAATGCTCTGTGTAGGTGTGAGGCAGATTAATATGGCAAAGCACAACACTGATTATGGTGTGAAAGAGTTAGCCATGTAGGCCATGTGGAATATTACAGCAGCAACACTTTGTTAAGCATACAACTACTAGCGACATAATCAATCATGGATACATCTCATTGTGCTCTTGCAGTGTTCTCTGGAGGAACTTAGAAGCTGTTTTCCCCCTTCACCAAAGCAGGCAGGCTGAAGGTAAAGCTACCTCAGCTGGAGGAAACCAGTAGGAACCTAGTAGCTTGGTCTAGTGCAATGGAGCCTATGAAAAGTATTGTCCAGTATTTCCAACTGGGCAGAAAGGAGAGACTGGGACATTACTAAATATAAATAGCAGGGCGCTCTGTCACATTAAATACTTTACATGTTCACACCCTTGGCTGTACACAGCATGCTGGATGCTGGGGGCGTTTTTATTTTCCTTACGACCGTGCTTTCCCCAAACGAAACCGTGTACCGTGCTTTTGTAGAGCTGAGAGTCCTGATGCACATGGTTACAGATCACATATACTGGATAAAGAGGGAATATTATACATAGTGGGAAAGACAAATATTATACATAAATGTAAAAGCAGTGTATAGTGGAATTGCCTAGTGCCTCCCATGGTCAGCTGAGTTGCAGTCTGACAGGAAAAGCTTACAGAGGCAAGGCAGCACGCAGACTTCTGCTTAAGCCCCACCAGAGGTGATCTTCCCTTGTCCTTCTGAGATGTCCTGGTTTCAATAAAGCAAAAGCAAATTCAGTCCAAGGCTCCCCAGACACAGTCCTTCCTCTGGAGGCATGTATGTTACCCTGCTGGTGCTAACAGAAAGGTGTGGTGGGGCTGTGTCTTTTTTTGTCTTTCCCATTCACAAGCAAGAGGTGAACAAGTTCCTCTTGGGGGGCTGGTGTGGTCTTCACAATCTTCTTTCATTAGGAATGTACCGTGTTCTCTGTGACAGAGCCACCTCCAGTGCCTATAAAATTTCGGGAGTTAGCCGATGGCATGGAAGGCTCCGTCTCAGGGCTTGGTACCTCTTCTTTGGTTTCTCCCACTACCGACTCCTGTGAGCTGGTCTCTGGACTGGAAGCTGCCTGGAAGCTGGGCTCAGCACTGAGGGGCTCATTGTTCTGCAGGGGAAGCAGGGCCCGGTGCCGCATCAGGCTGTCATCGCTGTTCTGGGCTTCCAGGGAGTTCCTATGCTTGGCATTCCTGTTGGCCATGGCATTCTTCTGTGGCTCCTCAAAGCTCAGTGACAGGGTGACTGTGCCACTTCCAAAGCTGACTTTTTGCTTGCACCCACGCTGCTGCTGGCGCTGGCGCTCGGCAGAGGCTGGCAGAGGAAAAGGGTCTTCGTGATTGCTTTTACTGCTGATGGAGGAGGAAGGGGTGGAGCCGGTGGAGCCCCCCAAGCTGTTAGAGCGCTTACGTGACACATTGCTCCGTCTCAGTGTGGCTCTGGCTGCCACCTTGAAAGCATGGGCGGCTGTACTGCAGCGCACCTCCTCAATTGTGTTGCGTGAGGGCTTGAAGAGGATGATGTAGACTTTGTTGAAAAAGATGCAGGCCAGGAGCCCAAAGCTGGCAGCCAGTATTGCAATCACTTCCACAGCAGAGACAAACTTGCCGTATGTACTGGCATACGCAGGGATGAAGGAGATCCAGACAATGAAGAAGATCAGCATGCTGAAGGTGATGAACTTGGCCTCATTGAAATTCTCAGGCAGCTTTCGAGACTTGAAGGCAAAGAAGAAGCAAATAGCTGCCAAGAGGCATGTGTAGCCAATGAGGAAGCCAAGGGCCATCAGGGAGCCTTCATGGCAGGTGATGAAGATAATCTCATCCTCCAGTTCGTGGTTTCGGTAACTGGATGGTGGGGCTGTGTAAAGCCAAATCACACAGATGACAATCTGCACAAATGTACACAAAAAGACCAGGAGGAACTGGAGGTTGAGGCCCCACCACTTTCGGTGGAGGCTTGTGGGGATCTTTGCCTCAAAGACAAGCAGGACGCGGTTAGTTTTCACCAGGATGCAGGAGATGCAGAGGACAAAGCTGATGCCGAAAGCTGGCTGCCGCAGACGGCAAGTCCAGTTCTGAGGCTCGCCAATGAAGAACAATGAGCTGGAGAAGCAGCAGAGCAAGGAGAAGAGGAGGAGGTAGGACAGCTCCCGGTTTGTGGCCTTGACAATGGGTGTGTTACGAAATTTGGTGAAGACTCCTAGGACAAAAGAAGTCAGGAAAATTCCCAGCACAGCAAAGAGAGTCAGAGCTATCCCAAAGGGCTCGGTCCAGGACAAAAATTCTATCTGCTTGGGGATGCAGGATGTGTGGTTCTCATTGGACCAGTAATCCTCAGGGCACTTGTCACAGGCACTTGCATCTAAAAAAAAAGTGACAGGGAGAGGGAAGATTTGTCAGAATGAGGGGCTGAAACTTATGGCAGGTAGCACTGTCCTTCACCTTAAATACACAGAGTGTTCCCTTCAGGTGTCTGCAGGTTTCCAGAATCGTATGTTGGTGTCTCACAGTGTTTTTTTACACTGAAACAACCAGCCTTCCATGGGCTATATAGCAAAACACAAAGCATGCTTAGTTCCAGGTTAAAAATGAGTCCTGCCCTGTACTCATGTTTTTGGAATTAATTTCTTGGTAAAACTTGGATTGCTATCGGCTGTTACACAGGTTCTGTCCCTCTCTCTTTCTTGTTCCTCCATTTTTACTATCTATTTCTATTTCACACTTTTATCATCATTTGAAACATTCTGCCTGTCTCTATTACAGAGAAAATTAAAAACGTGCTTGCCTCCTTAAGTGCTTTGAGAGCCTATTTCATATTCCACAGAGGCGAGTCTTACAGGTGTTTAAATTGCTTCCCTGAAGGCAGGCAATGCTCTTGACTTCCAGCACACCCTCATTTCATGTTGATATCGCTCTCCCCAAAGCCAGATAAGTGTCCCATTGATACTTGCAAAGGGAAAATTGATGGCTCCATCTCCTTCCTCTACATGAAACTAGTTGTGCCTCCTGGGATGGCAACATAGGTCTCCAATGGCTGCCAGGATCAAAAAGCAATGACCTGCTACTTCTGCTCTTCTTCTTTGACCAAATGGGTCTTGTGTGCTGGTGGGAAGAGTCATGACTCCCTAGATGGCATTAGAAAGGGACTGAGAGCAGTGAGTTGGAAGTCACAGGCTACCTCTGCTTCCAGGATCCCAGTGACATATGGATGGGCTACAGTGAGTTATGGGAACAAACATTCAGAAACCTCCTTCAGAGCAACCTCTCCCTAAGGGCAGAGGATTTCAAGCTCTCTTGTTCTGGAGGGGTGGTTGGAGGGAGTATTGGTGACCTGATACGATAATGATTTCCTAAGGACTGTTTGCCTTACCTAAGATGCTCATGTGAAAAACTTGCACTCGAAGCAAAAACTCAGTCAGAAGATCCCATCACCACATGTCATTTAATTTACATCCATTCAGTTAATTTTCATTTTTCTTGTGCCTTTTACCTGGAGACCTATTGCAAACTGCCGGCAAGGTGGAGATAACTTTATATACCAGTGAATTCAATTGCCTCTACCAGAGACAGGGGCAGCTATTTAGCCCTGTGTCCTAAACATGTGCTTTCACTGTTGTCTTGAGCTGACTTAGAGACCATGCTGTCACTGAAGGGAGTAAACCTGATCTCCCTTCTCCCCCAAGGCTGCTCATTCCTGCCCTCTCCTTTGTGTTAGCACTAGAGGTTATACAGCTCCTTGTTCTAGCTGGAAACTCAACCTGTCCTTTGTTATCAGGTAGATCAGAGACCTGAACCAACTTGCTCTATGGTTGCACAAGTACCAGCGTTTTCCCAGACAAAGGATGGCAGCTGGGAGAGGACATGACAGATTGTCTCCTTCAATAGCATCACTGGGTGAGACTGGTTGTAAAACTGCTCTCTGTGCCTATAAAACTATCATGTACAGGAAATAAAAAGCATTATTGTCAGCTGAAATAGCAGCAGGAAACTGTGGAGTCAGAAGACAGTTGCCCTCTCAACCCCTCAAATTTCACCAGCACAGTAGCGCTAGTTCCCAAAATGATGTGAAAACCACCAAAAGACCCCTATAGCACATGACCAGAATTGCTTCTATTTAATTTGAAAATGCCCCTCCCAGGTATCCTATATGCTCAGGCTAAAAAAAATGTCATTCCCCTCTGACAGGACACAGATTCTCTTAAAGGAGAACCCTTGTTCACTTTTGCAAGCATTGTACTGAAGTATTCATATTAGGCAAGGTCTGCAGTGTGTACCATGCAGAACCTAACTTTCTTGACCCAAGCTCTCACTGAAGTCAACAAAAAAGTTGTCTGTGAGTGTTTCATAGGACCCAGAGATTCTGTTCTATTGCCATGCCAGTGCTGTGGTTGGTAGCTCCATAAAGGGCAATATTCCTCTCTGCTTGTGAAGTTAGGGATGAAATGAACTTTATTTCTTTGTAAAGTATGAAAAAAACCCTGACAACATGAGGAAAAGCTGCATGTAGACAGATAACTACAGAATTTAGGATTAGGGTAGGAAGGGTCTTCTTCCTCTTTTTTTTTTTTTTGAGGAACAAATGGTACTGCTGCTGTGCAATGGAGTTTGCATGTGGCTGCCTGAGAGAATTCCTATATATGCAAGTCCTTTTTCAGGTCCACTGTCTAATTTTCCAAAAGCAGAATGGACAGGCAGGGCTAGCAGAAGACAGGACCTGAGGACAACCAGACTCAACTCCTGTAAGCTTTTCAAGGCCAAGTGCCGGGTCCTGCACTTGGGACACAACAACCTTATGCAGTGCTACAGACTAGGAGAAGTCTGTCTAGAAAGCTACCTGGGGGAGAATGACCGGGGGTGTTGGTTGACAGCAACAGAACATGAGCCAGCAGTGTGCCCAGGTGGCCAAGAAGGCCAATGGCATCTTGGTTTGTATGAGAAATGGTGTGGCCAGCAGGTCCCGGGAGGTTATTCTCCCTCTGTACTCAGCACTGGTGAGACCGCTCCTTGAATACTGTGTTCAGGTCTGGGTCCCTCACCACAAGGATGTTGAGGCTCTGGAGCGAGTCCAGAGAAGAGCAATGAAGCTGGTGAAGGGGCTGGAGAACAGGCCTTATGAGGAACGGCTGAGAGAGCTGGGGTTGTTTAGCCTGGAGAAGAGGAGGCTGAGAGGAGACCTCATTGCTCTCTACAACTGCCTGAAAGGAGGTTGTGGAGAGGAGGGTGATGGGCTCTTCTCCCAAGTGACAGGGGACAGGACAAGAGGAAATGGCCTTAATCTCCACCAGGTTAGGTTCAGGGTAGACATTAGGAAAAAATTATTCAAAGAAAGGGTCATTGGGCACTGGCAGAGGCTGTCCAGGGAGGTGGTTGAGAGGTGTTTAAAGGACAGGTGGATGAGGTGCTGACAAGCATGGTTTAGTGTTTGATAGGAATAGTTGGACTCGATGATCCGGTGGGTCTCTTCAAACCTGGTTAATCTATGATTCTATGATTCAAAGTCCCTCCAGAATTTCTGTGAAGCCACAAGGCATCCTGCAGCTGAGCACTGCAAGGAAGGAACTTCAGCACAACTGCAGATGATGCTCAGAGGGCTTGCATGATCCTCTTCAAACCCCAAAGAAGCTCTGTGAGTATTACCTGTTTCATCACTGTACTCCCCATCGGGGCAGTCCACACACTCGAAGCAGCAGGTAGGCTCCCCTTCGATAATGCCCTTCCTCGTGCCTGGGAGGCAGTCCCTGCTGCAGTTAGAGAAAGGCACCTGCAAAAGAGCCCGAAGGGGTTAAATGGTGGCAGTGCCCCACGTACAGCCTTCCTACAGCAAGACCTTGGGCTTACTCCAAGGGTGTTAATGCTTGATTAGCGTGCTGGGTGGAAAGACTCAGGGTTTCATCTCTTCCCTCCACAGAACAGAGACATTTTGCACAGTAGTTGTTCCCCAACCCACTGCAGCACTATTTGTTTGAAAGAACACATCAGGGACAGTAGGGAAGATCAGCAGATCTTTGTAATCTCTATTGTGTTGTGGGTACTGTGAACTGGTGTGTGATTCATAATACACATATGAGAAGGTCATTAGATGGTTAAAAGAAAACACAGTCAACCTTTACTGGTAGGAATTTGCGTCAGCCTTGGAGATGATAGGCTCTGACTGCAGATCCTCAATCCTATATATTACATACTGACAGCTAATGATTTGTAGGAATTCAAACAGTTTCTTGAAGCCCACCTCCACCTATTCTCCTGGAGACCCTCTCCAACCCAGAAAGGAAAAAGGTAAATTAATTAAACAAGAGGAGCTTTCATATGAAAGAAAGCAGGGCCTTGTTTTTAGAACATTGAGCATCCCAAGATGCAGATCAGCAGCTATATGCAGATCCAAAGGCTTCCAGTCTTCTGCTGCTGCAAATCATGAGCTGGGGTCGCCTGCTGGTTATGTCTTTATGCTGCATGCGAGCCCACCTGGACATGCTCATATCCTGGCAGCAAGTGGTTGCACGGGCATGCTCACCACATGCTAATGCTCACAGACAACAGGGAGTTCTGCATAGTAATTGGAAGCTTGGGCCTTTTTTACACAGAAGCATGACCTGAGGTTGAGCACATCTTTTCCCAAACTAAATTAGGGAAAGACAGCTGATACAGAACGTGGCTTTCTTAGCTCGGGGGAGGCAAACCCACAATTTCCACTGCCAGCAAAGTACCATAACATGTACGTACTTAAGGGCTGCTCTGATTAGAAGCTTCCATTCACCCTTCTGGAAGTTTTCTGATAGTTTGTCCAAGTGCTGCTGAACTGCTGATCTCTGGGATGTTCCTGTGTGGATGCACTGAGGCAGTGAGTCCAGGATATGGTTTAGAAATTGCCTATGTGCAGGTATTGACCTCAGCCACAGACAGTGGCCCATTTTATGTCTCAGGTATACACCTGCAGCTGAGAACAATCATCATTGCCTGCCACTCTGAAGTTTAGCTGCATCCCAGTTTGGGAACACTGTTTCTAAGGACTGCAATAATTAATTGGACAGACACATACCCAGAGCAAAACTCTGTGGGTCCCCACTTGAAGGACTCTTTGCTGTTAATGCCTATTGCTATTAATATGGTTTGCTGTTAATTCCCATTCCTTGGGACAGCCTTTCAGCAGGTTGTGCATCCACCAAGAGGACTTTAGTCTAGACTATCTTCCCTTAGGCAGCAACTGATGATTTTGAACAGAGCTGAATCAGAGGCCTTACTGAAGTCGTGCACTGCTTCTCCATTATTTACTAAGCTGATTGATCTTCCAAGGAGGAAAATTAAATTGGTTTGGCATGATTTCATCTTAACAAATCCATGTTGACTTTTTCTTATGAGTTTATTATTCCTGAAGTGTTTATAAACTGTTTAATAATTTTTGTTTAATCAAGTCTTTTAGTTTACTGAAGCTCTGCTCATTTGTGTGTAATTCCCTTGACTCTTCTATATCTGCTTTTAAAAACAGGTATTACAATTGCCTTCCTCTAATCCTCTGAGACATCACCCATCCTCCATGTTGCTCAAAGATTAATTGCTAGTACTTTTGAGGTTGCTTTGGCTGCCTTTTTAAGTACTCTGTGGGGAATTTAATCAAGTTCTGCCAAAACATATCTGTCTATCTTACCTACACTTGAACTTGTTCTTTTGAAAGTCTGGCCAATGTGAAGTCTGTTAAAATTAACTACATTTAATCTATTTTGAGGATGATGGAGGCACAGAAAGCTTCAGTGAATGAAGTATTGGCTACTGTCTTTGGGCAGAGCCATTTATCTGGAAGAAATTCTAACTTTATAGACTGGAAAAAAAAGCTGCAACAGACATAGAGATTACAAATCTCTCTACATGCCCTGGCATCATCCAGCAACATCCAGTCACATGTATAACAGTTTAGTACAGAGTATGAAGATAAACATTGTACTGCTGGAGGAATTTAGACCAAGAGAACACAGCCAAACTGACTGCTGGAAAAGATGCCAGTGGCATTTGTCATGATCAGAAGGAGGGGTTAGAATACCACAAGGTTTTAATTCTACTTGTAGTTTTGGCTCAGAGTCTCCAGCTGGGCTTAGAAAAGCCTGAAGTCAGTATTCTGTGGCAGCATGCTCTGTGACCCACGCTTCCTTCGGTGAGCTCTGGATTTAAACCATGAGTGAAGCTGGGGTATCTGGAGTAAGAGTAAGACTTAACTGATGGTATAAATATATTAGGTAAAAGCAACTTCTACAGAAACATTTACCTGATCTGTCATGGAATGTGAATAATTACCTGGAAGTGATTTGCCTTGTTCATTAATCAGGTGTTGATTTAACATGTCTAAACATTGCAGCAGGGCCTGGCAGAGACATTCCTAAACTGATGCTCCCTGTGTTGCCTCCCAAGCCACAAGCCAGATCCTCTCTGGGAGCCAGGATTTCTGTGTAGGCTAGAGTGGGCTGCTGCTGGCTATGACGGCAGTGTACCTGGCTCTTGTCCAGAGATCTCTGCACAGCATTCCCATCACGTGGGGGATACGCAGCCCTGGCTGCAGGCAACAATACACTTATGTTGAGAAGATCTAACATATACAAGAAAGTGGAGAAGGATGTTGGCCTGGCTAAAGTCAATCGCTACATCATGTACCTTTGAGAGTGAGCAAGCACCTTCTGATGGAGCAAAAAAAGGTAGCAGGTACTGGTGTGTTCCACTGTTTGAGCACCATATTCAAGTTAACTGGGCAGATTGACAGGGATTGGTCTGTTTGTTTTGCAACACAAGGGTATGAGGAAGGCACTGTGACTCGGAGGACAATGCCAGCAGAATGGGTTGTAAATTTAACTAGGAGGAGGGAGAGGTAGTGGGAGTGGAAGAGAGGGCTGTTTTCAGCAGTAAAATAATGACCTCAGGAAAACTTGATTTAGTCATCAACCAGACTTGCATAATACATTTCTCATCCTTGTGGAAAAAGCTTTACAAAATTCCAAGCTAACTACTTGGGTCAGAAAAAAAAAGCTATTATTTGAAGCATTAATTCCCAGGCTCATCAAATGTATAGGAAAGGAGAAGCAGCTGCCTGTTATTTCCAGAAGTTTTTAACGGGGATGTGAAGGACTAGGGCAGAGACCAGAGACCACTGTAAGATGAAGAGGTCTTTTAATAAGACATGGAGCCAGAATACAGGATTGTGCAGGGTTAGTTCAAATTTCGCTTGGGAAAAACTTGGGAAACATTGCTGTGAAGATTTAAGTACTTACCTCCTTAGAGAATCCACTCCACAGGATCTTGTTTTCATTAATAAAGAGCCTTTCCCCTTTCTTGGCATAAACATTGTAGTGCCCAACTTCTTCAAAGACAACTGAGCCATCCTCTGGAGACAGATGCCAATTGATTATTGAGTAATTCCCTACCAGGTCCCCAAATTCATCAAAATCCACTTGCTCCCCCATATTATTGGTGAAATTTAAGTGGCGCAGATGCTTGAGAACCTAGAGGGAGAGAGAGATACACACCATAAATGCCTGTGTGTCACAAACCTACCACAACACACATATGCTATGGGGACAGAACTGGAAATAATCACTTTAGTACACTCCTTAATCTATTAAAAATCACAACTTCAGCAGGCTTTCTCTCATAGATATCACATGTAAATGCAAAGCCTATACAAACCTCGTAGACAGCACAAGATATCATGGACCTCAGAGTGGCCAGCCCTCATCTGTAACACTTTGCTTACTAGCTGCTACTCCATCAGCCTTTTAGCATTCCTTTCAAGTCCCTTCCAGCCACCTCTGCAAGCCCGCAGTTCCCCTTTAGAGGCAGTGAAGTGGCAGCAGCCACTGAAGTGTTTCAGTCACCCACACATTCCTCTTAACACTGCTCTTAAAACCACTCTGCTTAACTGTGCTCAGGTGGCATGGCTCATCTCTGAATGATCACTCACTCAAAAATAGGAATGCTTGAGAAACAATTCAAACTTGATTTTCTATTGAAAAACCCCAGGCCCAATGCACCTCTGTAAAAAAGAACAAATCAAGCTTGTTCGCTACATGGCAGGCCTAGATAACCCATACCCTGGTGGTTTGGGCTCCTGTCTCCTGGCTGTATAGTTTCAAGTAACTACATTCTGCCTGTCCCCATGTGTTGACTCCTGTAATTTTCATCTCATGCCTTAAACTGTCATATGCTGCAGACAAAAGCAGTTTATCCCAGGAACAATTGCAGCTGCAAAATTCACAATCTAGATAGCCTGACAGGTAGACCAAAGAAACTGCAGCATGAAAGGAAGACAGTACGGGCAACTGTGATATAATTCATCCACATCATAATTTTCTTCAAAAGTTAGGTGCTGGTTTATGCACTTATCATATTTCCTCCCCTCGCTTCCCATTTAGTAGATGTTTTATTAGTATGTTTCTCTGTAGACCTTGTGTATGGAAAGCTAGGTGACCTGGCTGTTAGTTGTTCCTGGAACACTGGGTCATCGTTGCTCCTGTGGTTCTAGTGCCTGTGACAGCCTGTATGCCCAGTCCTCTCTCTCTTACCTGAAGATGCTCAAACATACAGCCCTGGACGGCAAAATGTAAGAAAAACCAAAATGAATTAAATTTGTCTGGTCAGGCAGAGCCTTCTTCACCTGATAGACATGGAACAGACAATATTATTTTGATGAAGCCTTTCCACTTGGAAATACAGAGACAGAGGAACAGAACCACTTCATTAATTCCTGTCAGTTTTGCTACATTGTCTCATTTTTCTCTGTTTCCTTTTGGGATCCTCCTATCTCAAACTAAAATCCCCTGAGCTCCTAAAATACTCTCCTCTCACTGCCTATATCAAAGCCATCCTAAGAGAGTCTGGAAAAATCATAGTAGTACTCCACAGGATGTGTCTGGCAATATCTCTTTAGCTTTGTGTGATGTTGATGGAAGTACATAAAATTGCAGTCATAGTATTCAGTCTTTGAATAATGGATGAGATGGCAGAGGCAGGGTTTTTTTTTTTCCTGTCTTTCCCTTTCTTGCTGTAGACCAGCTCCCCCATAAAGTGTGTGGCTGCAGTGATCTCACCAAGGAGCCAGAGAAGACCTCACCTTCTGATGAACATGGTACACAAAGGAATACATGACGTGCCNGCAAACAAAGGTGGCCTGCTCTGGAACTTTGCTGTGGAGATGTGGGGCATTGCGCATTGTGGAGGAGTAAAGAGAAGACTGATCCCCTCTCCTCCCTGTAGTCCCTGAAGGACACTCAGGAAAATGCTACTTGTCTGGTCCAGCATGGAACAGAGCAAGAACAAGGCAAAGCCAGCTCTAAGGTAAAAACGGGTGACACAGGGTGTGCAGATCCATAGTGGTGTCTGTACTGCATCAACTCACTTTGGCCTTGCCAGAAGTGGGACTGCAATCTAGGACATGTTAAAGGAACCTCATCTGTCATCAGTGTAGGTCCCAAGCAGGGAACCTGCATTCCTCTGCAGGCTCTAGCAGCTGCCACAGGGTGACACCCACAGCTTTGACATCCAGGTCAGATCTGAGTCATTATGATGAACAGAAAGTCATGTTCCTTCCTGCACCAACACATTGTCATACACACTGCAGCACTCTGTTGAACAACACTGTGATGCCCTGACTGGACATCACTGCTGGATCCACTGTTATCTGTATAGACAGGAGGTGCAGACCTTGCACTTCTTTGGATCACAATTACTATACACATTAGGAAGCAATCTTGCATGAGCCATTTGGAAGTTTCTTCAGTTCAAATCTTGCTTCTCTTGGCCAGCTGCAGTGGCAGGAGGCTGCCTGGTCTTACAGTCAGTGAGATGAATGGTGGAGAAACTTATGGATTCCCTGGATGCATTATCTTTTATTTAATTTCATAACATTCACCTCATTTAGTCTATTCCTTTGCCTTACTTCCTGGTATTAGGTTTCTTAGAAAGTAATACATACACCTGGGTACTGGTGGGGTTTTGTAGGACTAGATTAGCAGCATGTTTCCCTTGGTCACTCCCCTCAACACCACACCAGAAGATTCAGGTTATAAACAGTTACATGTATAAGCTTGTGTCTCTGTCTGGTGGGTAAATATCCGTGTTTACAAAAACACTGAAGCCCATCTAATGTTGTCTCTCCCTAGGCATAGAATAGCAGCTTCAGCTATGCTGAGGAACAGAAGAGTCCAGGTGTATCCACTGACGAAGGAAAGAAGTGTGCCCTGCTTACAATTTCAAATGGAGGGGCAATAGGAACATTAAGAATAATAACACTCATTTTATCTTTCCAGCAAATACCAAAGCTGGCCTTCAAGCCTAAATTTCTGAGGGGCAGCTTGTGAAATGGTAACTGAATGACTGTTAAGACATGTTCCTGTTTAAGGCAGTAAGAAAAACCTACAATGCTATCTGTATATCATGCGAGTTCTGCTCTCTACATCTCTACAGGATGAAAATATGGTTTGGAATATATTCCAGTCAAGGAATATATAAACACTAAACTTTAAAAGAGGAAGCTGAAGACTCTGAATAACTGCAGCACTCTTACAGGCACTGGTCTACCAATGATTAGCCAAAGTCTTTAGAGTTAAAAGTGTGTCACTGTGTTTCGTAACTAAAGTTAGAAACATAAATACCCAGGGCTCGATCCACAAAGACTTAAAAGACCCTGCTTCAGTGAGGGCAAGAGCATGTCAGGGGTATCATATCCTGAAACCAAGAGTTTATGAAAGAAGTGGTGATCTCATAGCTTGAACACACTGTCAGCCGCTAGTGGAAGTTGTGGGGAGAGGTTTGTGGAAGTTGCTGTCTTCAGGTATTTATTTCCTTATTTTTTCTTGGTTTTTCTTTTAGGTTTTCCTCTCTTTCACAGGCTCCATATTGAATTACAATTAGAACACCTATTATCAGAAAGGATTTGCAAGCTTCCCTCTACTTCACCCTCCCATTACTCTTGGTAAGGCCATTCCAAGCCACATAGCACCTCATGCTTCATCCAGGCTGGATATTCTGGGTCATGTGGTTTCTACTCTTATGGAAGGATCATAAAAACATAACATAAATACAGTTGTATTGGGTAAGACTAGCAGTCCATCTCCCTAAGATCTGTTTCTGACCATGGCCAACAGCAAATGCCTACACAAGAGTAGAAGTGATGCTTTCCCAGAACACTCTCACACATTTTGCAGCTCATTGACTTCCTGGGACAAAGGTCTTTGTACTTGATGACCTGCAATGCATTTTTCTTCCATGACATTGCATATTTGTTTTCTTCCCCTGTGCAGACATTTCACATCCACAGCCTCCTACAGCAAGGAGATTTACATTTTATGAGACAAGCACTACTTCTTCCCTACTCAACAAAGCAGCTACTAATATTTTTTCATGCCCTTTGTGCTTATGTTGAAAGAGGCAAAGAACTGTCATTTGCTAGTCACCTTTACCATGCCTCTCAAGATTTTAAAATTTTTTCCATATCTTTCTTCAGCCCCCTCTTCCCCAGGCTGATAAGCCAGCCCTATTTCACTTTGCTGGTGGTTGACCCTTCTCCAAACCTTCCCATTCTCCTTCACCAATTCTGAAACCAGCATGTGGAGTTGAAGTGAGATGCACCAAGGGTTAGTGAGTTGCCCCCCCAAGGACTCCATTTACCTCTCTGTCCCTTTTTTCAGTGTGATTACTGCTAACAGTTAATTTGTTTCTTTGACTACTACTCAGACAGACCTGAGGAGTCCACAAAATCACCTGTTCAAGCTTGAAGATATCTCATTTGTGGTTAGACAGAACTGACCATTTATTTTTATCCTCTGGTGACTATCTTTCAACCAACTGTTTGCCCATGTGAGGACTGAATTTAGTGAAAAGACTACCAGAAACCTTTCAGAATTTTGAGCATCGTCTATGAACAGGAGCTCTCTTACCCGCATACATTCCAAAGCCTTCAAATGAGAAATTCAAAAAGTTTGTGAGGTAGGGCTTTTTTTTTCCAAAAGTCATAATTTCTCCTCCTCAGTATACCCTATTTTTCCTTCCTTATTTTTTTAAAAGTACAGTTTCTAATAATGGCCTCAGTCAGTCTTTGCTAGTCCCATGGATCTTCTCTAGAATCCTTTAGAAAATGGATGTAAAATCTGTCAACTTCAAAGTCCTCAGGGCCCAAGATTGTTTTAAGTGAGGGGTTGGTAACCATAGACACCACTTCAGCTACTTCATCTCTGAGTTCTGGCACATCATTCACTGACACCAAAGCATCAAGGCTCATTTTTTCTTGTGTCCTGTAGCTTTTTGTACAGTCACTTCAATATCAGACAGATCCTCTACCAGTCCCTCACAAGTCAGAAACTTTCTCAAGTTTGTCCGTAAAGAGCACACTTTTCTTCTGCCAAGGCCTTACCATGTCTTTTGAAGTTAATATCAAATATTCAGACACTCCTACTGCTGAAGTGTTTAAAAAAGAATTTATGAGCTTTTGCCTCATTTACAGCCTGCTCTTCATTCTGTTTTTTTGGCTTGCCTTATTTTATTTTTACATTTAACTTGCCAGAGTTTACGATCCTTCCAGTTTTACTCCCTGAACATAACTCAGCTATTTGAAGGATGCTGTCTCACTTTTAATAAACACCACTGAATACTTTTGTTTTGCCTTGCCAGCTTACCATCTGTCCATCTTTCCTTGATCTGCAGTAGACATTAACTTTGTGTCACTAGTACAGCTAGGGAGAGGGAATTCCCCCATACTTAATTTGTAAACGCTGTAGGGCAGCAGTTAATTGTGTGTGTGCATGAATGTCCAAACCTGAACTTTTCTACTCTGGAGCACAAGTTTGCAAGCTGGAAGTAGTGCTTACTGGTTGTGTGTTTTGATAGCAGCTGGACTAAATTAAAGTGGGGAATGTGAGCAAGATAGTGAGCTGATTAAAGGCTCGTCTTGTTAATTCTTAAATAAGCATTAGTATACAGATCAGCTATAGGTTGTTCTTTACTCTCTCACAGTTGTGACAGCATCTTATCTAGTCTTCATATACTAGCATAGATTTAATATCCTTGGCTCACTTATGGATTTTGGTTTAATGTGTTTCTTTGCTAGGTCAAGTGGTCCTGCAAGGAAACTGAACCTGGGCATTTAAAAATGCTTGTCCCAACAAAAGACAAACGGTTCTCCCTCCTACCTACAGTTGCAAGGAATCCTGTCTTGACAGTTGACATACATTTTCCCACACCAATTTTTAATTTCTGCTTATGCAGACATAACCAGATCTGTAAGACAGTTCTGGACAGTCGATGAGTATCAAATGTTTTTCCCTTTGTTTTGGTAGGGTCCCCATCCTGAGAGCAGTGAACAATTCTACCTCATGGTTCAATGTGAAGATGAAAAGCTGGTGATGGTACTGAAGATGATAAGTCCTCCCTTTCATTCAGAAATGCTAAGGGTTCATTCTTCCTTCCTCTTTCAGATTCCTAGTGAAGGAGCTGGAGAAGGTATTTTCACAATGCTGTAATAGGTTTAAGGACTTGAGAGCTCGGCTATCTCATTAGCCCAGTGGTCATGCTATACAGGATTTGATTTCTGCCAGTGGTCAGGTATCAGTAAAAAATGTACCTATGCCAGTTCTGAAAGAGCCACTTGTAAAATACTTTAAGAAAAATGTTCCCTCAAGCAATAGTTTGTTCTTTTTTTTTTTCTTCTTGTTGGCAGGAGTGGAACTCTCCCTCCTCCACTATAATCTCTCCTTCTCCCCTGCCCATTGTACATTGTGGGGGACAACAAGTAGTGCTGAGGATTGGTTTTAAACCAAGGTGTCAGGGTATGCCAACAGTGTTAACCTTGCCTCTTTCCAAAGGCCAGTCAAAAGATAACCAAGTTCTTCAGCCAATGGAAGATGTGATTCATTACCGTGCAACACCTGCAACATTCCACCTAAGCTGCATCGTTTCTATTGGTTTTCTGCTCTGAAGAAGTGACTGTTACTATTGTTTGTCCACTGTAACACAGGTGAAGAAGTTTAAAGGAACTCAGGAACAGAGCTGGGATTGTCGTTGTAAATATCTCACAACAAAATGGGATTTCTTTCTGTTACACATGTCCAGTGTCAATCACAAGGAGTGACTGGCCTGTAGTTGGGATACTGGACAACTCATGCTAAAATAATGAAGAATAATCATTACCTAGTGTGCAAGGACTGGGCTGTACCCCACGACTGAAACTGTCATGTTGGTAAAAGTGCAGATGAACAAAGGGAGATAAACTCTGGAAGAAGGGGTGGTGTCAAGGACTTGAAAAGAAAGAACACTGATAGTCAGCCAGAGATTCACTGACAATACTTCAAAGGAATTCTGGCAAGTTGGGGTGGATATCCCAGCTCTGGTGAAAAGCTAGATCTGCCAGTGACCCCTAAAACAAGGTGGAATGAAGAGTTCGGCTCAAGAATCAGGAATAGCTGTGCAAATGATGAGAATAACCCAACATTCAAAGCTGCTGTGTTTTGATAAGAAACCTCATAAAGATAGGTCAATGGACAGCACGGCTGAAGGCTAAATTTGTGACAAATACAATCTACCATATGTTGGCAGTAATAATTTAATATTCATATTTATTTGAAATTAAACTAACTACTCAAGACAAAGGTTCATTCATTAGGGCAGCTCAGTAAAAAAATGCTCTGTGCATTATGCAGTTGAAAAAGCAAACAAAATATTGGGATATTAATGTAAAAAAGACAAAGACACTGAAAATATAGTGCTAATGTGTACATTGACAGTACAGTTTCCCCTGGAATATGCAGTTAGTTCTAGTCACTTGATCAGAAAAGAAGACTAAAAGTAAAGGAAGATTAGAGAGGTCCAGAGGTGATGATAATAGGTCTTAGGCAGTCAGTCTGCCTTCCATTTGAAGAGAAATGAAAGTGTAGGATTATTTAACTGTTTATGATACATGTTGTCATTTGTGGGAAAGAGGTAGTATAATCTCACAGAAGCAGAGGCCCCTACCCGTGCAAAGCTGACTGACTATTCAGGCCTCCAGAGAAGCACAGGACATCTAGCTGCTGTGACAAGATGTGATGAACTGCATATTTTAACTGATAATTGTTTTAATTTGGTTCTGCTTCCATCATGGCTATAAGATCCCTAGGCAGCTGAGAGATGGATGTCTCCCTCTCTTCCATTGACTAGTGCCTTCTGCTTAATGAGGGGCAGCAGTAGTGCTGATGATCAAAATGCATGCATTTTGTTTCTCTTTTGTGAGAGAGAAGCAGGCCCTCCAATAGAAACCTGGAGAAACTGGGAGAGGGAGGAACTTGGACTGTATTGGAATCACCTAATTTACTGCTCAGTGTAAGGTGTTTCCTGCTTCCTTCGTCTCATGCTGTACTGTGAGTGCTCAGTCTGCTTGCGAACTGATCAACCTGAGAGTTTCCTAGGACGAGGACCAGCTGAACTGCCTGTAACTGGGCTCGACAGGTTAGCTTCTGTTGTTTCCTAGCCAGCAGCCAAGAGACACTGCTTTGCTGATTCCAGACTGCAGCAACTTTGACACTTTCTTCACAGAAAACGGTGACAGAAGTAACAAATTAATAGCTACTACCACAGTAGAAGCAAGTGACTTAAGCCAAAAATGTCAAAGGCATGCATTTCAAAACAGGACTTGATATAAAATGGGACTAATCTGATTTAGGGTCAGACTTACTACAGAAGTATGTTTACAGGGATGTCCAGAAAGAATTCAAACCCACAGGCCTAGTGGATTTCACAACAGAGGCTGCACAAGTCAGTTATAACAGAGATGCTTTAGAAAATCACATTAAGTATGTACTGGTGTTTGCAGAAGCCTGGATGCCATTACAAAACTGGATTTAAAATGCTTCAGAAGGACCTGTCTGCTGAGTCACAGAGGTTCACAAATGAATTAAGAAACGATTCCACAGTATTTTGGCATTGCATGGGTGGTTTTTTCCAACTTAATTAACTATTGGTTAGGAGATCTCAGGACACAATAAGTATGAGACCAGGATATTTTGCTTCCTGAAGCTCCTCCAAAACTCATGCTGGCTATGTGCACACCTGCTGTTCTAAGTGCACGACAGAATGCAAGCCCTGAGCTTCTACTGCTTAATGCAAAGCTGATAGCTAACAGCATGTCGCTTAAGCATGCTATCATAAAGGATAATGATTTTGCTAAGCGTGACATGACTGGAAAATGCAGCAAGAATTTTTCATGTTCTTGGCCTTAATTGAATCCATGTGATAAATGAAGAAATAAACAGAGTGGGAACATCCTCTGCATACATCTCAACTATAGGATTTTCTGAAACCAAAGATTTACATAGGGAAACATTATATGAAATACAGTCAACCAAAATTTAGTGCAAATACATTTTTTTAAGTCAAACTTCAAAATATGACCTTCAAGTCACAGTCTATTTTCATTGTAATTACTTTTTTAAACAAGAATAAGGGGAAACAACTTTGAGTCTGTCAAAATGCTTGTTTGGACAGTGTTGTTTCAATTAACTGCAGTTAGTGAGTCTCACTAGGTCCAAGGGAGAAGAGAGATGACAAAAGAGGTTTTCCATCTAACATTCTCTCCTTTTTCTCTTTAGATTAAGATCCAGCTGTATAATGTTAGCCCAATATATTTGTATGGCCCAAGGTGTGACATTGCATCACTAGCTCCCTAGAGTCCAAAAGAATCCTTCCTATGTGCAACTTCAGGAGTTCCTGTAAGTTCTGGTAGCTCCAGATCCAGTTCAGTGCCTTCCCAAACAGACTTCTTTCGATCTACTGACTGCAGCAGGTTTCTTCTGGAGAAAAATGTCAGAAGTGACAGCATCTCCTGTCCTTGACAAATACCATGAGCATTAATGCAGTTCCTAGTACTCAGGACAAAACTCATAGCAGCAAAACAAAAAAATAATGTCTCTGGAGAATCCCTAGATGTATAACATAATGCTTTACAAAATCAAGCAGGCTTCTGGCGAGTCTCTGCCCCAGTGATATACAAGCATAGGCCAGTGGTGACAGAGGCCTCTGTACCCAGCAGAATGGAGAAAATCCATAGACAAGCTAGAGGAAAGGACTGAATGACTGTACAGCACGCATGCTAAACCCATTATCAGTTCAGAAATTTTAGCTGTGTTCATTAAAACAAAAGCTCATTAATTAAGAGCTAATGAGACATTGCTATCCCCATGCTGCAAATGAAGCTCAAACAGCAGTATTTATTATAGGGTGCTCTAAAAGCACTAGTCCAACATAGGTCATTCAAAAAAAGGCAGCAAAGCACAAGTATTTTACTAATGAAAGATAGAAAATAAAGAAACCATGGAGACCAAAGAGGAAAAATCACCAGGCAGAATGTTAAGAAATCTCTTGAATGTGTTAAAATTGAAAGGCATCATGTATGCCAAACCCTCATGACATAAGGCTGTGTAAGACAGCTAGAGCGGTTGGAAAGCTAAAGAGACAGGTAAGGAGAAGCAGGAAAGCTAAAAAAATGAGATGTTATTGCCCTTGCTATCAGAAAAAAAAATCCTGGACATTCTTATCCCAAAGGCACTTGATTTGGAGCCATAATGTGACATTAACAGAGGTCAAAGGTTTTTAAAAAAGAGATTAGAAAGCCTGAGCAATTCAAATTGGATCTAAAAGGATGACAGAACCAGACAGTTCATCACAGCACTCCATGAGCAATAAAAGGAGAGCTAATGCAGTAGATTTATGATATGCACATAAAAATGGCATTGGCTTTGAATGGCAAAGTCAATATGCTATCTAATATTACTCCACAGCAATTCTGATCCACCTTTCTGGTGCACGTGCACTCCCAACAGTGTGCCTGGAGTCTCCCCCTGTGTCAGCCTGTGCAGGATATGAACCAGAGCTCACCCCTCTTACAGAGGCTTGACTTCCTACTCAGTTGGTCACTCCAGAGTCAGCCTCCAGCTGCATAGCACAGACAGTATTATAAAAGGCAGAGGGATATTCTCTGTAATGAAAGGCAGGTTAGTCAACATAAATCCCAGGAAAATAATGGGAAAACAGAGTTTTAGGTCAAAGATCAATTAAAACAAAATCATAGGACAGACTTGTCAGTCCTATTGCTGCCAGTCAATAAGGCTTTGAGGAATACAGATCATGTTAAATCCAAGCCTGGTTGACAAATACACCCATTTAGAAGTGAAATATCTAGGCTTTACATTTAATGCAATGCATCCATTCATGGACCAAGAATTGCCCAAGAGATCTGTAAAACCAGATATCAACAGAGACAGATCATCGGTTCACAGGGAATTCTTCCAGCCTCAGTAAGCAACTCACTATTATCCAGTATGTTCATCAATACTCTGACAGCCAATACAACAGCACTGCTGGGAAAATCTGCTAGAAATGCATGGATTAAAATGATGGTAAATAATAATTAAGACAAAGCATTCCCCCATATAGTGCTCTCACATCTGTGTTTAATGCAGTGAAATTCAGACTTATGTATTAAAGCATAACAAGTTCTAGCCACAGGCACAGAAAGGGTACCATATCCTGCAAAGTTTTACCGGTAACTTAATGAGACCTTACCATTGCATGCTCTGACAAAGGAGGTTAATGTAACTTGAGCACATATAAATGAAGAAGTAGTAAGTGTATGTAAAAGTAGGGATTTTTTTTCCACTATCTGATTGTTAGAGCAATACTGAATATATTTCAAAAAGAAGGATGAATAAATGGACAAGATACAGAAATAACACAGAAAACATATAACTGAACACCACTGTGTTTAAACTATCAAGATAAGATAGAGGAATAATTTGATCAATATGCATAAATATCACATAGAGAAAAATCATGAGTACTTCATCTGTACTATTACGTCTAATAGAGCAAGGCCAAGAAAGGACCAATGAAACTAAAGGTCAGTTAAATCTCAGCTAGAAATAAGACGCGATTTGTGACAAGAGGTGTGACCTGCCATGGATCATGCTAATAAAAAAAAGGCCTGCTACCCAGCATGTCTTTGGGGAAAATAAATCTACTTGACTGGCAAACACAGCCCTTCAGAAGTGAAATACCTAGGCTTTACATTCAGTATGAAGCATCCACTAGCTGGATCAAGATTACTTTCCTGAACGTGGCATAAATTTACATAGTTTATTATACATAGGGTTTCAAGCTACATGATCTTTTGGATATTGACTGTATTTAAACATTTTTAGGTTCCTGCTAAGGCTTTGTGGAGAGAGATGGTCTCTGAACAGACAAAGGTAATGGCACAGAGTGAGAGCTAGCTGTCAGTGCTGTTAGATGGTATTTTCTACTGTACTCTGTATACTGATGTCTTTACCTACGGCCACAATATGAAAGAATCACCATGGCCACCCAGTCCAGAGTTTATGTCATAATTGGTTTGGTTTTCACTGGTAAAAAATATAATATGAAGAAATCCATTTGGTACAATGGCCCTGGATGCTGTGTGTACTGATGGTGAAGGAGTCCTGCCTGAGTCAATGATGTTTTAATGCTCTTAGGATGTCACCATACTGCACAAGAGCTGTTATGTGAAGTATTTAAAAGCTTAAGATAGGGCCCTTTTTATTAATTTAATTCTAAATTCGATGCTAAATAATATATAATCAATTGTCCAATTAATAAAGCTAATAATAGAGCCAATGGCTATACTACAAGCTCAGTGTTTTCAAATAGTGTAATTCAAATATAATGGCATAACCCAAACCTGATTGAAGTGTCTTTTCCAGTAGGTATTTAATGCTGTCTCTACCCAGCTGAGCAGAGAAAAAGTCTACGTATGCATACACATTTGCCATTGCTTTCTCTTCACAACCCCTTATGGATTAGTCTCTTCAAAATCCCAACAAGGCCTGAAACTGCCTCCTGCACAGATTGCTGCTGATATTGATTTGAAGAACTGTGCGTGTCTGTGGTCTATGAGGCAGTCACAGCTTTTGGCTTTTGACTGTAAATTCTTTCTTATTTGGAACCATAGGATGAATTACTTCAATGCTTGGATAAGTCATATCTCTGTGTTAGAATGACAACCTTGGTGTCATTTCTTTTAACAGTACAATGGTAATTCATCAAATCTGAGTTCTATGGTATAATATATTCAAGGACTACTGTCCATTTAAAAAAACGCAAGTCCTAAAGTTTCTGGTATTCACACTGAGCTGACTGAACTCGTGCAGCCATTTCAGACATCTAGAATGGGCATCTGTTGTGTATGTGGTCAACTGAAGTTCCAGTGGATTCACTCTCTGTCTTGTCATGTGTTCCATTTAGCTACTAGCTTAAAAGTGTTCTTTCCATTTCCTGTATCAATCTAAGTCTCAGCCAACAAAGAAATCTCTTGTCAAGCCTTTGATTTCTACAATTCCTAAATAACCTTCATGTAATTTCTCTTAGAGACACAGGTAAATGTCCTTTCTGGGCAAAGTATCACTTTTGCTCCAATGAGGAGATAGCTTTTTTAATTCAATAAGGCAAAAGGCTCCTTTAGTAATTAATTCTCCTCCAAACTTCATCCACTGTGTAGAGCAACCTTATCCCTCATAGTGCACGAAAATTTACTTTTAAGATAAAACTATGTGACTAGTTAGTAATATAACTGTGAAGATGGCTGACCACCTGTAAAGAAAAGAAATAACAAATTATACTTCGATTATCATGCCTTTGAACTTAGCTTGAACTCTACCTTGAGATAAATGGAAAATAGCCAAGTCAGAGGGATGATTGTCACACATGAACCTGAATTTTAGATAATTCTCTTGTTTCCTCACCTCACTTTCTGAGTACCTTTAGGGGGGTCTCAAGATGCCCCTTGTCACCAGCTCCATTTGTTAGTACCATCAGGAAAAGTCAGTCCTAGAAGAAACTTTGCACCTTTTTGTGAAGACATTCTGTAAAAGATGTTAATGTCTTTGAGATTCTAGGGGTAATTTTTATCAGAACTCTCTAAAGAGACATTATATGGGCAACTCATGGAGCCTTCCCTGAAGTCCCCAGGTCCAATATAGGCTGAAAAATGGACTTCTTTCCTTCAAGTGACAAAGGTAAAAATGAGTTTATAAATATTAGAAAATACTTATTTTCAAATACAGGGGGTTTTTTTGTAATGCAATATATAAGTGACCTTTATGAAAAATTGAGTACATTTGTGGGGAGGGGGCAGAAATACTGCATTTTTTTGCCACCAGGCTGTGTATACTACCCCAATTCAGAAGAATCTCTAAGACATTCTCTATCAAGTATTTAATAACCATGACTCCTTACTTCACCTCATACAGGTTGTGTATTTACTGCAGGCAGTTCATCCATGCTTCTTCTAACAATCCTCTTGGGTTGATGATTTCCCTGTGCCTTTTCTACTGGTGACGTTACAGACCTGGTCACCCCTTTAGTAAGTTAAGTCCTTCTTTTAATTGCAGAGACATCTAAATAATATGCCATTTATTGTCTGAAGAGCTCATAAGTGTTGCTCTCAGCTGACCGAAAATTGTAATTTCCAAACTGATCAATAAGTGTTCATCTGTTATTGCCTTTGTGGGGAAATAGATGTATTTGCTCTATTGACCCACACATTTCTGTGTGTGGCTCAAGTTGTCTGCCTCTCAATTCAGTCTCCCACAACAAAGGCACACAGGACAGGACAAGAGGAAATAGCCTCAAGCTCCACCAGGGGAGGTTGAGGTTGGACATTAGGAAAAAAATTTTCACAGAAAGGGTCATTGGGCACTGGAACAGGCTACCCAGGGAGGTGGTTGAGTCACCTTCCCTGGAGGTGTTTAAGGTACGGGTGGACGTGGTGCTGAGGCATGGTTTAGTGTTTGATAGGAATGGTTCGACTCGATGATCCGGTGGGTCTCTTCCAACCTAGTTATTCTATGATTCTATGATATGAAATGCTTGCTTTCTGTTCATAATAAAAACATTTTGACTGCATTTGTGATGCTGAGTAAGTGAGGGTTCACAGTTACCTGACGTTCAGCAGCTGCCTCTATCTTCATTGCAATTCTTCCCAAATGTCTATTTTTCACATCAGCCTCAGTTATTATCTGTTCTGATACTGTTTTATTCTATGTAGTACAAAGCAGCTGTTTTCCATACACCACTTTAACTGTTCAGACGTGCCTATATAGCTCAACCATCACAAAACAACTAAGCCCTTAAGCTCAAAGATCTGGAGAGATGTACGTCACCTAGGGCATTATTCACCTCTTTAAAGCCTGCAGAATCAATTTCCAGCCAGCCAGATACTCCTAAATGTAAGGTTCGAGAAGGTGCCGATCCATTTTTACCTCTTCATAATGAGTATCACCAGCACAGAGGAAGGAACTGTTGGCTGGTAGGTGCACAGGTATAATAAAAGACTTTAGGTGTTGCTAGGTGAAGCCAATTGGTATTTGCTTTTATTTTGTGGAACACCATATGGCAGCTTTTCACTAAGTCTGAGGTCAATCAGATTTCTAGGCACAGAATTATTTACATGAGCATGTCTTTAACCTGTTGATCATTAGGACAGCACATTTTTCAGCCTGTGCAGCACGCTTTGCCTTGGTGCCTAGAAGAGTTGTCTCATTTTTCACTCACAAACCTGCCAAAGTTCATGAACCTGTAAATATTCTGGGAGTCCACCTAAGGATGCTCTGCTCTGTGACCCTGTGGCTCCACACCTGTCCTTTCCCAAATCCATGGGAGTCTATCTTCCCCATTTAATTGCAATGTTTTTACAGTAAGACAGGAAGAGTGGCCCAGCAGCTGTTTGTTGGCAATCATCAAGAAACCAAATGAATGGGCAGAAACATGGAGTGAACTATTTCTGAGGTAAAGACAGATTTTTTCTCTTCTCACACAGAAGAAATATGGAGTAATAAATATTTCCACTGAAGGACAGATAAGGATTCCTTACTGGTTTTCTTCTTGGTTTTTTTTGAAGGACAACCTAGTGTTTGAAATGAGAAAGACAGCGGAGAGGCTCCTGTAAATGTGGTGTTATAAATCGTTCCTTGGAGGGGAATTAAAAAACAAACAAATGGGCCTGCTGTTAGAAGTGACCGTTGGAATAGCCATATGAGCAGAAAGAAAGGAACTTGAGGGACATGGGAAATCTTTTCAAGGAAGGCAGATAGAAAAAAAGGGCTTCAAAAGCAGACTGTTTGAGCTGTTATGCAGAAACAGGCCAAAAATGCAGGGAATTTTTATGAAGAGGCAACATTAGTACAGAAATCCAGAGCCCATGTCCCACCTCTTGCCATACCTTCCCCTTGCTATCCTATAGTTTATGGGAGAGCCTGTATTCAGGGGAACCACAGCAACACAAAGAATTAAACTTACTTAATAAAGTTTCCTAAAAAAAAAAATCACAGACCACCAGTGAGAGACAAGGGGTATCTAAGAGTGAGAGGTGACAGTGGCCCTGAGGAGGATTCTTTCTATTCTATGTGCAGTCATGCAATTTAATCCTTAGTGCATTGTGTAAAATTTCGCCTTTTCCAAATGTGACAGAAACTGTTTGTATGTTTTGTTCTGGATTGCCCTGCACTTTTTTTGTTACTTGAACAAAACACTGTAAAAAGAAGTAATTAATCTGATCTTGATCAGTATTGTGCAGGATGCAACAATGGTATGCGCAGAGAATACTATCTACTCTTTGCAGGCATCTCGCAAAAGTGGGCACCTGGATTATCTTCTGCCTTGCAGCAGGGTAGGTTCTTAAAACCTGACAGCTGCGGGCATATACATTGCCCAGAATATGTAGCACAGATATCAGATTAAAGCCTGTAATTTTCTGTAGAATACAGAAATGCCATTCTTCCCATTTTCAGATAGAGAACTTTGAACCCCATGGGCAGTTCCATCTGCAGAGTGAGCGGCACAACTTCTGCTGGGAAGCTGCCCTGCCTGCTCACCAGCCTGCCTGTGCCCGCACCTCTGCGTGTGCTGTTGGCAGCCTGTGCCATTTTTAAAGAAGGTACTATCGTGATCTTCAGAGTTATTGGTAAAAAAAATTAAGCAAGACTGGGTTTGTGGACAGGGTCCGTCAAAGACCACTGACTCAACGGCAGAAAATGAGTATGCAGCTTCTTACACAAGTAGCTGTAAGTAAGTAAAGAAGAAACTTTTTAGTATTTGATATTTCAGCTTTGGAGACACAGAAAAAACCCGTGCTCCCCTTGCTGGAACATATTTAGCACTTTCTTAAATGGTGGATGGTAAATTCTTAAGAGGACAATTGCACACAGGTTAACCAGCTCACAGTAATTCTTTGTTAGGCTTCCTGCAGTCCAATTCAAACAAACTGGTCACAGAGGTAAAAACGTTACTTTTTTTAAATCCAGACATACACAAGGATGTTCCACGAATTATATAAACCAATTCTCCAAGAATGTTTGTATTCTGAGTGCATCATATCAGCAATTAGGAGATAGCAAATAAATAACAGGTGTTAATGGGTTAACACTATTGAAAGGCAACAAAATTAAATGGTACATAATTAAATTGTGGAGCACAACATTTACCCTCCCCAGCCACTGACCCTGCTGACGAGGACTGCTCTGGACAGAAGCTCAGGCTAATGGAGCCACAAGTTCACCAGGTTCACCTTATCTGTCCCACACACCACCTGGTCAGTGATTGCAGATGGTATCACCAGCTGCTGCCTCCAGTCTCAGAGGTGGAGGCTTCCTAACACCAACCTCGCTCTCTGAGGTTGCTTTCTGTCAAGAAACCCTTGAGGCAACCATGAGAAGAGGATGCAGGTGCTGACCACCACTACTGAAGTAGTGCTGCAAATGAGATTGACTTGTGGAGAAAGGTTTCCCTCTGTTTAGTTGTCAGAAAACTGCTCTCTGGAGATGCTGGAAGGTGCATGTTTGTGAGGTGAACTCATTACCCCCAGGGCTGAGGAAAGCTTCCCGAGGGTAATCAGCTGCAAAGTCTGATATGAAATAGGTGTGCACACATATTTGACATTTACCTGCTAGTCACATGTTTGATTTTGAAATGAACTGAAAAAATGTACAAATATCAAATATGCTTGACATCCAACACCACGGTTGTAATTTCAAATACAGCCTGTATTTTTGCTGTATCCGCTATTCCAATCCAGGCATGTTATAACCCACATAGTCTTTCTTGATGTAGATTCCCTCCTTTAAGGCAAGTATGCATACCCAAAACCTCGATCATCAGGATGCTTTATGTTTTCATAGAATCATAGAATCATCAGGTTGGAAAAGACCCATCGGATCATCAAGTCAAACCATTCCTATCAAACACTAAACCATGCCCCTCAGCACTGCGTCCACCCGTCCCTTAAACATCTCCAGGGAAGGTGAATCAACCACCTCCCTGGACAGCCTGTTCCAGTGCCCAGTGACCCCTTCTGTGAAAATTTTTTTCCTAATGTCTACCCTGAGCCTCTCCTGGTGGAGCTTAAGGCCATTTCCTCTTGTCCTGTCCCCTGTCACTTGGGAGAAGAGACCAGCTCCCTCCTCTCTACAGCCTCCTTTCAAGTAGTTGTAGAGAGCAATGAGGTCTCCCCTCAGCCTCCTCTTCTCCAGGCTAAACAACTGTATAGTCATATAGTCATTCTTACACACCAGACAAACAATGCAGAAACAAGAGGACATTTTTCACAACTGTGGAATCCTCAGGAAACACTGTGTTATTTTACTTAGGCATGGTAAGAATATCCTTCTTTACTTTCCGAGTTGATAAGGCATAAGGGAATTAATTAAAAATATATTTGTTCTGGATAATTTTTACAGACACAGTGAAAGTTTAATGTGCCTGTGACTTGCTCACTTCTCCCAGTATGCTCCTGAAAAGCGGAGTAACATTGAAAGATGGAAACCTCAAAGAGAGCCAGCAGTCACAGGATTCCCCTAAACCAGGGTCAAATCCCATGCTCATCAATTCTGATTAAAGTGGTATCAGTAAACCCAAACCAGGCACACACAGAGCAATGCAGATTTCTCATAAATGCCAAGACAAAGCCTTTTAGTTTGAGTTGACCCAGAACAGACAGGAACTAAACTGCAGTTCCACATGCAAATCCTGACTCAACATGTGCAAAGTTTGTGGCACAAATAGCCTTCTTTTTGGTTAGTCTATCCTGAATAGAGGAAATTAGATATGCAAACAGGGATGCGATCTTCATTATATCCATCTGCATGTTGTTCTGATTCATCAGGTCGTTCTGATTTCAGGTATGCTGGGGTCCAAGTTTTCTATGATAACCAGAATGGGGCAAAGAGAATTTGCTAAGTACTAGTCTTACAAGTTAATTCAGTTGTTTAAGGACGCAGTAAATATTAAGAACGCATACTGAATATCACATTAGATAGCATAATGAAACATATGGTAAGGTACAGAGTATTCACAAAGGATCAGAAGATAAAATGCCAGAATACCATCCATCTGTGGGAAGAACACATCAAATGAATGGGTAAATGCAGCTAAGTCATTAATAATATTCTATCAGTTCACAAATATCACTGCCAAATCAAAGTGGCTATCTATTCGTTGCCCAACAGCCGCACGTTATTTTCCTTCATTATTCAATCTGCTTTAGTTTGATCCCATAGAAGCTTAAAACCGTGGAAAAAAAATACGACCTCTATGGAAAATTGTTATGGCATTGCAAAAGATATAGAGCTTGCCAAAGAAAATGAACTCGAAAAGCTGTTTTCCTTGTTTATGTACTCTCTCCAGGCCCTCTTGTTTATATAAGGGTTCAATATATGATCAAGTTACCTTGCGTCAGCCAGGTTGTGGTGATTATCTCTGTGTGCACTTTTAGCCCGTAGCAAATGCATGAAAATTTAGCTTAGTTTAAGCCCCTTTCACTGCAGACAAACGTAACACAACTTCCCTTCCCTTCCCTGTGGGGTGGCAGTGAGCATCTAATTTGCACCCAGTGATATGCTACATTCCAGAAGCCTGACACTGTGCCTGAAACCTAGGATTGTGAAAGGTACCCTAAGAGCTCTAGGACAGCTGCTTTTTTTTCTGCAAGTATATTGCACAGGCACACAAATGAAGGACTTACCTGCCATGCCTCAACCTTCTTAATGTCTGCACAGGATCCATTAGTGAAGAGTCCTTTCCCAGGGGTACAGGTATATATATCCTGCAAGGCATGGGCAATAGAATATACTGCCAAATACACATTATAGGATATCCGCAAATGTGTGTAGTCCATGTATGGTGTCTCCACACTGGTGATGTTCTCATCCCCTGTGCACGGAGGTCGGAAGGCAGCTGTTCCATTTCCAGCTCCCAGTCCTTCTTCATGGCCCTTGTGGAAAGAAGTTGAAGTCGGAGAATTTTTTGACCCATCAGGGAGATAGCAGTTAAACGTCTCTTCCCAAAACTCCTTGGCAAAGCCATTGTTGGTTGACTTCTTGGGATGGACTTTCTGCAGGAACTCACGAAAACCTGGGATCTGTCCTGCCTTCAGAGCAAACCCAATGGTGCTGCCAATGACACGGAAGAACTCTGGCATGGCTATCAGGGAGGAGCTGGCCCAGGCCTCACTCGCCAGCCAGATCTTGCCAGTGATATTTCGCCTGACGATCTCTTTGATGAGGGGCTCCAGGTCTGGGCCACTGGAGAAAACAACAATAACCCTTGCCGTGGAGTTCTGGATTACCTCCACCACCTGCTGGATCTCCTCTTCGTCTGAATATTGGGAGATGAGCTCACTAAAATCAATGCAGATGTCTCTCTCCTCCGCCTCCTCCCGAAACTTTTCAATCCCTGGCCGGCCATAGTCATCGTCAGCTGCAATTGTTCCCACCCAGTTCCAGCGAAAGTACTCAATGATGTCTGCCATTGCTGTGGCCTGGTGTTCATCATTGGGGATTGTGCGGAGGAAGGACTTGAACTGGTTCTTATTGCTCAAGAGACGACTAGACGAAGCATAGCTGACCTGTGAGAGCACAATAAACAAGCAAAACACACCATGAAGTGAAATACCTGTGAATAAAATGTCTGCATTTACTTAGCATCACTCTCAAGCAGTGTAACGTTGGATGGCATGCACAGGGAGCTGAGTGCCACACTGGCAGCCACATACTCTTAGCCTGTGATTGCATATGATCTACTCAGAGAGTCTTTTCGTTCTTCTAGCTTTGACTGTCTTAAAGAGGCACACATACAGGAGCAGCTGCTTGGACTTAAGAGACTAGAGGAAACTCACGTCCACCTGTAACATCAAGAATCTAAGGGAGAGAGACACTGAGAATAGCTTAGAGGAATGGCAAACAGGTGAGCTACAGATGGCCTACATGCACCTTGCCACAGTTCCTGCCAAATCTAGAAACATGAAGAATGAATCTTTTAGATAAACAGGGGCAATGCACATAATTCAGAAAAAAATGCAAGCTTCCTCTGTCCTGAGCTACACATGAGACAGCAGGCTGGTAGTCCCATCTTGGATCTACTCTGAGGAGTCTCTCTTTGCCTCTTACCTCATCCCCCATCCTTAAACAGTCTCCATCAGGCACCATGTGCATTGTATATATAATCCCTGCCAGGTGAAGTAAAGAGAATGCGATGCTGACCTGCAGAGTGTTAAGGTAATGCTGGTCAATAATACCTGAGCAGTATCTCCTGACTGCTGGCCAGAACCAGCAAAGAAGCCAGCAGACACTCCAGATTCCATGAGCCACTGTGTTTTACAGTTAAAATGGGATTTGATTTCCTTTCTTAATGTTATCAAGAAATACTTTTTTCCCCCTAACCATAACAAGTGTCATATCCTCTTAAGATATAATATGGATTTTCTACAAGTAGGAAGAAAACCATAAAAGCCAGAAGAGAATAGTTTAAAAACCTGGAAGACTTGTAAAACTCAATTATCTTTCCATTCTCTGACTGGCACCTGAACCCTAGGACTGACTCTTGCTTTGAAAAAGTCTTTTATAAATAGTTCATTTTGTACAAAGCAGAAATTGACAGAAAACCTCGTCTCTTCCTTAAACTCTCGCAATTAATATTTCTGCAAGAAGAAAGAAAAGGAGGTCTCTTAGCACAGTTTCAAGGGCCACAGGAGCATATCATCCTTTCATAGACCTATACTCCTCTGTGGATAGACTCTTGCCCAGTGCTACTCTCATCAACTAACACCTAGTGCAGGGAGCACAAGCAAGGTACCCCACTCCCACATGTGCTGTAAGTGCATACTGAGGTGGAACACTGAGAAACAGACCTGGAGTCATAACATTTGAAGTTTCTGTGTCAACAGAATAAATAATAAGCCTTAACATCAATTGTAAAACATACCTCCAACTTGTACCAAAATGCAGGGTCTATTAAGCATGGATTTGCTAACGGCCTTGCAAGGAATAGCAACAATAGTGCATATTCTAATGCTACCCAACAACTCCCAGTTTAAAAGCCTGCTTTCAGTTGTTATACTTCACCACCTGGCTGAGATTTCATTCTAGAATGGAACCTCCTGACATCTACATGTTTCAGCAACCTCTAGACAAGGCTACTTGTAGCACAAACACAATTCCCAGTTCAAAGGGAAAGTCTTAGAACTGCAAACATCTCTTACTTTCAGTCCAACCCACCAATTGTTCTCAGCTGGCCTTGTTCACCTGGTAATGTGATGTGTAAATTAAAAATATGCCTTAAAATGCCATCACAGTGTTTATTACACGCGACCTTCCAATGCTAATATGGGCAATATTTAGAGAACATGTACTGGTCTTAGCTTAAACCGTTATTGCTCTGCTCAGAGCCTGAATGTCCATTTTTTTCAGACTCCTGTCAGAGAGTCAGACAGATAACATTAAATAGACATGATATATTACTGTGCACCAGGCAGACAACAATCCTTCTTTCTTCATTTGAGGTACAGATGGGAATTCAAGCCCTGGCTGAAATATAGACTGAGAGTGCAGCGTGCCACAATCTTGATACAAGGACTCCCGTGAGCTCTTGCATCTGTATTCATTTTAGAAGAGGAATTGGAAACACAAGGCAACACGTAAGTGGATAAGGCCAAGCACTTTTTCCAAAGTTGTCTTTGGTGTGGAAATCTAAAACCAAGAGCAATAACATTAAGCTACAATATGCCAGTTTCATAGTCTGCTTAGGTCTTGGTAGAGCAATAAGTTTGTTAAATAAAAGGATGGGACCACGGATGCAGACACTGGCCCCAGAGCAGACAGCAAGAAGGATGCTGAGGCACAGGAGCTGGCATAATTACACCACAGAATCACAGAATCACTAGGTTGGAAAAGACCCACAGGATGATCGAGTCCAACCATTCCTATCAATCACTAAAAACCATCCACACAGATTATCTCAGACCAAGGCGGGGCATATCCACACACTCTCACAAATCCTGTTTTGGAAGTCTTAGGGCAAAAGAAAGGTAGGTCAACACAGAAGAAACCTGCACAGCACCTGATCAGCAAAAGCAACAGCTTTACAGATCACCTACTTGAATGATCAAATGCTGAGACACCTTAGACTGGCTGTTAATGAATGAGTTCTGCCTTAAGTGAGCTCTGTGGGAGTTGGGCACGACTAGGCAGTCACTATGGTGAAGTAACACCACAACTAATCTGTCAAGGCTGGAAACTGCCAATAACTGACCTAACTCACCAGTGTTCACAGACTAAACCATTCTAGAGGACTATAGTCCTCCTCAACTAAGTTGCTGTTGGCTCAATGTTATTGGCTGCTTGGTAATCTTTATGTCTGGGGATGGCAAATTGCTAGGAAGTCACATTTTCACCATCAGAAAGCCCCTACTTTTTGTATTGTTCTTCTCATTGGAGTTGCATTGGAAATGGCAAATATTAAACAAATCGTAGTGGCTGAACTCTCTTTGAGGCCTTCTGGTGTGCTGTTAGGACACGTTGGCAGAGACTGGGATGGAGAAGCTGGCACAGCCACTGCATGGACATGCACTGACTCAAATACATTTCTAGAAAATGTGAGCCTGAAGAATTCTATCTCTGACTAGAAAAATTATTTAGTTTAATTTGATAAGTTGGGAGGAGGGTAGATTGCTTTCTTTCATGTAAACTCTTGAACTACTTTAGAAGCCAGTGCTACTCATGGTGTTGCCCTTCAACCCTCGAAAGATGCACTGTCCCACCTCACTGAACAATGGTGTAAAATATATAAATGAGTTGATGTCGATACATGATGTGACATACCCTAAGCTAACCTAACCTCAAGTAACCTAAGCTAACATTAGCATAGTACATGCATCACATAAATTAATAATTATTTTAATACAATAATAGCGATGCATTGACAACAATATTAATACTGTAATGTACTGTGCTTACCAACTGCATCATGGAGCTGAAGTTTTCTATCTTCTCTTGCCTTGTGAAGTGAGGCAGAGGTGTTGTTTAGGACAACTCAATGCCATATACAGAAGATGCCTTTAAAATCATTTATATAAATTTAATAGTGCACTGTACTGTATTGCACTGCATAATTTCTTTTCTCATCAAATGCACCAAACCTAGATCATGGCCAATTTTAATAACATTTCTTCTTTCCTCGTGTGCTTTATCCCTTTTACCTTGGTTTCCATGTCTATTACCTTCCATTATTCCTTAGAAACACTAGTAGAAGATGATTGCTGCCCTTTGGGAGCCATATTGAGTGAAAATAAGGTGTCTATAAGACCATTTTCAAGAGGATGTTATCAGACTACATTTGTTTACATATTCTATGTTGTTCACATCTCTATGAAAGCTCCCTCATTAAAGTTCTACCTTGTTGGTCGGGGCCAGTATTCCTGTGCTTAAGACCATTGAGCTTCTAAACTTTCCTTTGTTTGAAACAGAGATGGAGTGTGTAAAGCAGCAGTGCAGTACCTTGTCCTGGTTGCATCATGTACTCAAAAATTCCATCCAAATAGCAATACCCCCAGCTGTAACTAAAAAAAGAAAAAAATGAAAGCATACCTGAGGTATGTAAAAGAGTCCCAGCAGATTGGCCACAGCAGTAGAAATGCCAGAGCCGGTTGCCCCCACAACGGCAATGGTGGAAGGGATATGTTCTGAGCAGTTGCAGAACTCGTCCAGGTTCAGGGAGTCTATCTTGTTCTGGGCCACAAAACTCAGTGTGGCCTCAAGAGCTTTAGATACTGTATTGCAAGTGTCAAATATCCTGTATCCTAGGGTCATGTTGGGAAGGAGAGTTGGGCTACTGTTTATTTCTTCTATGGCAAATATCATAGCCTGGAGCCAGCGGAAGCCTCGGAAATTATACCTGGTGGAACAATAACCAAAAAAAAAAATAGAGTGAGGAGAGGGAAAGAGAGGAGAGGACTGAGACAATGACAGAGTAAAGAATTCCAGATACAAAAGGTAAAAGCCACTTACGTGATTTCTTGCATCCTGCTAAATTTGGGAAGTTTTCCTTTTGTGTTCAGTGGTTACAGAAGAGGCATGTATGTGCTACAAGGTTTAGTTCTGGTTTCAGCTCTTCAGTTTGGGATCTCACTTCAGAAACCATGAGGATGAGATGAACTTTTCTAAGCCTTCTGAAGTCTGCGAAAGTTGAAAGAGCCTAGGATGTTGGCTCTGGCCTATCCCTTCTGCTCAGTACCCTAAACCTTGACCTTGTGATTCCTGAGCAAATGCTCTGGCACAAAGCGATACCTATGCCTGGTTTCCTTCCAGGCTCCTCTGACATGTTTCAGAATGCAGATGGCAGTGTCTGCTAAGTCTGTGCTAAGCATGATGCTGCCAGGGACTGAGGCTCGGGGATACTCAGTGGCTCCTGGTGGCTTTAGGCAGGCAGAGTGAGGTGAGACAGCACTGGCATGCACCTTGGTACAAAGGTGCCTGGTACCTCTGCACAGGAAAATTTTGCCTTGCATCACATGCTTTATGTTGTGAGACAGCACACAGTCAACCTGTTTATACCAGAGAACAGACATGTTGTAAATGTAAATCCTAACTTCCTAACTTGTTAATTAGATACTTCAGTGTTTCCATTAAAGGAGCTCATGAGATGCCATCAGAGCTAGCCTGTGAAACTATAACAGTACTTTTTGAAACCTCTTCTGTTCTCTAAAATGGAGCAGTTGAACTTCTTGACACTTTTTAAATGTGCATGGAGCTGACCCAGAATTGGAGAGTGGAGACAGTGTGCTGCAGGACCTGAGAGTCCCTGTTTAGAGCATCGCCTGGGCTGGCAATGAAAGAAGCTGATGTGGGGTGGGTGATTACCATCTAAAAATGAGAGAAGCTTTTTTGTGGAAAGCACCAGGAAGAAAGTTGCTTTGATATGTGTTATTCTCAAGTTTTACCTACTGTGTTTTCTCTTGTAAAGCTTCAAAAAGACCCAGCCTGAAAAGCTGCTGTGTTTTAGGGTAATTCAGCACACTGGCAAAGTGTCAAAGCTGTTATGCTTGAGATCCGTTAGAAAAACTGCTGGGCCCCAGAACTGGAAGAGCTTGGGGAAACAGCCTGCCTAAGAACAGATCCTGTATGAAATGGTAAATTTTAGATGTCACATTTTGAGAGATGTTTCCATCACAACGGCGAGGATTTCTAAAGATAAACTTCATGAAATCATAAGCTTCCAATCTCTGAGATATATGACCAGAACATTTTTTAACTGCTGGATTAAATGCATTTGCTTCCAAAGCTAATGTTAGCTATCTATGTCTGACTCCTTTGAAGCTGAATGAACATAGCCACACTACTTCCATTCTAGGAGTTTTATCTGATTTATCTGAGATCAGAAGCTCTAAAGATATCACATCTAAGGCTTATTTTTAAGACTTAAAACCTTCAGTTATTCAACTTCATTTCACCTGCTCCAGACATCTTTGGCCAGCTTCCAAATGAAGTTCTGCTCTGAGGTTGTACCTCAAAGATAATCACGGTTTTGTTACAAATCTCTTCAAGTCAAAAAACTTGAGGCCAATAAAACCCCTTACTTATAATTCATGACCAAGGGGACAGCTAGCTATTTTAAGATCATCCTTTAGTTCATGTGAGCATGGGTTACCATTAGAAGTAATTTGGTCATTTAGAATATTTTTTGATCTAGTTCCAAACCATTAACTAGTGAGATGCAATGGAAGAGCTTTGAAATAAAAGGACAAGTCTCAGATTCAACAAGGCAGTGAATGCTGCATGCTGAAAAAAGATGTGCTGGGCACACCACATTGCCTCCCATGGTCAGTAATGCTTGCTGCGACGAGTGGTAGCAAGGAGAGGTTTTGTGACACTTTTTTAAAAAAAGCTAAATGTGCTTGCAGATATTTTTAATTAAAATGAAAATTGGATTTGAAGCAAGGAACTAACTATATTCAGGCTCAGAGTGTAAAAGGGAAATATCTGAAAGCATTTTATATATTTAAAGGGAAGTTTACTGAGAAGCTGGGAAGTTCAAAAGTACCGCTACACTACTGCAAAAAGTTTCACACATTTGAGTATGTGTGAAAGTAAATTTAAGCCTGCTCACATAAAATTATACAGGTAGACTATGACATTATTTTGCCTGTTTGACAGAAATTCATCTTACTTTTTAAAAAATGCTGCAAGCTGATATCTTCAGGTTGTATCTTCAAAAGCAGCGAGAACTGAACTGTCTTCTCCTTGACTTCAAAGAATATATTTGCCATTTAATTCAGTAGGTGCAGACTAAGGCCCATGATACACAACTGATAATATTTTCCTTTCTGACATATGCTCCTGATCAGTGTTCATCTACGGCATAAAGCCTGTGCTTCAGATACTTGAGTTTTATTTTAGAGGGGAAAGGAAGGTAAGAGTTCTTGTCTGGGAGTTAGGCTCCAAAACGTCTTTGAAATGCTTTTGACATTTTACCTCAGACAAGCCTGAGCAGGAGATCTGCAATTCTCTTCAGTTGCACCTCTGCTGATTGAAGCACCAGCAGATCAGCAGAAGAGGATCACATGGGATGGAGACAAACACACTTTGCTCTGTCTCCTCTAATACCTGATAGAGCTTCAGGCAAAGTCCAGTTTGGTAGCTGATGTGTTGTATCAGTACTGTACTAGAGTTGACACGTGTATAGTCAGATGAAGGCAGTGCCCCTAACCCGGTCTAAATAAAGTAAGATTTCATGCTTCCTTCAATCTCTGTGAATGGAAATTGTGTGGCTAAATCCTTTCCTACTGTAAGACCCCAGTCAGGGGCTGCAGACAGGCTCTTCTTGGCTTGCTGTGACCATGAATGGTGGATAAGAGCAGTCTTTGAACCTGGCAGCAAGTTAAACCGATCCAGCTGGCTTCCTGTGCCCTGCTGCTACTGTGACTAATAAGGCTACTCACTGGAATGCTCTGTCAGCCATGCACAGATTTGACTGGTAATGTCCATGAAGAAACTGTAAAGGACTTGCTAACAGAAGCAAACTCTTCATTAAATTTCCAGAATCTTTAAATAGCCACCAATACTTTCTTGGTGGAAAATAAGCAGCCTCCAAAACTTATTTTCTGCTATATTACTTTACAGGTACATTGACATAGCCTTTTATTTTAACATTTCAGAGATGTAGCACTATGGAAAGTGTCTGTTAAGTTCTAAATGAGAGTTTAATGTAAATAATTCAGTGGCCAAAGACAGATAGGAATTTTTATTTACACTCAGTTCTTTAAATGTTTCCCCTCTGATGCCTGTTCTCTCACCTGTCAGAGTAAGCAACCCACTGATCTTTCTATTCTGAGCCAGAAGCACAAGCAGGGAAAGAGAAATCAGAAACAATTCCTCCATAAATCCTCATTTTAATTGTCAAATCTGCAGGGGGTCAGATTATCTTTGCAGCAGCCTAGTTGCCTCGATAGTAAACTTGCAAGATCTCACTGATTCCTGCATATTTCTTTCTAGCTGGTCTGTCCAGGGGTGCACAGGATAATTTAAATATCTCAATCAATATTACAAAATAAGGGTATGTAAACTAAGGGACATAAGCTCACTGCATAGTTTAAACTCCCATAGCTCCATCCCCAGTGTGTTTGCTTGCTTGTTCATCTGATTCAGTTTGAACAGCTCGTACTGTCTGGACCCAGCAGGAAAATCAGTCCTGAACCCTGTTTGTCTCCATAAAGGAATAATTCACAGCCTCATGTGAATTCATGACCTTAATTTATAAAAACTTGCAAGGCACTAAACTAAAAGCAACAGAATATGAAGGAACAGAAGGAGAAAGTAATGTGAAAACAATATTTACATTTTATTTACCCTCCAATATCTGACAGGTACTTTTATTTAAGATTGGTGGCGAAGCCTGCATATGCCTCTCGGCTCACATCAGTACTCCTCTTTTTCTAGTGGTTGTATGCACATACTAATTTCTCTGTCCTCTCTAGATTTCCAGTACATTAAATACATGTTATTGCTGCTACTACCACTGCTATTACTAAGCTATGCAAAGGGGAGACCTTCAGTCATTTGTTGGATTCCTGCAGTGAGTAGGTATAATGAGCTGCTTGCTACCCTCGAAAGGCAGGGCTGTAGGTATGAGGAATTATGCAGTCCAAAGAAAATTTAAAAATACAAAAAAGACAAAAAAAATCAGTAGGTGGGTAGAAGAGAAAGAGGAAAAGCAAATAATTTGGTCTCTGTGAGAAAGTTCTAAACACCATGTTACGCATTCAGATCTGCAGTTGGATGAGCAAATACATTCAAAAGAGGCAGAACTAAAATTTTGTGTTCTCCCAGACAGACTCAGTGAGCTAAAGTGTCCTGGAGTTGTTCTTTGTGAAGTCCTGCACTATGACATGAGGATGATGCCTCCCCATAGTTTCACAGCCATATAGATATGTGTCACCATGTGGGACCTTAGCTAGATTGCTGATCAGAATACAGAGAATATGTATTAAAAATTATGTCCTGGCAATACTGTATGTCAACTCGGTAAAGGTATGTCTACACTGCAAACAGTTCATTACAGTAAGAGTAATCATAGAATTATGGAATGCTTTGGATTGGAAGGGACCTTTATAGGCTGTCTAGTCCAACTGCCCTGCAGTGAGCAGGGACACCTTTAAGATGGGACCTCCACTACCTCCCTGGGAAACCTGTTTCAGTGTTTCATCACCCTCATTGTCTAAATGTACCCACCCTTAGTTTAAAACTGTTCCTCTCATCCTATCACTTACGCTCCCTGATAAAGAGTCCCACCCCGTCTTTCATGTATCCCCCTTTAAGTACTGGAAAGCTACCATAAGGGCTCCCCAGACCCTGCTATTCTCTAGGCTGAACAAACTCAGCTCTCTCAGTCTGTCCTCATATGGGATATGTTCCAGCCCTCTGATCATCTTCATGGCCTCCTCTGGACCCATTCCAACAGATCCATGTCCTTCCTGTGCTGAGGGCCCCAGAGCTGGACGCAGAATCCATGACCACCACCCATCTGTGCAATAGTTCTAATGATACCACCACCATCACTACTGCTAATCTACCTAAAATCAAGAAAGGTCAGAGAAATCAGGTTATGAATAAGCCACTGAGAGGGTGCTGACAGGAAATGGGGGTCAGGGACTGCTTGTGTTGTGCTCAGCCTCTGGTTCCGCTGCACACAGCAGATATGCATCAGCAAAAGTCATAAGGAAAGTTGCTGCAACAGCACCCGAGGCATACAGAGACATAAATTGTAATTATATCAAATGCAGGATAGTTGATTGTTTAAACAATAAGCCATGTAAGTATTTGTGAATACAGGAAACAAAACTTCTCTCACTTGCTCTTATTTTATATATGGTGTGACAAAACCCTGAGAAATTTTTTACTTTGGACTCTACAATTTAAAGCACGAAGATGAATTTTCAGTAGAATCAGCACAAAAAAGAACGGAGAACAGATCATTACTGTCCCCTTATCCTTTGCTGAGTCATTTCCATAGTTTTCCAAATAATCATATGCATGGTATACATAGTAGGTTCAGTCCAGTAAGTACGGTGAGCTGGGGAGAAAAGTACCATGCCACAGGAGTATGAATAGTGTGAAAACTGAAAAAAATGGAGAGAAAACCATCCCACCAATTTTGAGAAGCCCTTTTTTGGAGCATAGGTATGGCACTGAACATGGCTAAATGTGAGGGAAGATATCTAAACAGCACAGATCAGGTTGACTGGTCCCCAAAAGAAAGGAAAGCCACATTATCTTAAGTTGTTTGATACTGAACTCCAGAAGAGAGAGGGTCAAACTACCCACAGATTTTCAGTAAGGCCCTTATGTCTTTTCTTGGTCTCAAAGCAAAGAGCTTCATGTATGGTTTGATAATGTGTTGCTGTTACTATCTAATGGATGAGCATGAAAAAAGAGAGGTGATGCCCTCATACTCCTAAAGTGACCTGCGTCTAATTTTCTTATGTGATAAGAAAGACATTTTCCTATGTATTAAAGAGATTAAAACCTGTACACAGCCATCTAAAAAGGGTCTAAAACTGATTTGCCTCATCTTTGCAAAGGGAGGCTCAGAGAAAAGGCAACAAGGACAGTCAAAGGTATGGAGTAGGTTTAGCACCTTTGGTTTCACTGGGTACAGCCATGCTTATAATCCCTGGGTGGATTAATAACCCTATAAATTAATAATAATATAATTTAATAATAATTATTAATAACCCTATAAAAATTTTTGACACTACAAGACTGGGGAGATTTTACTTTGGAAACAAACTACAGTCTTTTTTTATTTCCTTCTCCCCAGAAAAGGTGTTCACTCATTCCAGACTAGACACCTGTCCAGAACTGAAGGAACTCAAATGCGATATGAAAGGTGCTGGCTAACAACTTAAAGAATGTTTTGGGATCTCAGAGTAAGATGCACAACCCAGCCCCAAGCTACTACCTAATGGAGTCCAAAACCACAAAGGACCACAACAGTTGTTTTGTCAGGTCTCCATACAAGTCCAGTCAGGGGAATTTTCTGACTTAAATTCTGCTTAAAATAGAAAAATAATTTCAGGAAAAACATCTGCTCTCAGTTAAACGGGTACTAGTAACAAGGAAAACACCAGAGCACATAAACTGTCCCTTGGATTAATTATTTTCATCAAGCAAATCTGCTGACTCAACTCAAAAAGTCTTCCTAATCCAACCTCTTTTGAATTAAACCTTTGCTGGAAATGAATATTTTCTAGTAAAGACATGTGGAGTGAAGGAGCTTTGTTCTTACTGTAGCTGCTGCCACCTTTGCAGTTAGATCTCTGCCTTTCATTAAGTATTCTCTCTCCATTCGCATTATGCTATCAACTCACAATTTATCCAGCTTCTTGAAGGAATGAGGCTGGCACAAACAGTTCTTCAGTCTACTCCTCTCTTAAGGTCCCACAGCTCTCAGTACAAGGGTAAGAGAAACACAGATTTTATCCAGGCAAATGTCAGGTAAAGGATGACTCTTAGCAGATCAAATACCACCCAGCAGGATCTCCCATTGTGTCCTTAAAATGGCTGGTCTGGCTTTTCAGGATTTGCTTGAAAAGGATTTGTTGGCAGTACTACCTCATTAGCAAATCTTTTGGCAACCAGACACTTGTAGTACTCATGGGAAACATTCTCCTGTGATCTGTTCTAATAATGGGACCATATCAAGGGAGCCACAGATGCTGGCCCAGCACTGACAGAAAGGAAAGCTATGTTCAGTTTTCAAATATCTGTACTGTCCTACCTGCCACCTGGAGCAGGTGAAGAAGACCATAGAGGTTAAACTATCCATTGCTTTTCAGTGTTCCACTTGTTTCATCTGGGAGAGAAAATCCTGCTGAAAATCTGGCAGAGCTTCTTACTCCGTGGACATTTCACGTACATTTTGGTTCATGACTTTCTTGTACATGTGTAGAAGAAGCCAAAAGAAACCCTGCTCACTTACATTTCTTTCTGGGTGGTTATTATGAACCCATCTGGGGATGATCTCATCACCTAGATGGATATGCCCTGCTCAGTATCTCAGCAGGACACCACACCTTGAATCTACAAACATAGCAGGAATGCTGTCAGCCATTCTTCAAAACCATCTGCAGCAAAACTGTACTAAATCCACTGTCTAGAATGAGACATCCAAGTAATTCCAGATATATAATTTTCACTTACGATTACAGAAGAGGTTCTATAACACTGAAGTATTTTCCCATGCATGGTCATGACAAAATTCCACATCAATTTCTTTTATTTTGTTTATATGACATTTCAGTTGCAATCAGTCTCTGTCACACTTTTATGTGTATTATGTGCAGGGTTGTAAAATCCTCATAAAAATGGCTACACTTCAATAATAAGAGACTTTGTTTTCGTGTGAATTTCGCCCTCAGGGCTAACTGCCAAAGACTTAAGATGAAACCTATATGCACCGCTTACACAGAAGAGAAACACTTTGGGTGAGGAAAACCCAGGTGAAGAGTTCAGGTCTGGGATTTTATAAAGGTCCTAAAGAGATGTCTATGTGTTCAGTGAGATTTTTCAAAACACATGATCTAGCTAATTTTCACCTATTCACTTGTTTAGGCAACAAAACAGTTTGCAAAGTCTTAGAAGATGAGAGGCAGAACTGGAAATAAACCCCAACAAAATCCAAAACCTGATTTCTAAACTATTCTGTTATGCATGACTGTAATCAAATAAACTAAATGGAACTATGGGTTATTTTCCATCCTTCTGCTAGAAAAACTGATTTTCAGATACTATTTAAATGTCCACAGTGAATAGACAGACAGCTTTGTGTGTTGCCAGCTTTGGGTAATACAAGGATCACTCTCTTTCACTGTCCAACTATTATTTATGTTACTGGTTAATATATGCACCTCCTGTCTTTACATGCCTGTTTTATTCTGTTATTTACACCATACTTTCCCATTGCCTCTACAAGCATCTGATTACAGACTGTGTTTACACAGTGTATAGCACATCGCCTTTTATAAGAAAGTGGAAAACTCCCCCCCCCAAAACTTTTTTGTTTTTCTTTTCATGGCTTACCTTATACACTCCACTGATTCTGGTCTTGATTTTAGATCCTGGTCTTTAGCAGCCACTCCAAAATGAATGGGAAACAATCCTCCGAGAATAATGTCTCCCTTCTTCTGTGCCCGTTGGTTTGGCCCGTAGGCAGCTGTGTTCCAGGTAAACAGCAAAAGAATCAAGCAGCAGCTATATAAAGTCATTGTTCCTCGTTTCACCAGGGGGTTATAGGATGCAAAATTGGAAAAGGTGATGTAAGAAAGCAGATGTTGTAATGTCGAAGCTTTTCCTTTCCTTAATACAGCATGGAGAGGATTTGGGATACATGTCTTCAGGGAGATAAGCAACAGGGTTGGATCCACAGTGCTGGTGTTTCTCCCTCTGTCTTCTCCATTGCAGAACAATGATTCAGCAGTCCTTTCTTCATAACTAAAGCATTATGGAAAGCCCATCTCTGGGAACTGCAAAAGAAAGACATGAAAAGTGACCCATAGCTACACACCAGGACCCCATGCTGCCACACCAGTTCTGCATTGATCCATCAACTTCTTAGTATGTTTACGTGGCCACCCCTACTCAACAACCCGCATAGACACAAACTTTTGACCACAAACCACATAATTTTGACAGAGTAAGTCAGACACATCAGCAATGGCAGCCACATCTGCTCAAACAAGTATTCTCTTGGATGCCTAATTATCATGAGGTAGGTGCCTTCCTACCATCTTCCTATGGTTCTGCCTGACTCTGGTCACAGTGTGAAACTCATGACTGGACCTCCATGAGCAGCATACACCATGAGAGACTTTGCTGGGAAAGTGGAGAACAAGGAAGAGTCAAATGCAGTAAGAATCAAACTTTTGGCTTAAGAAAAGAACTATGAAAACCTTTTGGTGTTGGTCATTAACTTCCTTTCCACTGATCATTCTTAACTCCTTGGTTGGAACTCATCCTTACTACAAATGAAATAAGAAAGACTTCTTTCACATTCAAAATGAGAATGACTTCTAGGGAAGCATTTGAAATCAAGATACTTCTCCACAATGGTTCATGAAGTCTCAAAAGGTTTAGTGATCCTGTCATTGCAAGCTTAGCTGTCAAGCTGTAAAGCCTGCATCCTGGTGAGGAGAAATATTACAGCTCCTCTGTGCTCAATACATTTTCCCCACAACACATCTACAGGCCTGTCAAACAAAGAACATATGAAAATGGCTGTGGCTATGGGTGAAGAAGTAGCACAAAAAATTAATAACAAATGCTCTTCAGCCTATTTGGGATAGATCTAAAAAGTAGTAGCAAAAATCCAAAGTTAGTCAAACTCAGAATAGAAGCTAGGCATATATTGCTAATCCTGAGGATAGTTAATTTCTGAAGTAAGTCATCAAGAGTTTTCAAATGCTGCAAACATTTTTATGAGGATGATTTATTATGCACTAAATGTTCTTAGAAAGATTTGATCCCTATCTAGGTTAAAAACAGAGGCACTGCATGTTCTCTCTTCCTGGCTGAGGTGAAGTCTACCAGGTCCTACAGGATGAACTGCTGAAGGGCAAGAAATCATTGCAGTCAGTTGCAGGCTCTTTCTTTCCATCCTGGTTCACAAAGCCCTCCTGCCGCAGGCCTCATGGAAATATCCACAGTCATCTTTGAATGGGTGTCTGATATAGTTGCAGGAAGAAAGACATGTGGCCTGCCTAATGCAGAGGAGGGTTTTAAACCACGGCCTGCTACCTTGACACATAACTAGCCTTTTTGTGCACACAGTCAGGCAGCTGGTGATCATGCAGCAAGCTCCACACATCAGGAGTGCCTCAAGTTTAATGCATATGAGGAAGTCAAGTAGAAAGCTGAGTATGCATGTTCCCTACATCTGCACACAGCCCACTCCCAGCCCAAGTCAGAGGCCCACTTAGGCAAGTTTCCAACTACATGGAGAACTGTGGCCAGAACATCCTTACTGCTACTCTACCTGCCCTTTTTCCCAACCACTGCCCAGATCAGGCAACAGAGAGACACATAGTCCAACTGCTCTACTGTTGTCAGCCTGTTCCTTGCTGCCATCTTTCCAAGGGCATCCTCCCAACAATGGATGAGCTGATGTCATGAGGTCCCTGAGAAAAAGAGTGATCTCCTCCCCACTGGAGCCTGCACATAGTCTGTGAGAGTCTGAGGCTGACAAGTGAGGTCCACTACATGACGTCTGGTCCAGATGGTATGAGTGACACATCCCTGTGGAGCAAAGTGCCTTTGGTGCAGCTACCTTCACTTCCCTCCTTACCTGCTCCATCTATCTATCTATCTATCTATCTATCTATCTATCTATCTATCTATCTATTTATCTATGTACATCTCCTGCTTATCCACCATTTCTGACCGGCACAGTCATGAAAAGCTATGCTGGGAGCTTCTGTTCTTAGAAGCAGCTAGGATTTGAACAAACTGTTTTTATTCTCATTTTGATTAGCTTCTGTTCATGTTCCAGAATGAACAGTCACAAGGAAATCAATAACTACAGGTCAAAATCAATAACTACAGGTCCTCTTTTGAACAATTCAGTAGCGGCCCCTGTTCTGTAAGAAACAGTATCCAAAAAAGTAAGTAAACTGCTCTCTTGCGGGGCAAACCAAGACTAAAAAAAAGAGAAGTAAGGCAGTAGCATTATTAAAGTCAATTTAAATGTACAGTGGTGGCTCAGATACCCCTGTCTCCGGGTATCATATAGCACATATGAAGCAGCTCAGAATGCTAGTAAAAAAAGCTGTATGCCCAAAAGAGATTTCATGATTACAAAGGCTGGCACTGTTTAATTTAAGGAAGGATATGAAGGAAAGGGAAAAGAAGATCTGTACGATAAAGAGTACATGGATGCAACTGATGCAACAGGCAAGAGGTCATGTCTGACACTTGTGGGCCAAGGGAAAGAAGAGCTATCTGGTGCTTTGTCCACTGGCCACTTTTTGTATGAAGCTCTTGCAAGCATCTGCTAGAGAGTGAGGGGGTCCAAGGGAGACATCACCACTGGCACAGCAGTTGTGCTAGGGTGAAGCATTCTTGTTCAGTTACCAACAAGCTTGAGGACAACATGAATAACATGCTGCTAATCACATCTGGTAAGGCATGAACAAAACATGGTGTGCTCAGACCAAGAGCACAAATTCCTTAGCCCATTCCTTGGCTAAGAAGTCACCCCTACCAGCAATGTAGCCTTCCATGAGAAGATGGAAGAGTCCTAGGAGAAGGAAATAAGAGGAAGAGGGGTCTGAATTTTCATTTCTTCATTAGGAAAAAAAACCCCAAACAACCCAACAATAACAAGGAATAAAAGCAGTTGCAGTGTATTGAGGTGAGGGCCAGTGCAGGTGGAGCCTTGCAGATCCAGTACTTAGAGGCAGGATGTTTCAAGCAGGAAGCAGTGATTTCTGAAGACTGGCTTCAAAAAGATGGCATAGTCTCACTACTGCTATTTAGCCTAAGGAATCGCCTTCCTACCTCCCTCCCCACTGGCAAAGAGGCCTGGGGCCTGCAAGCTCCTTCAGGGGCAGAGGTGGAGGCAGCCAGCAACAGGGTCCCTTGAGCCTGGGCAGAGAGCTCTGCATAGGACTTAGCCAAGGTGGGATGAGATCAGTGGCTTCCCTATTTGTTGCGGGAAGAGAGTGAGCTTGAGACCACAGTCTGCTGATTTATCACTCTTTTTAAAATGTTTTTCCTTTAATAAGGCTTTCTTTTACCTTCAGGGTTCTTTGCTTATGAAAAAGGAAACTGTTTTCATCATGAAAATAGAGATAACATAATTTAGTTTGCTGGGATGCTATGGAGGGATTTGAGCTGATGCTACTAAATATTTAGGAAGCCCTCCGCCACCAGAGAGTACGTGGCTGAGATGTTAAATGTAGAAAAAGTAAATTTGCATTCTTATTTCTCTTTTCTCACAGTAGGCAAAGTTGAAAGATAAACTGCTAAAATAAGGTTCATTTAAAAATAGCATTTACAGCACCAAAGTACTCCAAGATGTCATTCAAGAGCACGACAAGGGATTAGACAATGAAAACAAAGTTATTGAATCTTAGTATAGGGTAATAGTTTGTATCTCCCTGAATAATTGGGAACTAGCTATTCTCAGGGACAGGGCACAGAGTTTAAATAATATCATAGGTGCTGTCTGTGAGCAAGATGGGCTGTGTATATATAAAACACATCCCTGAGGTAGCATACTGAGGGATGAACATCCAAAGATGCACTAGCACAAAATGATATCCAGAAAAAGAAAATATAAGTACATGCCCAGATCATTGTGTATCTCATTGTCAAAATTTACATCTCTCCATACTTAAATACCAGCTATAGTTGGGAAACCAAGCATCTCAAATTCCATTAATAGGAGACACAGGTCCCCCAGCTGCTTTCTAGTGCACTCTGTGCCTGAGGTTAAAAATATTTGAAGATATTGATTTCCTGATGAGCAGTTAGTAGCTTGCTGCCAGTGCCCCAAGCTAATATCCTATAGCATCATCTTCTGTTGTTGCAAATTTTCCTTCAGTTCCCTTTATTTTAATTGGATTAAGATTATGAGCCTCTTCCTCATTAAAGAAAAGTGTTATGCAGCCAAAGATTGAATTACCTGCTAATGCATGCCTGGAGACATAAAACTTGGCAAAATGTAGGTGGAAATTGTACTACCAATACAACAAATTACTCTGGTCCTGCAGTTTTCAGCTAATAAATTAAAAAGATTAAATTAACAAGCAACTGAATTAAGAAGGAAGCTTGAGATCCATTGCTATATTTTTCTTTGCAAATATTTTTGCATTTAAAACATTATTTAGTATTAGAACACAAATTCTTTGATTCCTTGCTCTTCAGTGCAAACCGCACGTTCCCAGTACATATATTATTAGACAAATAAAATTCTGTAAGATTTCTTTTGCAAGAACAATTTATGAAAAGTCTTGTCATTTCCATTTTTTTGACACAGCCCTATTTTTAATCGCCCTCCCTTTTAAAAAGTATTCTCTGATATCTTTTTTCTACTCTATTTTGCGATTATTAGACATTTTGACTTTGAACTCTGTTGGATCTGGAAGTAAAGTAGCATCTATCTCACCTAAACTTCAGAGGAGGAACTTTAGGAGGTTCCAGGAGCAAGGAGAGACATTGGGACACTATTGTCATGGTTGAAACAGTACCTGAGGAAGGACAGAAGGTACCCAGGTATAGGGATGTGTATTTCAAAGGCTTGTGGAAATCAGTACAGTTTTTCTAGTTGAATGAATGATTTAGTGGTCAGACTAAATCATGCAGAAAAGTCAGAAATGTTCAATAAATATTTGTTCTTTGAGTGAAAAGAAGCTGAATGGCACACACATGGCATATATTACTTATGAAGCACTTATTTATCTACTAGTAACTAACCACAACTTTAAACAGCAACTACTCAAGTTCATGCAGTAGCTGGACTGGAAAGATTCTCAAGTAGGCATGTGGTCTCTTCCTTTGCCCAAAAGGGCTCATCAATAGTAGTGCTGTTCCTGGCATATTTTCTTTAAAATCTTTTGAGGAAGAAGAACTGTCAGATGCCCAGGGAAGCCTCTTCCATGTTCCTCTGTTCTTACCAAAGCAAATGTTTTCTCACATATAACTTGAATGTTTTTTGTTGCAACTTAAGCCTGTCATCTTCTCCTATTTCTCACATAATCCCTCCTCATAATTGCTTGTTTGAGACTTGAATTCACTTTGGTTTTTTTTCTTTTTATTTAGACCAAGCAAAGAAAACTAATTTTTTTTTTATTAAGATGCTTTCCTAAACTCTTATTATTCTTGTTTTGTTCCTCTGGCCTCTACCCAGCACATCCCCACATTTAGCATTGTCCAGTGCCCAGAAATGGACACAGTGTCCTTGTTGGGCCCTTACCAGCACTGAGCAGAGTGGCAGGATTACATCATGCGTCTTGCAGGCCACAACCTTTTTTATATATCCAAGTATGGACTTGTCCTTTTTGGGACAGCATGATATTGTTAACTTATGACAGACTACCAGCCAAACGCAAGCATTTTTGTATCTACAAGGCCAAGAAATCTCACAAGAAATTCTCATCTTCCAAAAGCTTTTCCTTCCTTTTCAGGGAAAAGCTAGAACCTGCTGAACTTCATGTGAACAACCTGGATACCAACAAGGCATGTTCAAGCCCAACTAAGTCGCTCAAGCTTTTGGGACCTTTTTATAGCAAAGAGCTAGGGAAGAATCCTGAACTTGGCTGTGGCAACAGGGCTGTCCCAGACCCCAGAGGACCCTGGAATCCCTCACAGCTTATCTAGAAGGGTTGTCACACTTCTGGGAGGCACAAGTGTTCCATGGCCAACATAGTATGCAGGTGAGGTTCCCCTGAAGCTGTGATGTTGGATGGATCCAAGCTGTTCATCCACCTCTTGGGGTCAGTTGAGCATGAAGCAAAAGCTTGTGGGAACTCCAGCTGCATTTCAGCAAAGAATTGCCTCACCAGGAGCCTTCCATAGATCTTGCTTTTCACGAACCAGGGTTTTCTGACGAAACACTGTTTTGTCAGAAAATGCTAGAGCACTCTCTCTTCAACTTTTGCTTGTTGAAATTTTGAACTTTCTATACATTTCTAACAGGTCCAGCATAGCTCAGTCAGGAGTTGTGCATCTGATAAAGTAATTACTGGCTGGAGAGCTATACCTCGTGTAATGCAGGTGCCAGAATAACTCATTAGGGGTTTTGTGGCTTTTAAATTTGGTATTCCTCAAGCCTCGCTCTAACAGTTGTATTTTGCAGAAGCGACTGAAACTCCTCTGCTATACCTAGACATTCTCTTATTAACGCAAGGCATACAGTTAGATCGTGGTAAGGTTGAAGCCACAAGCAACACACCTGCCCTCTGCAGACAAGGAAGGGGTTCAGGTAGAACAGGTATCAGAGAAGATATATGTGGTCAGCTTTGTGCCCAGTCTCATTCCTCAAGTCAGCTAAAGGAGGGCAATGTTGTGAAGTGGACAATAGACACAGGACACAAATCTTCATAGTTCTGAGATCAGACAAGACTTCTAGCACTGAGGTACCATGACAGTATGTGAATTGCTCGCATTTGCCACCAGAGCAGGCATTATTAGCTCAGCCTTCTTGCACCAATTTGGTCAAAATGAGGGATGAGCACATCAAAGATGCAACCAAAACTAGACTGCTAATGTGCTAAATGGAGGAGTTGTGCTTGAACTCTCAGGAATTAAACTGTTCTCTCTTCAAAGAAGGCAAGTATTTACTGAAAATTACTATAAAAGACTTGTTACCAATGCTGAAAGAGACAATTCTTAAACACTGCACTCCCCAAAACAGGGAGATTTTTGTCCAGACTAATACAAACAGCATGATTGGAAAATGTAATCTCAGCCTCAGAAAAGTCTGGAGAGTTCAGAGACAAAAGGAGGGAAGAGCAAAATTCAGACCCAGAATAATGACTCTATTCAGTAAACGCTACTTGTACACTTGGTTTTGAACTGAATACAAAACATGAATGCTAGAGCTTTTACTGAGAATGAGACTTTACAAAATCACGAAAGAGCATCAGGACAGGATCTCCAGGACAGTATCTCCATATCCAGATGTTAGCTTATGGGGAGTTATCTATTAGAGATGGAATGCTGCTGTCACAAATCCTATTACACTACAGAAAATACATGCTAAAAAACATACATTACATTCACATTTTGCATTGGAAAAGCTAAGAGGAGGTGAAAAAATATTGCATAAAAATCAGCCATGGTACTGAAGAAGCTGTTGAAGCTCATAGATAACGAGATCTGGCCAGCTCAAATGAAGAAAGTCATATTCTTAGCACTGGGACGAATAGCCTGCAGAAGAAAAAGTAGGCCTAAGAATGTGTTTTAGTTGGCCATGAAAACCCTAACCACTTGTCCTAGAGTAACATTCTAAATTCTCCAAGATAAACTAAACATTAAAAAATTATAGTAAACCAGGCAGTTGAATTACATTTAATTCTGCTACAGCTAATATGCCCAGCATTGTTAAATTTGTCAGTAAATTATCATATAAGTTTACAGAATTTCCTTATGTACAACATTATTTTCATGTAGCTGTCATATCATTAGTTTTTCTTTACTCCTAAGATCATGTACTGGTGTCCAAATAAGAAAGCACCTACTGTGAAAGAGTGTGGAGTCACACCCTGATCCATGCTTAGCACTAGAAAATACCTGAGTGGCAGAAATATGCCTAGGGTATCACTCCTGATATTTTGCTCAACACAGTAACTTGAGAGCAAGGAAGCCTAAGCTGTTAGAAGCCGATGTCCAAGAACTGCAGATATGGGAAAAGAAGCCAGGACTATTCAGAACACTTTCTTTCAAGGAATCTCAAACAAATTTGGTGGTAGCAACAGCAGCCAAAAGAGCATCAGCTCCTGTCAGTTGCACGACCAGGTAAAAATTCAAAGCTGCCCATAGGCAGCATTTGCAGCATGTGGATTTAATGTGGGATTACGAGGCCTCTGATCTCCCTCTCACTTCAGCACTCATTTATAAAGTGCACGCAATTGCATGCCAAACAATGTAGCTGGGATTGCATGGCTTTATAGCAACCAACTTTCAGTCAGGACTGTATCTGACTTTGGATTCACAAACCACTTATAGAATCATAGAATGATAGAATGACCAGGTTGGAAAAGACCCACAGGATCATTGAGTCCAATCATTCCTATCATACACTAAATGATTATGGATTTTTTAAAGTAACATTGTTTGTTAGAAAGAGCTAATTCTTTGAAACTAGCCCTGCGTTTGAGAAAGAGCAGTTTTCCATAAAATGACTCGTAGAATCATAGAACCACCACGTTGGAAAAGACCTCTTGGATTATTGAGTCCAACCATTCTTATCTGCCCCTAAACCATGTCCTTGAGAATCTCATCTACTCATCTACCTCCAGGGATGGTGACAACCACCTCCCTGGGCAGCTTGTTTCTTTCTGATATCTAGTCTGAACCCTGTCCTGGGGCAGCTTAAGCCCATTGCCTCTTGTCTCGTCTCTTGTCACCTGGGAGAAGAGGCCAGTTCCCTCCTCTCCACAAACTCCTTTCAGGCATTTGTAGAGAGCAATAAGGTCTTCCACCACCCCCTTTTCTTCAGGCTAAACAACTGCAGCTCCCTNAGGACCCGGCACTGTTCAGATCCCTTTGCAGAGCCTCCCTATCCTCCAGCAGATCCACACTTCCTCATAGCTTAGTGTCATCTGCAGACTTACTAAGGGTGCAGTTGATGCCTTCATCCAGGTCATTAATAAAGATGTTGAACAGGACTGGACCCAGCACTGAGCCCTTGTCAAGTTATTTGTCAAGTAACTTGCAATAGTATCATGTTCAAAATCCCTCATGAGGCAATCTGGTCCTGGGAACTCATATGTGTTTGTGGAAATAATTCTGTTTGTTGATGGTGGGAAGCAAAAAACAGAAATGGTAATAGAAAACACCTTAGAGTGTCATTGAATGCACTCAGCCAACACCATTAGCAGAAAAAGGGATGTCTCTGCAGACACAGAGCTGTAAGTGGTTTCTGAGTAGCCAGTGCTTTGTGGAAATCTGTGTGGAGGGTGACCTATGCCTTTGGAGCCACTTCTACACAGGCGTGGTGGTAAGCTAGCTCAAGAAGAAGCTCTAGGGACCTTAAAGGCATGAGTGGTTTTATTCCTCTGAAGGGCAAGAGTTTTCTGAAATAAGAGTTAAACATCTTTACTGCCAGATATATCACAAAGCTCTGAAACAAATACCAGAATGGAATAAGAGGAACTTCTCATCTTTCCACTCCTGGATCTTCTGTACAAGTGCAGCAAAAGTGCTGCACTTGCTTTTACTTTATGTGTATACTTAAAAGGGAGAACTGAAATGCATGAGGTTATCAAGGCATCCTACCAAGTAAAGCATTCTCTCTTCCCTCTCAGCACTCACAACAAAAAGACTAGACAAGAAACAACACATGACAAATTCATTACCTTGCTTAATGAACTGCTAAGAAATGCTAAGGATCTAAAGCACTGCACAGGAACAACAGGGCTTGGAGGCATTTCCAAGTCCTGTAGAGTTGCAGAGACACAGCAGCCCATCTGCAGCCTTTTGGGAAGTCGACATTAACTAGTTATTGACTACCCTAATTTATGGTGGGAGCTGCATTGAATGCTCGAGCAATCTCAGGTTTAGAGAACATAGGTACCAGTGAATCTGTCCGGTCTATGTCTTAAAGGTGTACTGTTTTGCCTCTGTACATTCCAGACTTTGACCCTCTCCTGCTGTGACATGGTTGTTTCCCACTCTCCCTATTAAAATCCTATCATAAGTTGTTTAAAGCAGGTGAAAAGATGCCTTAGAATTAATGTAGATATAACACCAGCCTATAGCTCTTTGGTAGTTCCAGTGATTTTTCTATTCATGTACAGAAGAGATTAGGACCCTTAATAGTTGCAATAAAATACGAGGTGATTTTTATTAAATTGGTTTCCTGAACTTTCCTTTGTTCTAAACAAAGCCCCACCAACCATGCTAACAAGCATGCATTCCAATGACAGCTAGTTTACCCTGACCCATATTTGGGAAGTCACTAGACCTTCCTGGACAGATAGAGGTAAGAAGCCTATGGGATACTCTGCAGAATGAAGACACTACGTCCTTGGGGGATGGTGCACATGGCACCGAGATGTTGTTTGCAAAATTTGATTAGTTCAGACTTTTGCCTGCAGGTGAAACAGTCAGGCATTCAGCCCAGGTGCCTTTCATTCCTGTATATTACATATACATTCCTGCATCTCAAGGAAGCCCTTCTCCCGATGTTCAATATAGAAGCTTTGCCAGCAAGTGTCACCCAACTGAATTGCTCTTAATTCTTAATTTTTAGGATTAATAGCTTTTCTGGGCTGGCCTTAGAAGATACAGAAGTATTAATGAGTGCTGTGTTTGCAGCCCACAAGTAAAGCCTGCCATGGCATTCCAGAACTATCCTGCATAGGTAACTGGCAAGTTTCTTCATCATTCCCAGGCCCTAGTCTATCTTCTCCCTCTTTCACAAGAAACATCTCTGGGGTTGACAAGAGGGCTCAATCCCTATAGCAAAGCCCTTCTTCCTGATTGTGTTATGCTCTTTGCGTCCAGGCATTATTTTAAGATGCATTTCTTTACAAGCAAATAAAAAGAGGCTTCTCACTTCTTGAGTAAAAATAAATGCCAATCCAAGAATATAATTTATGAAACTGTGCTGCTGTGGTCTGTCTTGGAAAGAATAAGTAGGAACTATCCTTGTTATCTATTCCTGGATGCCCTATATCCTACATTTGTCTTCAATTTTTGTCTCTTTCTTCTGTTTAGAAATTAGTCAGTTAGAAGGACTTGTCACCAGGATCAGGCCATTTTCAACTGTTTGCTTCCTGTGCTAAACCGTGAGGCAAGAAAAAAATAGATAGTGGTGTGGGAGATGCCAAAGTAGTTGGTCATTTGTAAGTAGTTAAAATCACACAATTTAGTGCAGTGTTATTCAAAAGAGATGTCACACTCCCCTACTGGCCAGAGTAAGATCTGCTGGTTAGGAAGCCAAAAGGTCAAGGAACATGAAATAACAGAACAAGAACACTAGACTAATGAAACACATAATTATCTTTCTGTATTTCTCTGTGTAATCAACCAGCTTTTCATCATTCTTTTACAAAATAGCAGGAACAAATAAGCTCAAATCATGTAAATGAACATGAGAAAGGGAATCTGGGTTGTACCAGGAAAATTCTTCTTTCCAAAACCACCTATGATGCAAGCCACTAGAAAAGTCAATCTCTCTGTGAACTGCAACTTTTAAATAAACTAGGATAACAGATTTCTGATCACAGCTTGCTACGGTTTGGTTGAAAGTTATGTTCTCCCAGAGCTGGTATGGGGAAGGATTCTTGACACGATATCTGCTTCTTTTTCCTGCCTGCCTGGGCAACCTTGTGCCAATCATATTCTTTGTCTGGGATTTGGCTTCTCAACTTGTAATAGTGGCCAAAAGTAATTTCAGAAACATATTGCAGCTATGCTTCATCCATGTCGATAGATTTCAAACTGAATATCAGCTGAATTTAGGCTGATTCAGGCTTTTATCTAGCAAAAAAAAAAAAATAGTACAGATTTGTGAGCTGAACCCATTTTTTCCCCAATTCAACTTTGTCAAAATGCTTGCAAGAGAAAAACATATTTTTCTTAGTAATTTCATTTAATTTTACTTGATTTTTTTTAAACCTCTGTGTCTGAAGCAAAACACTTTATTTCATCCCATTTTTTCCCTGAAAATCCTCAGTGAACCAAACAATAAGGACAACTGTAAGTGTGAGCCAATTTCAACATAAATCCAATTCAGAGAAAACACTCAAGTATGTTCTCAACTTTAGTGAGACTTGACTTTAATGAAATTTAGTAGATTCTAAAAGCTTATCCTGTATTTCAGTGGTTTGTTGAAACAGAGACTAAAGTGGCCCCAGCTAGATTTTTCATTCTCATTTATACTATTATTAAAACCAAATAAACACATCCTTTGTGTTGGATGGTTTATTTTTACTTTAAGTTGATCATGATTTATTACTAAATCCTTATGGTTTTTTTGTGGTCATTTTCTATACCCTTACTCCTATGTTTTTAGTTCTTTACTGGCCCAGGATCTCTTTTTGTCCCTGTTTTTCAATTGCTTATTTTATCTCCTCTATGATTTTCCAAACAGAATAATTATTGTACCTTCTCCAGCTTTCTTCTCTCTCCTCCTTTCTTTCTAATACCAAAATACTTTTCCCTATTTTTCTGTTTCTTTTCCCTGTGTCCTAGGCATAACCTCTTCCTGCTAAAGAAGGCAGGGGTGAATAAGGGTCCCCAGCAACGGGAAATAGGTTCAATGTAAGTGGAGACTCAATAAGTTCATCAGAAATATTGGACAGTTCTGCTGAACCCGTAAAATCACTAAACATAAAGCAGTGGGAAGCAGAGAAGAAAATCAGGAGTATAGATCTGGGCATGAAGGCATGGCTTGGACAGGCACATGTCCCATTCTAGCCCTGTGGGAGAGAAAAAAAGGTTTTGCTGACTCTTCCTTGCAGAGCAGGCTTGTGCTAGCATGTCTCATGGGGGATGGAGCACAGGGTGGAATACGATACTGTACGCTGACCCCTGAACGGGAGCAGTGACCCTTATCTGTCTATGCAACGTACTGAAATATTGTGATATGCAAGGACTTACTTATCAGTCATGGTAATTCATATTAGCCACCTAGGAAATGCTGGCTGGACCTGTGGGGCTGCGCTTACCTGCTAAAGTTGTCAGTAAAATTATAATACAGAGTCATGACATACATCCAGGACTGGCAAGCAGCAGTATCAAAGCAGCAACATGCAAGCAACCAGAGTAGCTCTCCCCTATTGTTCTACCTTCCCTCTCCAGGGATGCACCCTGTAATTTACAAGTTTGCATGAAGCAAACTTCTCACGTAAAAGATGGGGAGACAAGTATAAAAATTTTTTCAATAATCCCTCTTAGATTATTTACAGGATTCATTCTGTACCCCACAGGTGTATGTTTTCTGTCCTATAAAATGAGGATGATGGGAATTGCCACCTAGATTCAAGTCCATTTTGTATAAGAGCCTGCTTCTAGCAATACCCACTGACACCTGTGTCAAATGGCTGTGCTAGACAATTACATGATTAGTCTCCTGCAGTGAATGTTTCTAGCTCCACTAGTTAGCTGTTGTTTAGTGTCCTAACAAATAGTTTTGTGAAAAACAGTCCTAATTTTGTTAAAGTCAACCCTAGAATAAAATAATCAACACCTTTTAAAGCTCATTTCTCTCCACAACTGAGACACGCAATTTGCTATGAGCAAAGTGTGTATCCCCAAGTGATATTGCCCTGTTGGAAATTCCCTGTCACTCTCCCCATTTTATACAACCACCTAAAATAATCTCAATCTCACCAGTGATTTTTCATTGCACTACTATTGGAGGGCATCAGGAGCTCTAGGCAGTCATCAAAATAGATCTTGAGCCTTCATCTTAGATTTTCCTGCAAATTCTGGCAGTTTAGCTCAAACTGCTGTGAAGATGAAATTAACCACATCAGCTAGACTTGGCAGTGAAACAGATCAGGAGCATGGTTCTCGCTGGGGAGACTACCCAAGTGAAGAACACGCTGATGTTAAGAGTAACACCTCAAACTACTGGAGACAGATACAGAAGATGTCCAATAGTGCACTAATATGGGCTTCTTTTGACTCCACTTACATCAAGAGATCTATTCTCACTCTTTGAAACCAGAAAAAGTCTAGGAACTGTATCTTTCTCACTTTCAGAATTATTTAGGCAGTGAATTCAGTATTGTATTTGATTCTACTACCATATCCTGCAAGAAGCTTCATGTGATTTAGCTGTGAACTAAGGTATGGCTCAGTGTGAGCAAAAGCAGCAGAACTGAGGGTGAAAGTAGGGACAAGGAGAGCTTTTCAACTTCTAAACTAATTTGTATTCAGAGCAAACAACTTCATCCAGTCTTTTCATTGTACAAAAATAAAAGTCATAAAAGAGCACCTGTTAATTTTCTTCCAGCACACAAACCCTTATGTGCTTAGAATAGTATGTGACAGAAAATTATCATTCTTTCTAGCAGAGCTCTTCTCTGAAATGAAACAGTAGATCCCAAGCTTGTTTTTGCTAAGCCTAGTTGTGAGGCTTTGCCTATCTAAATGGATCCCTTCCTCCCACCTTGCTTTAGGCATTAACAACATAATTTTATCCAGTTCATAATTTAAGAACCATTAGTGAGAGCTACGAAAGCTTCAGGGCAGGACAGATGACCCCTTCCTCTGCATCATTTCTGTGCCCAGCACAAAGAACTCCCAGCAGCATGGGAATAGAAGCAAACATGGGGTTTGTGCCATGGAAAGAGTTGAAGAATGCTTTGCTTTGTTACACGAGTTGGCATGGTATGAATGACTTGAAGGCCCTTGGCTGGAAAAGGAGCCTGTCCACTGGAGTACCAGTTGTGCCCCATCAGAGCAGGACAGCCCAGGAGCACTACAGATCTGAAGGCAGGCTGCAGCAAGCAGGGAGCTCTTGATCAGTGAGGATAAAACTAATATCAAACCACTGAAAGATATATGAAGGTTTTGATGGTCTTCACAGACCTTTTTGCCACATTGTACCAGAAATCAGAAGAAACTGTGGCCACCCACTTCCTCCAAGGATCCCGAAGAAGCACAGCTGTGTTATTTGCCCATGATGTGGCTACCCCATGTTAACACAGTGCTTTTCTAAATAATGATTTTTAATTTACTTTCCTTCCCTCCTTTCTGAAGGTGATCTTTCTGGAACAGAAAAACACCTGGGGTCACACTCCAGTGAGGCCAAGCCACCTCGCCTGCCTGCCAACTCTGCAGCTCTACGCGCTTCATCTCCGGGACGACAGTGTGACTTTTGGAGGCTCCATGCCTCATTTAGCCCTGGTAATGGCCTAATTGGGTTGGAAAAATGCAGGAGCAGGAGCGTGATAAAAAACTCCAGCTCTCCTGTGCTTATTTAAGCAAGAGGAACAAGAAAAGAAAAAAAACCCACACCACATTTTCTATGTTGGCTAGATACGCTGTAAGGATTAATGTGGCAAATGAATGAACATCAAGAGAGGGCCAGATATGGATACATGTATCACCCCCACTGATGTTTTCCAAAGGAATCAGCCCCCATCTACAGGGCTTCACTCTGTCCCTGCGCGCTTCTCCGTAGGGGCAGAGTTAATGTGTGCTTTCATTAGCCATGTGGGAGGGGAAACAAGGAAAGGTGAGTGACAAGAGACACTATTCCAGGCTCAGAAATGGAAAGATCCCTTCACCAGCTTGTGCTGTTAACCAAATGTTCATTCAACATTTCTTAGCCATACTTTCCCCTCTCCTGGGAGAGATTTTGCTTCATACCAAAGGAAAACCATGCTACCCCCTCTTGAGCTAATTTTCCTGGCAGCCCATAAAACCCTCAAAGAAAGAAACGCTACCTCTGTCCTTGGGAAATCTCAGAAAAAGAACTGGAGACAGGCAAGACAGATAATTTTTAAGTTTCAAAATGTGAGAGGCCTCTTCATTTAGGGATCTATTCTACAGCAATGACATGATTGCAGGATCAGGGGATGAAACAGATTCTCTTTCACCAGATGATAAACCCAAAGCATGCTTTATAGTAGAAAGAACAGCCTTTCCCTCTCATGATCCTTTTTCCCTGGGCTTTCATCATTCCAAACAAGACCCCAAGAATTTAACTGACTGAGTTTGTTCCTGGGGAGCCCTATAACATTCCAGAGTTGAGCCTTCTTAAGCTGGAGCCATGACTGCTCATACAGCTATGAAGTGACAAAAATGAGCATGAAAGTTGTATTTGCCACTGCATAAAGGACAGTCTATATCCATTTTATCTCTCTGTCCTGGGGACTCGTGCAAAATATACTCTCTTGTGCTTTTTTTTCAGCCCACTATTACAGATTCCAGGAACAGATATTTGGCTGATACAACTTCCAGGGAACCCTGTTATAAATCAGGACACATCTTCATTGGTAACAGTTTAAACATCTGATCAATTTTTGGTGCTTTTAGGTACAGCACAGCCCTATAAACCTGCCACTAGTACAAAAGCAAGCATGGCAAATAGCATGGAACAAGAGTGAGCAGACAATGGGAGAGAAAAAAACCCAGGGATTTTCAGGCAACCCCTCATGCTTCCATTGACAATCTCACTGGAATTGTTCCTTATGAGTTTTTACTCACATTCACTGCCCAGTTCTCATTACAGTTCCCTTCCTAACTTGACATAAACTGTATCACAGAGGACAGCCTCTTGCAATGAATATCTGCCTTCAAGTGGCCAGCAAAAAAAGGATGGTTGGGTTTCCTGAGGCTCTTGTGGCAACATAAAAGCTTTTGTGTGGAAGCTTGAACAGTTCAACCACAGATTTGTTTCTGATGGACTAGCATTTTTAATTGCTTGCCTTGAACTTGCAGTTGCCTAGGTACCAGTTCTGGTGATGTGGTTACAATTACAATATGAAAGCAAAATGTGGCATTGATCAGCAATAGATGACTGGCTCCAAAATGTAGGTTTGGGGCTTTAAACACGACAAACTTTGAAAGTTCAAAACAATTGTCAGTTAAACTGGCAGTTTGAATCACAGGCCAAAAATGCACTTCCAAGCACAAAAATATTTATAATAAACAAGAAACTGTCTGGGATAAAAGATTGCAATAAAACATTTTTTAAAAATCACCTATTCATAGCATAGAAGAAAGGGGAAAGTAAAAGTTAATGTCAATTCTAAGACACGATATTCATGGAACTTCTGAGGGAAGTTAATTAAATCAAGGAAGTACTAATAGTTAACAGAGGTAAAGAGGCAAAAAGGCTATTTTTCATAAATATTAGGGAAAACTTGAGACTGGCCATGAGCCCATTGCTAGAGGAGGGTGGTAAAACTTCAAATGACAATCAAAAAAAGCGGAAATACCCAATAAACATTTTGTCCTTTGCACATTGTTTTGTCCTTGGAATGAAGCTTGAGAATGTATCATCCCATATTACGTCAGCCCAACAAAATTCACTGTAGGTAATAAAAGGAGATGTGAGACAAGATCTGCTAAAATTAAATGTTTTCAAATCAACAGGCCTGGAGTCTTACATAAACTCAATGAGGAGTTCTCCGAACCACTAGTGTTGATACTGAACAACTCATGGAAAACTGGGAAAATTCCAAAAGGTCAGAGAACTGCAAGTGTATCTAGGTATTAAATAACACCTAAAGAAGGAAGGCCCAGGAAATTATAGGCACTGTACCCCAATATCTATTTGGATATAATAATGAAATGTGTTAAGTCAGAATTCTTTCTAAAAAACAGTGGGGTTAAAATACCATTAATGTGAACCATCTTGTGAAAAAAATCCCCTATTCTTTTCATGAGATGCTGTTCTTTTTATGATAAAGGCAGCTGTATAGAGTACAAAATGGCCTTCTCCAGGCATATGACAGTGCAGGTTTAAAAAATGCACTTAATAGAGAGATTCAAAATTAGTTTAGGTAGAGTTCTCAAAGGTTTTGTTAAAGGGATGATATCAACAAGTGGTGCAATTTCTAAACATACCACTCAATCTCATCCTGAACCTATTAAATATATTTAAATCAGTCCCCTAGACAGTAAATTGAAACTGTGTTTGTTAAAAACTCATGGGAATACAGAAGCTAGCAGTGCAGAAAACAGTTTTAATGTATAAATGATCACTAATATTGGAATATACAAAACTACAACTCTCCTCTGAGGGCCAGTGGTTTTCTGTATTGTATTTAACGTATTCATCTTTCTGATAGCTATTCATCAAGATGAAATCTATAACCAAATCTCATGTTTCAAGGTTTCTGTTGATACCCTGCAGGAGTAAGAGGATATTTCTTTTTTTTCTGATGCCCAATTTACCCACACATTGTAGGATGCTTAAAGGAAGACAAAGCGTTGATGATTGGCAGCAGTTAGACCGGGACCCTGGAAAAATTGTACCAGTGTCCCGCTAGGACAAAAAGGAACTTTTTTTTTTCCTCAAGTGTGTGTGTTGGTCTATCTTTCTCACATGCTGAGGGTCAAATTTAAAGTCAGATATGGAATTAGGAAGGAATTTTCCATCCCACAAAGACTGGCGAGAATCCCAAGTGCAACTAACTCACTGTTTTCTCTTCTTATTTCCCTAGACTTGCAGAAGGAGATGCAAATAACAAACTTCAACCCAGAGATGTGATAGTTTTACAGGATCTTAACAAAAATAAAAATACATATTTCTTCAGTGGGTGCAATTACTGCATGACTTGAAGAGGCTTGTTTCTTCTGAGTAAATGTGGGGCAAAACACATGCATCATATCCGGGTAAAGGAAAGGGGTATGTGGCGTTGTATATATGCCTCATGACAGTTTTACTGCAAGCTCTTTGGGACATAACACAAACTTCACGCTTCATTTTTGAAAGTCAGCATGTGTATAGAGTGTGCTACAGACTTGTCAACGTCACAAAATGAGAGCAACATGACACTGAATTCTGCTGCAGATTTTTGCAGAATAAAAAATTCCTCAAATTTGGCTGTTGAGGAATTAAACTGATTCTGAGCAAAGCTGTTATGTTTCAGCTTTTTAGGCAGCCGTCTTAGTGCCTCTAAAAAAAATACCAGAAAAACAGCTAAAACCATTGCTACTAGTTCTAACTGCTGTTAACTACTGCTGTTGACATATCAACTTACTTGGTAAGTGTTTCCTATAGCGTCAGCACAGTAGAAGTTGAAGTCTAGGTCACATGTATGCTTCTCTTGAGCACAAACAAAAAACCCTGATAAGTTCCAGATCCAGAGTCCTTTTCCTGTGGGTGCTACTGTAGTGAAGCAGAACAAGCTTGGCTTGATGTTCAGATAGTAGTTTAAACCTGCAGCATTAGCAATGCTGTGATACTTTGTTTTGACTTACAAACCAAATAGAGCAAAGACAAAGCCTCAAAAGGAGAATATATACAGCTGAGGAAGAGGTCATTGCATTGATAGCTCACTTTTATGAGAGATACCCACACCTACAATGGGAAGTGTAAACACTGCACCTGAAAACTCATTCTCAAACCCTCCTGAGGCTTCTCATTCAAGTAATGTATTATTTTCTCCTTTTTTTGACTGTACAGATTCAACACTCAAAATGCACCCTTGCTCAGCCTAATTCTACCAGACCCGTAGCCAGCTAAAGAGCTAATATGATAAAAAGTGAAAGGAAATACACTTAAAATTAATCTATCAATGGAAAAAAATTGTCATATTATCTCCCTTCCTACCATTAAAAGTACAGATCGTAAAGTATACCACAGAAATGCATTTGAGCACATCTAGATTTCTGTAAAAAAGAAAACTCTATGTAATTACCAGACAGGCAGTGAAATAGTACTGCAACAGTCAAGGCAACAAACTTTTAGAAAGCAACCGGGAACAGCAAATTTTAATCAAATAGTTCAACCTGTTTTTTTTCTTGTTGTTTTACTTGATTGTGTCTGATGACATTGCTAAAGAGTCTTGCAAAAGACTAAAAACTGACACCTTTTCAAGTCAGAAAATGTCAAGGCAGACTGCTCCTAAACCTTCAGAAGACAGCATACTCATCTCTCTCCTGCTTGGAAAGCGGAAAGCAGGAGGAAACAATTTCAAACAGCACAAAGCATACCCCTAATGGTCCTTCTGCAAGGAATCAAGGAGAGCACAAAATTAACATTAGCATTTGTAACCTCTTTCTGAGCCCAATCCATTAGCAACAAAAACATCACCAAGTAAACAGTAGTAGGAGGTGCTCCAGTCAACAACTACATCAATAAGATTTCAAGTGCTCATTCTATACGCCTTATCTTTTCTTGCTCTGCCTTTTACTTCCTGTGCAGCAGAAAAGTTTCTGCTTCCCTAGCCAGAAAATAGGAAGATTACAATTGGCTTTGACCTCTTCTGTGGAGGATGTTGAGACAGAATCATTATTCCTCGGTAAAATAAAAGAACTGAATATTATTATTTTTAAAATGATCATAATGATACTGAATACTCCTCTTATAGCTTCTCTCCAAGGATCCAAGACTTCCTAACAAATATTAAATTAAGCCTTGTCACCACACTCTTGGAAGACAAATGATTCTTCACTACAATTTGCACGTGGGAGTACATAATGAACAGCTAATGTTTATCCCTCTAATTTATAAAAATGCTTTCATGATTTTATGTGTAAATGTTTATTTGATTTCCCAAAAGTGAAATCAGGAAAAGCATAGTATTTCAAGCCAGCCTCTCTTCATCCCTTTAGTTCTTTGAAGCCTTGAAAGTTCAAGCTGTAAATTCAATTTTTGCGTCTGGAGGCTCAGCACTAATAGCTCTGTCTGGAACATCAGTATCAAGGGAGAGTAAATGTCTTCAGGGTTTAAAGGAAGCCAGCAAAGGGCTTTCTGTAGAGACAGAAAAGATTTCTATTACTTATTTTAGAGACAAATTAGTAAGAGGGGAATATCGTAAGAGCATGTAATCAGAAAGAGACAACATTCAAACTGTAGTTGGGAAACAAATAATGAGAATGCTCTACAAGAATCCCAAAACACAAGTAAAACTATTCTTTTTCCTATTTCAAAGGTGAGCCATTTTTAATTGAGTTCACCTTTATCAACTGGTCTTTCCAACATCTCTTCTCTTTGTCACCATATGTTCTATCATGACCAATGAATCATAAAACATCATTGTTCCTATTAATACGGTTGTGTGATTAATATGTCTGAATTTACAGTTTATAAGCTTGTATTTATATTTAAACATTTAATGCGTTTATGTATTTAGAATCTCATAAAACCAGCACCATGCCTTTGTCTGTCTGTCAATTTGCTGTTCCTGGCTTTGGCCTCACTAATAAAACTATGACCTAAACTCTCTCTTCTGGGATCAAGACATGCTGAATGCAGTTGCACCAAGTCAGCTCAGTAAAAATAAGCAAAGTAGTCTTCACCTGCAGCTTTTAAAACAGAACAGTTTTTAGGGGAAGAAACTGCTGTCTCATTGGCAAAGACAAAGGTTCCAAACTAGTGTGGTTACACAGGTCCCACACCTGAAGAAGCCTAGGCCCTGAGGTAGGCGTCTGTTTAAGCGTTGTTTCCTGTTAATGCATTTGACACACATTCATAGAATAGAATCACCAGGATGGACGAGACCCACTGGATCATTGAGTCCAACCATTCCTATCAAACACTAAACCATGTCCCTCAGGACCTCATCTACCCGTGCCTTAAACACCTCCAGGGAAGGTGAATCAACCACCTCCCTGGGCAGCCTGTTCCAATGCCCAATGACCTTTTCTGTGAAATGGATTTCATTGAAATGGATCAATCACTGAAATTAGTACAGCTTTCCCTATGAGAGTGTCTTCTATAAAACATAGGCCTATTTCTAATACACTTCCAGCGATGGTGAATTAAGACGGTTGCAATGACTGGAAAAAGTAGGAAATGAAGACATTAACAACTGAAACTAAGACCCGGAGATTCAGAGAGAATATACTGGACTACAGTTTAATCATAGAAATACCAATAGTTTATGATACATCACAGTGAGTTGCCTTTTCAATGGACATTCCAGACTTGGGAACTGAAACCGGTAAGAGGTAGGTGATTAGGCACATTAGAAAAGACCAGTTGGCTCCTAATCAAATGTTTAAGTATTGATTAAGTCTAGAAATCCCACTCCTGTGAATCCAAGTCTTGATGAAATTTGGCTTACAGCTGTCCAAGAAGTATTTCTTTTCGAGGTAGGTGTCATTCAGAGTTTCAAATCCATGTCAGCCACACCTATAATGAAGCTATGCCAAAAAAAGTTTTCCCATGTACTGAATTCTCTCAGAACTCAAGATATATTTTTCCATTGCATATCAGAACTACAAGACATTTCCCAGCTTTAAGGAAAAATGTCAGAAATATTACTCGGGAGCACCAGTGCCATTGGCAAGGTGGGCACCTGCATACAATTTCTGGAGACCAACCGGGTCAGCTTGGCCCAATCTGGCTGAAAGATTACACCTATGTCATCCTACACTGTAGGAAATCTATAATTCAGGATTGAGAATCTGACAGTTAGCCAGCCAAAATTAAGTGTTGCCTTGCTCGCTGAAGCACATAAATTCACCAATGACTTGAGAAACCTAACCTGAAGTCACTTTTAGAAAACAGGATTCAAATCCTGTTATGGGATTAAGTACTGCCATGCCAATTAGCTTAACTTCTTAATTGTGAGACAAACTCAAATTAATGCACTCATTTGATCATTAGATGCACAAATATTTTAAATGCCTTTTAAAAAAATCAAGTAACTACAACATTCTTAACACCTGAAATGCTTGAAAGGGAGATAGGGACAAGCTTTGAACCAAAGTCTGTAATTATTTATGAGTGCAAAGGCAAATAACATTTGACACAGTTTCTTTCTCTTGATATCATGTGATCTTAAAAGGATACAACAGTTGCACACTTGCTTCCTAAATTCTAAACTAATAATAACTTAAGACAATGGAATAATGAAGAACTGTAAGGGAAATTCATTCCTCATACCAATTTCTGGACAAATATTAACATCCATGTAAAGTTAATTAAAATTTCAACACCTGCTATCAATTTTACCTATATTCAGTTGGTAATTATCTGATTACTTATGCATGATTAAATCATCCTCTAACCAAGGAGCAGGAGCCTTTCCTCACATCACAGCTGAACAATTATTTTGCTGTTTTATTTAAATGAGCTGAAATAATGTCAGTCACAGCAACAGGTGAACTAGACCTGGGCTAAAAAATTAAGTAAATTTGCTCCACAACAGGAGCTCAAATTTGTACTGCTCTATTCATCTACTTTTTCATTTTTCATCTCAGTATAGAATGAATGTCAATGACCTTTTCATTTTTCAACTAGCTGAGATTTGCATTATCATGCAATCTTTACTTACACAGTCATGCAGTGTTCCTAGAATAATGTCGTGTCAGGCAGCTGTTATTGTAATTTTATATGTATCAATGTGGCAACTTGGAGCATCCAGAATATTTCTGAAAAAATGGTTCAGGAAGATAGGGTATGTAGGATACTTCATATAACAGTCAGCAGGGGAACCACAAGATCTTTCTATTTCTTCAGGCATTGAGTAAGAGTTTGTAATAGGGTTTACCATTTGATACAGTTATGGATTTTGTTCAGAATGAGGATATCTGTATATTTTTATGTGTAATTATTACTCTAAGCCATTTAAGTTGGACTGTAAACATACTGTGTTAAACAGATGTCAGGACTGCAGTGGACTTTACAAACTAAATAAGTAGTGGAAGAGGGATTGTTTTGGGTTTTTTTGCTTTTTTAAGACTTACACAATCCATGCACATAAAGAATTTATTTCTTTATTAATAAAAGATAAAGATAGTAGAAAGCAATGAATCTAGGTATCTGCTGCAAACCATAACTTAAGCATTTAACTGAGAAGGGACTATGGCCTGCAACAGTTACACACACGTAAACGTTGCCATAAAAGTCATGCCCAGATTCTCCAAGCTGTTCTTGGCATAAGACCAGAGAACCAAAAAATAGCTTTATGCCATCTTTGTGGTTGCCCAAATCTAGTAACAGAGAGGCCAGTCCCAGACACTGTGTAGCTACAGGAGTGCTGTGTATATCAACCACTTGCCCGTGGTTCTCACCAGGAGAAAAGCAAAACTGATTATCCACAGGTATTTTTCCAGGTACAGGAAATGTTAAGGGAGCTAGCTGCTACTGAGGAAATAGGTCTCTGAATTTTAGAAACATTTTAATTTAAGAACTGTACTCCATGACCTTTACGGATGAAACTTGACATAAAATTAGCATAAAAGCACTTAAATTTAAACTGGCATAGTATATCCGTTAAACAAGATAAATCCCATAGGTCACTGTGCTCATCTTCACTTTCTATCAGTCCACAGTATCAAAAGATTACAGCCAGGAGTTATCTAACCTGACTGATTGCTGTAGTATTGAAACTGGGCTCCCTTAATTAACAGGCATGTGTTGCATAATTCCTTCCCCCAACAGGATGTGAACTCTCGCTCACCTGAAATAGTTCATGTAGGAGGAAAGGTGCATTGTTAGGTACATACCAGCACTGCTGCATTACATGCTTAAGTAAGAACTACAACTTCTTTTTCCTTCCTAGGTATTGTTGTTATAATGTACCCTGAACAATTTTTGTAGTTGCATGGCTTCTAAAGCAAAGTTACATAATATTAGTGCAAGCATCATAGAGATACATTAGCTGGCAACTACAGGCTGAAGTTAGAGACAAATTACAAAAAGCAAAAAAAAAGAAATTTATAAGTGCAAATTTCAGTAAGAAACAAGATAATTCAGGGTTTTTAATTTTTTATATGTTCATCAAAAATTCCCCATTTCCATCTTTGTGCCTGGAAATCAGATCGTTTTCAAACCTGAATGTGAGCTGCCATCTGAACCCATATTTAGATCAATAACATGAAGTATAATATGAATCTAAGTACCCAACAATGGAAATATGAACCTGAAATGATGGTATTGTATTTTTTCTACTTTGATAATCCTTGATACAAAATGGGAACACATTATGCTGTAATTAGACATTTTTAAAAGCTCTTTTGGATCTTTGGATGAAAGACAGTATCTGGGTGCCAAGCTATTAAATGCTTTTACTGTCTGGAACTGTATGTTTGGATCATAGTTCAATCAAGCCAACTTTCCTTATTTCTGAGACAGGTATTCCAATGTGCTGTGATTTACTACAAGCAGAGCTTTCAAACTAGGCCATATAATATAAAGCTGTTTTAAAAGTGCCTAAAAAACCAAAATGTTAACCCTGCACATGTGTTGCGTGCAAGTATATTCTTCATAATTCACAAGAAGTTATTGTTTTTAATGGCCATACCTCCAAACTTACCTGCCAGTTTTTGAATTGCTTAGAGCAACAAAAAGTCATCAGAATAAGCTGCACCCTCAGTGTCGCCTCCACTCCTTTATATCATACTGCTTGTTGGCACAACTATCAACAATTCTCATTGCAAGTTAGTAATTCTCTAGGCAATGCACACGAAGAGAGAAGATAAAAATCGTGTCAGCTTCTCTGGGTTTGCAGTTAATAGAAGCCACAGTACCCAAGATTTGTTTTAAGTCTTTAGTTACTGCAGCTATTGCCTTGATAACAGACGTACTGAATAAGAAAATGGGACTATTACAAATCACTTTCCAGAACAAGAATTCCCCTTGAAAACTGCAAACACAAACAATGTAATGGCATTGCTTATAGAAAAGATAGTTTTGCAAATCTATAAAACTTTCAGGAAGAAGTCATTTCAGAATAAATGATTTATATTATTTTGATATAGGTGTATTAAAAGAATCTGTTCCTCAATAATGATTTTTGCCAATAGTCTCTTCTTGCAGGATATCATTCAGAGGAGAGCATGCCAATACCCAAACCGTGCCTGTGTATATTCTGTCTTGGGATCTTTAGTGTCATTTGCCAAGCACCGTCATTGACTTAAAGGTCCTTAAAAAATATCACCAAATGCAGCTGTCAACAGCAATAGTCCCCACCTAGAATCATGGAAATTAAGTGTTATGTCTCAATGTCATTAACTGGCAATAAGCCTATTTTTACAAAGAACTTGTTCATCTACAAAGCAAGGAGCAGTCTACTAGGAGAGAAAGGAACTAAGCATGACATAGGAAAAGCCTGCCATCCTCATAAAAATAACAAATGGAGAACACTAAACCTCAGAGTCCCCTGTTTCACCTCATTGACCCTGTTCACTCCTACAGCTACACAAGGGATGACACACTTCCCACATTTCACTTAGGCACATCTGTAAGAGAGGAGAGAGTGTCAGCGCTGTGCCTACTTCAACTCCCAACTCACCACTATCTCTTTTCAGGTCCCTGTATCCACTCCAGATTCTCTGACTACTGCTGTTTTCAGTGCTAGCACTGCATTATCTCTCTTTACACTGCTTTGCCAGCTACCTTGTCCGGTGCTGATGGTACAGTTTCAGGCATCCTACTTCAGGTAGTGCAATTCCAGTTTGACAAGTAGTGAAAATCAAGTAGATCTAGGCCCCTACCCAAGTACCTTCAGGTCTAACACTGCACAGAAGACATTCAACAGCAAGAACAACCACTACATTTCTCTCCATACTGTTCACCTAACACTGACCAGTACATATGGATACTATGGTTGTAGTGAATTCCTTCCCACTAAGAGTGCCATGTGGACAATTTTTGTTGAGTTTCCCTCATAAAATACTTCATAGCTCCAACAGAAAACTGAAATAAACTCTATGAAAGCACTGAAAATAACTACAGTAAAACACCTCCAAAACTTAATCTTCTTCATTCTGGCTACTTCCAATATAAGGTGACAGGTCCTGCCTCTGTGAGACTCCAGCCACGGAGTTACTGATGCATCCATGGTCAGAGCACAAACTCAGCAAGAATGTACCTACTTTGTACTGATTAGTACTACTTTGGTGATTAGGGACCATGTGGTTTCATTTGAACCTCAGTTTTCAGCTAATACTAGACAATGAGCTCTCATGTCTGTGAATCAGAAATTCTGTGCTCAAGTAGAGTGAAATAAACGCAGTAATTGCTGAAAAGCTTCAGAATAGAAAGGGATTGTAGTTGTAAACAACGAGGAGCAAAAGCACAGGACCTCAAAGTTCTTGAGATATTCATCACCTACTTTAGGCTGAGAAATGTTTCCACCCTCAAAACTGCCATCTAGCTGCTGCTTAAACCTAGAGGGTTGAAATCTCATCTCCATAAGCCTGGATATTGACACTGTATGTCCTGCACCACTTCACAGGAAGACACTGCTCAAAGCACTCAACTGAAAGCTCTCAGGTAGCATCATCAACGTACGTCCTCTGATCTAACTGTGGAGGATGGGGGTGTGAGGGGGGGTAAAGGCTTCTTAACACTGAGCAGAGCCTTCTGACTGACACCTGCTTTCAAAGGCTTAAGTATGGAAACATCTGTGTAAATGGACATACCACATCAGAGATCATTAACTACGCATACATCGCTTCCAGAGAAATGGAAGCAGCAGTAACTACCTTAGCTAACTGCTACAATTACTCAACCTAAGACTATCCTAGGAACTAAGAAGCATAATCTTCTGTCGGTACTTTTGTTAAAGACGTAAGTCTAAATCATATCAAGAACTCATGCTTACACAATCATACACACCTTCACACCCCACTGTTGATATTAATGTTTGTATCCTCATTGCGATGCTTTAGACAAGGGTATCATGTGGAGTGATGTATATGAAGTACGTTGTGTGGCAACAGGCAGAACCCAATTCTGTTGTACAGAAACCAGACTTTTACACCCAGTTTGTCATTCCCTTCAATCCTGAATACATAAACCAGTAAAATTACAGTTGCCGCCCTAAGGTAAGATAAGGACTGTACTCAGGTTCCTTGAAATAATAAATACAGGCAGCAGAAGATTTAGGATTATAGCTTGATTTATAAATCTGTGCATTTTCCCTAGACTGAAGGCCACTGAATGGAGGAAACTCATCAGCAGCATTTGACAATCTATCATTTGTGCAAGAATATGACAGCTGTGCAAAATATATGGCTATGCAGAAGACATAAAATATCCGTGAGACATAAATGTGGCATAGATTCGTCATCCTTTGAGCAGACTCATCTTTCCAATACAAAGTCTCCTGGAAGGAACTACCTCCATGGTTCAAAATACTTTCAAAACCCCATGTAGAAAGAATGGCATCTCAACAGCTGCAACACTGCATGGTGTAGAGCCTACTGCCTGATGTAGCCTGGGTACAGCTTAGTTAAATTCCTCCTCAAAGGCTAAATGTGAAACATATTGTAAAATATAAACAGAGACAGGTCTGAATACTAGATTGCTGTGGCAGGGCTTGGACATCTGGCTTGCTCAGGGTTTGTCAGATGTTCCTAATGAGTACCAATTATGATATATTTGATTTTTTTAAAAACACATACAGCTAAAGAAGTCATCTTGAAAGCAGCTACCATAGCAGACTGTGTGGTACATGTAGACCCATTCAGTCATGGCTTCCCAAAATGGGGTTTCAAGAGGGAGCAAAGAACTGAGCAGAAACATCCATCGTGTGTGCCAAAGACAGCAATAATGTGAAAAGTGGGAGGAGACAGGAATTAGAAGACAAACCTTGCCACAAGCACCAGTGACTGAGGCACTAGTCTAGACATTTAAACCTGCCTGTACTGTGCCCTGCTAGAAGATCAGAGATAACTGCACAGGTCTGGCAGGTGTGACACAGGACCTAAAAAAAAAAAAGATCCTTGCCCTTCTGAGGCACAGAAGCCATGAGCTAGGCAGTGTAGTGCTGTGCACCTGAAACGGCACTCACTGTGTATTTCAAAAGTACATGAACATTTCTGGGAAGAGGGAAGGATGCCAGTAGAACTGTCTGCAAGCTCTAGATCATTTCAGACTTCTCAAAGAAGAGTTTAAGTAGCAGACTGGATGAATAATCCATCCACTACCTCGCAGCCCCTAATCTGTAACTTTACTGATGAACCACATCAGCACCAGATCGCAACTTCCCTTTCTGCCTTGCCACTGTGGAGAGTTCTGTGCAAGTGATCATGTAAACCAAGCCATGAGTGAATGGTCCTGAAGAGCTCCTGAGTTTTCTGAATGCTTTGACACTAACAGTCAGTATAAGAGATGTAAGTCTGTTGTACATTCACTGAAACAGTCTACTCCCATCCCTTCCTGAGGCTTTCAATTGGTGCCAGAAGAGCCATGAATGTGGGGGCTAGATGAAATCTCCCCATAATATTACAGTCCTCCAGCACCTTGTCTTCAATGGTGCCCCCTTAGCATGGGCAGCTCTCAAGCAAAGAAACTGCACAAAAAAATGCTTAATTAATGGTGTCATGTCACTGATAAACCAAAGGGGGCAAAAACAGGAATACGAAATTAATGTCTCCTTTTCAAGAAGATTATGGCAGAAAATACAGGTTAGAAGGTATTTCTTGGAGGAAAAGACTGTATCTGTCAAACTCTGCCTTGAGGAGATGATGATGGGAAATGGAAAAGCAAAATGTCTTCTGTCTCCCCAACCTAATACACCTGAGACACTTTCAGTGCTTTATAGCAGGGAGCAGGTCTCTCTTCTGTTCGCAGAGCATACTGTAGACCACTATTCTGATTTATAAACTGCTCTCCCAACCGGAGACAGGTAATGGTAACAGTAAGAGACTAGCAGCCCCTCTGGTTGCAAAACTCAGTAGATAGTTCTGAGCAGTGTGGAAGGACTTGCTGAATGAAGGTAGAAAGCAGGTGGTGATCATTTATTATGATGTTTTAATGTTAAGCTTTGTTTTGAGCTGCTCCTAAATGTTCTCTTTCTCATAAGATGTATGTAAAGGAAGCCCCTGATTTCCCAATGTTTTAATTCAAGATATCAAGGGTCCAAGTATAGCAGCACAATGAGTAAGCATCAGACATGAAATTATGAAGTTAAAGCAAGCTTTCTGTCAATTAATCACCTACATGGTGATCATTGATGCTAAACATTTCAAAAAAAGTCCTGAAATCAACCGCCTTAAATTCTTTCTATTCTTGTGTATTTGGTTTGCTCAGAGATGTAGGTACATCTGTTATCTATCTTTTAAAGCTCACATACCACTATTTTCAAGAAAGTGTTGTAGAGACTTTATTGTCACTTATTAGAGGTCACAATGTGACCTAACTTACTAAGCTGAAATAACTGTCTCTAGATGCTGAATACTGGTAAAAGTTTAAAAAATAGTGTATTTGTGTAAAGCATTGCACAAACCAAGTTTATTAAGGAATTCATGAAGAGAGTAGCATGGATGCTGAATTAATTCTTTTAAATAGATGACAAGAATTTAGCTGTAATAATCGGAGTATTCAGATAACTTATCTACTGCTTTGCTTGTGAGATACATGTGAACACACCATTTGTTATCATTTATTTCAGGACCTTTCTCATTGGCTCACAGCTATGTATTCATTTTTGGAAAGGACTGAATTCCATTTCATGACTGTCCATGAGCTGCATCACAAATTTAAGACTACACAGTCTACACTGATCTCCCACAGATGTCAAGAGGAAGCTTGTACAGAGATCAAAGGAAGAATCTGGGCTCTGTGTAGTAAAATAAAACTTTCAATTGTTATTTTTTACATCACATTCAGAACTGCTTACTGGAAAATGTTCCCTTTGCTAGGATTACTGCCACTCTTGCTCCTTTTTCCTTCTCCATTCTTCCTTCTTTCCTCTGCCTTCTTTTTCTTCTCTTTGTATTTGTCATCACAAATTCTGATTCCCTGTGCAATGTTAGCGTGCAAAATGCCGCCATTAACCATGAGTACTCGCACTCTGACAAGTCCTGAGAAGCAATGGTTCAAATCTTCCTCCAGACTCTAGGACACAGCACATTGGCCCTCACTTTCCGCACAAGAGAATATTGCACATCTGTATTCACAACATCACAGCTGCATTTAACATCCTCCTCTCCTCCATACACACACTTTTCAAGAGGCAAAAATTGGAACCCAGGAACTTCCTAAATGTCCTACCCATATCAGACACTCACCCAGGTGTTAGGTACCTCGTCCACCAAAGTATGCAGCACCAGTTATAGTCTCTGTCCCAGTGCCAGACATTGTAGGTAGAGACAGGTTACAGAGCTTTTTGCATGGAAATTCCAGCGTGCTTCTGAACCCCCTGTTTCTAGACAAGACATTTCTATCAAGACTGTGTGAGGCACAGTTCTTATCCCCACATCTGAAACCAGAAAACAAAAGGATATGGTTTGCCTGAGGTCAGTGTCCAAGCCCAAAACAGGTTCTGGAATTGTCTTTACAATTAAGTTAGCAGATCATGTTGTTTTCACTAGGATTTCACATATGCATGAAGAGATTATAATCACTCAGAATTTGTGAGCTAACCTGTTGATCTATCCTAACTTTCTCAACTGAACAAAACATGTACTTATAAAAAATTAGCCCTGATATATCAGAAGAGAAGATTTAGATCCTAAAGCTACCACTCTGTCAATGACCTCCTCAACCTACTTGAGTGTCAATAGTGTTCTTACAATCATTGGCACAAATTAGTGTAGGTAAAGCATTCCTGACTCTTGCAGTTAATAAGTGACTGAGAAAGCCTATCAACTTATGCAGACAAGGTTGTTTGCACCCAACGGTAGATACAACAGTTTGCAATCAACATGCAGATGGAATGGTAGCAGACTGCAATGCTCCCACTGTCTTTCTTGACACTTTTACTTGCATTTCAGAAGATAATTTTAACAAGCTTATGAAGTTTCAAGAAAGTACTGAGGCTTGAGAATGGCACAAATGGTGTCAGACTGACAGACCTGGGATCTGAATTCTTTCAGTAAGGATTAAGGTTTAGTATAGGAGGTAACTGTACAACCTTTGCTGTCATTATCGCTCTACTGCTACTTCGAGACTAATGTCAAAATTTTACTGGTGTGCCACCCACCCAATCACTACCCTCTTTGAGAGGTTGCAGGTGGGACAGTTTGGTGTCAAATAGCATGGTGAGATTTGACACAGGCTTGGGATCACCCTAGAAATTCCGTTGAGATATTCTGTTTTCCTTCTCATCACCAACCTGCCATAATCAATGTGCTTTAAAACTATCTGCTTTTCAACATCTTCAATTACACTAATTAAATGTAAGCTAGTTATTGAAAGTGTTTCACTGTAACAGCCACAAGATTTCTTCACCAATGCTCAGTGAATCTCAGTGAAATTATCACCATTAGTCATCTAATTTTTTATTTCCACTCTCACAACTGGAAGAGCTGTGTGAATCCACACTTCACGATACTGGGATCAGTGACCAAATCCTAGTGAACTCATAGGGAACAGAATTGGATCCTGTCCCTGGGCCTGTAACTGGCATTTCTGATTGAATGGAGAGCTTAGTCCTGCATTCTGTTAAGGCAAGAAGGGTAGGGTAGGAAGCGAATAGTCCACAGTTACCCAACCCGAGACTAAATCAAGATTGGGAGTTAAGGGCTCAAATTCTCACAATTAGCAGAAACACTTTCAGGGACACCACACTGAGCGGGATATAGCCTTAGCAACACCTCACTAATACTCCCCTGACCTTGCCCCTCCCAGCACATTCTTTTTGCATTTACATCAGGTAGTGCAACTCAAGCAGAATCATAGAATCACCAGGTTGGAAAAGACCCACTGGATCATCGAGTCCAACCATTCCTATCAGTCACTAAACCACGCACCTCAGCATCTCATCCATCCATCTTTTAAACACCTCCAGTAGGATGCAAAGAAGTTCAGACTGTGGTAGAGACACTATCTGAAAGGGGAAAGCAGGAAAAGCCTGTAAAGCTCCTCTGTCCCCTCTCCACCATCACTGAAAAGGCGCACTGTGCTGGGCATGGTTAGGAGATGTAAGGGTAGTGGCCCACTACCTCTTCTGCTCCGAATGAAAGCAGCCTGGTGTCCAGCAGGATTAATTCTAGTTTGCACCAGAACCACGCAGAAAAGCACGCAGAGATAGTTTTGGGGTCAGAGTCTGATAGTGAGGAGAGCTGTGTATAATGGACCATGCATTTCAAGTAGGAAAAACCTCAATTAAAAAAGGAAACACTTCAAACAAACATACAAACGTAATTCTAAGCATCATATCCTCTATCCACAGAAGTAAAAAAAGGAAGATTTTAAGGACAGATTCATAGTTTTTTGGAATCTCTCTTCAGACGTACACTGAAATTTGTTTTGAATAGTCCTAGGAGCTCCCAAAACACCTGACTGGTTTACAAATTGCAACTATCAGTCCTTTTCCACAGGATCACCTGAGGGGACTTTTTTTTCGTTCCTCAGCGCGTGCGACTTCAGTAAAACAACCTGTTGCTCTTTAAAAGTTTTGTTATGAATTACTGTTCTTCCCCTCGGTATTATTTCTAGGTAACTGCAGCCAGAGAAAACACCTCCGAGCTCCACGGAAACTTCTCTTTTCGCTCGATCCTCCACGGATGACAACGCACCCTCCTCGGGATTTGGGGAGGGGAGGCGCGGGGGTCCCTCCGTCGCATTCCCTCCGCCTCCCCGCCGCCTCCGGCTTGTCCCGCTGCCCGCCCCGACGGGGTGGGGGGGGTCTGCACCCCAAAACCAGACCCCGGGGCTGCATTGCGGGCAGTCCCGAGCGAGTCCCGTCCCGCCCCGGCGCATCCCCCGTCGCGGCGCATCCCCGGTCCCTGCGCACCCGCCACCCCGGAGCATCCCCCGTCCCCGGCGACGGCGCCGCTCCCTCCCAGCCCCGTCCCCTCTCCTAGCGGCCCCCGCTCACCTCGTCCCGCCGCCGGGGCCGCTCCTGCCGCCTCCAGCTCCTCACTCCGGCACTGGGCAGGGCGGCGGCAGCATCCCCCGCCGCCACCCC
>WAAB01008957.1:91820-145256 GCA_013389865.1 Piaya cayana
AGCCCAGCCCTCCCCGCCGCCTCCGGCACCTCCGGGCGCCCGTGCCCCGCTCCCACGGGCCACGCCAGGCGGGGCGGGCGGGGGCCGCCCGGGTGCGCCCCGCTCTGCGCCGCCCCGGGAGGGGCTGGAAAGTCGGGATACCTCTCCGCGGACAGCCGGTGTCCCTCTCCGTTCAACCCCTCTCGCCCTGACCGAGGGGGCGGGTTCCCCTGCCCCGGCTCCCGGTGGCACCCGGCGGGTTGGCACCCCGGTTCCTCGCCCTTCCCCATGGGGAAGGGAAGCGTCGCCCGCTCAGTTCGCGCTTCAAGACCGCAGCCTTCCTCCTGCAGCTTGATTGATGTTGTTCCCTTGTACCTGAACCACATGCAGTAAAGATCCCAGAGACCTCCTGTCTCTCACAGAATCACAGAATCACAGAATCACCGGGTTGGAAGAGACCCACTGGATCATCGAGTCCAACCATTCCCACCAAACACTAAACCATGTCCCTCAGGACCCCGTCCACCCGTAACTTAAACACCTCCAGGGAAGGCGAATCAACCACCTCCCTGGGCAGCATATTCCAGTGCCTAATGACCCTCTCGAAGCAGAAAATCATAGAATCACAGAATCATAGAAGGACCAGGTTGGAAATGACCCACTGGATCATCGAGTCCGAATCCTCGCTCTGCTCTGCTCAGTTAAATTGTTGTGTGCTTGTACAGATAAGTGTAGCTCCAGGGTTGCTCCCCTCACCACTTCATCTACATCTGAAGAACTGAAATGCAGGGATCAAAATGTTTCCATCAGTATTTGCTAGCACTTACATTATTACACTGCTTTTCACGTCCAACGCTGGTTGAGAGAAACACTGTGTTTTGGGATCATTATACAGTTCATAGAATCATAGAATCACCAGGTTGGAAGAGACCCACTGGATCATTGAGTCCAACCATTCCCACCAATCTCTAAACCATGTCCCTCAGTACCTCATCCACCCGTGCCTTAAACATCTCCAGGGAAGGTGAATCAACCACCTCCCTAGGCAACCTGTTCCAGTGCCTAATGACCCTTTCTGTGAAGAATTTTTTTCCTAATGTCCAGCCTGAACCTCCCCTGGTGGAGCTTGAGGGCATTCCCTCTTGTCCTGTCCCCTGTCACTTGGGAGAAGAGGCCAGCCCCCTCCTTTCCACAACCTCCTTTCAGGTAGTTAGTTACAGTGAGCAATGAGGTCTCCTCTCAGCCTTCTCTTCCCCAGGCTAAACAACCCCAGCTCCCTCAAGCCGTTCCTCATAAAGCCTGTTCTCCAGCCCCTTCACCAGCTTCATTGCTCTTCTCTGGACTTGCTCCAGAGCCTCAACATCCTTCCCAGAACTGCGCACAGTATTCAAGGAGCGGTCTCACCAGTGCTGAGTACAGAGGGAGAATAACCTCCCTGGACCTGCTGGTCACACGGTTTCTGATACAAGCCAAGATGCCATTGGCCTTCTTGGCAACCTGGGCACACTGCTGGCTCATGTTCAGATGGCTGTCAACCAACACCCCCAGGCCCCTCTCCTGCAGGCAGCTTTCAGTTTATAGCTGAAATCTCTTAACCTCATAAAACTACAGGTCTTTTTAAAGAAAAATAGCACATGGCACTCAGATTCTAGTGTCACTCTACAGCCCAGCACTAGTTGTCTGACTCTGTCCTGAGAGTCCTGTTTTCATTTTGCAAATAATAAAAACAAAAATGTCCTTAAAGTTGAAACATACTGGTGAGAGAATAGAAATATTACATATTATAATCTGTTAGAATACATTAACAGAAAATTGGGTTTTTTTCACCCTGAAGAGGTGTCAGGGATCTTTATTTCTGTAGGAGATCCATAGGACCTAACTTGAGTAAATGACTTGTCCATGTATCACTGCAGAATTACCACCTGACTCAAAGTTATGTAAGTCTGCAAATAACACTTTATGTGTTAGGAAGTAGTTAATTTTGAGGAAGAATTATATTTAATTTCCCACTTCCCCTGCACTAACTAACAGACATTTTAGGGAACTGATCCTCATCCTTATAATAGTTATTACAGTACAATTACACAATCATAATGAAATGATTACAAATACTGTCCAGATAAAACCCAAACAATAACAACAAAAAAACCCCCAAAAACTGACAGCAAAGTTGAATAGCTTCCTTAATTCTGAATCATGCTTAATTGGAGATGGTTCCAGATAAAAGATCTACAGATTCAGAGCATTCCCTATTAAAGTTAAACTAAACATTCATTTAGGGACCCAAGCAAACCTCACACTTCCCTGCAGCAGTCAAAAGTGTTAATGTTTCAAATTCCTAATCAAAATAAAATCTTGTTTGAAGAAACAGTAGAGATTTCTTTGTGCACCAAGTATTTGGAGTAAGTTTTTTCAAGATTATAACATAGCCTGGCAACAAAACCAAACTTTTTAAGGTTCTGGTGGTGCAGAAACTGGAGGAGAAGAGGAGACTGGTTATTTAAGTAATCACTTAGCTATGGTTATCGGGCAGAGATGGAAAAGATGGAAAACCCGAAATGATCAAGGTTAGATGTCAGATTGTGGGACCATTCCAAAGTTCTTCAACAAAATCTACAGATACTGCTGTGTTCATTGCTGCACTAGCCCCACTTGGCCAGTGATGGAATTTGTGCCATGTTTTTTTGGTCCCCATTATTTGAGACATAATTGTATCAAATAGGAAACAAGGTAACAGAAGGGTTTTTGTTGGGTTGTTTTGGTTTTTTTTTCATTTCTCTTTGTATTAATTGTAGTTCCCTATTACCTGTCATTTCATAATTTTGTGATTGTTTCTTTCACTATGGTAATAGCAACATAGCAAAAACTGTTTCCACTAATAAAAATGGGACAATGGTGAGGCAGCAGAACAAACCCCTAGGGACCTTGTGTACTCTTACTGGACAAATTGTTGCTTCCTAGAGTTTAGCTGCCACAAACCAAGGGAGTAAAGTAACATCCATTCACAGCTCTTCTATCTAAGCATGCTAAACACTATGCTAAATGCTACAGGCGTTCTTCCTCTAGCTTGCCTACAGAATTCAGGCCATACCAGAACACATTTTTCCAGAGCATCCTCAAATCCCAGTGTTTGGAGAGCACATCCAGGAGGCAGAAGGCTCAGCTCCTCCTGTGTCTGAGCAGACTTGAACTACATCTCTCACTTAGCAAGGAAACAGTCTAAACAGCTGGCCATTGAGCATTCCAGAGGAAGAATTACCCATGCTGAAATTTTGAAACCCATGCTGTCCTTTGTTTTGTTTCACATGGCCTCATTGTAATTTGAATTAGGTGGGGAGAAATAGTCCCTTACACCAGGAAAACACTAACATTGAGTCCTGTGCTAATGACAATTGACTGCAGTTTTGACTCTATGATTCTCTTTGCAGATGAAGGTGCTATTTTTAGTAGAGACTGTGGATTCAAGCCAGCTTCTGTAGTGACTTGATTTGGAAGCTAGTCCTTATATCCTAGCTTCTCTCTGCCTTTGCCATCTGAAACATATACTTAAAATACAGCATAAAAACAACAAGTTAAAGTCAAATATATTATCTTCAATATTTAATTCCCTATTTAATTTAATACCAAACAGCATTAGTTGCTCAGTGATACAGTGGCTGTGAAAGAAGCAAACCAACGATCGCTACCAAGAATCACTTCTCCTTCAAAGGCAAAGGTAACAGTGAAAAGAAAAGGAATACACAGAATTACGGAGAACATGCAGCTGTTTGTTCCTTTAAAACATCAAGTCAAAACTGCCTTTGAATATTTCCTGGAAATACCACTAGCAGTTGAACAAGGAAAAGCCAGCAAAGGCTGAGCTGGAATACTGGACCTAAGCATAAAGAAGAGAAAAGCTGAGGTGGTAAATGACTTCTCTGGTTTTCAGGGTAGTTTGTTCACATCTGCTGCACTGTGGCATTCAGGGTTTGACATCAAAGGATAAAAGCCTACATTGTCAAGCAGGTCTCCTTATAGTGGAAAGACACCCATGGTGTCAGTAAGGCCATTCTTCAAGGAGTACCAAGGGGTGTCTCCAGAACAAGGAGAGCAGATGGAAGGACAGAAAGACCTCAGAAAGATCTGCTTTCCTAATGCAAGGGGGTTTGGGTTTGTTTTTGATTGCAGGGCTAGTTTCCAACTCCATATTGGATGGCCAGGTATGTTAGCAACTGAGTTGCAAAAGCAGGTTGTGAGAGAGGTAGGAAGGACTCCTGGAGAAGACCATTGATTCGAGTGTTATCTGTAGTCCATTGAACCTACTTAGGATTTATGTATGTAACGCATCTCATTGTGCAGCATTAAGGAAACAGGGTCTGATGTACTGTTCTTTAGCACCCTTTAAGGACACAATTGAACAAGTTATATTACAATCCTGATTCTTTTGATGATGCCTCTGATGATCCCTGTTGTATGGCACTGCAGACCTGTCTTACACTGGCTATGTGATGACTTTCTCCACTTCAAGTTAATTTCCTAGTGAATAGCCAGAGTAGGGAATGTGCAGGTGTCAAGGTGGTGGAATCTCACAAAGACCGTGGTGAGTGTTGAGATCATGCGTTGATGTGAATAGGGCAGGTGTCAGCTTACAAGGCAGAGTATTGAAGGTTGCTCTTTACATGAGGTATTTTGTTCACCTACTGCTGATCCCTTCTAGGTGTAAAGGACAAAATAATCCCACAGAAGCATTTTCCTGCAGAAACTCCGCAGAAGGTGAAGAGGATAGATACAATCGTATGTCTAAAGAGAGACCTCTTTGTCCATCATCTGAACAAAGATATAAGTGACCTCTCAAACAGAATTCTTGCAGCCTGCAAGTGTGGCAGTCAGTCAACTCTCCAAAACAGCTCAGAAACCTACCTGATTCTCCTGGCCCTGGTCAGGAAGATGGGTTGATGCTAGGACTGACTTGCTGCTCCTGTAAGTTAGCCTCTTTCAGTTTATCTGTGTCAGTTATCTGGGTTGTACATGCGGTTGGGGAAGAAGAAATGGTCAGGAAGAAGGTATAAAGGCTAGATGGAAAGATGCAAAGTCAAATGGGATAATGGGTAAGTCTGATGTTCATTCTCACAAAGTTTTCTGATGATGTAGCTGGTGCTTGCCAGAGGTCTGCTTAATACAATGAGCGTGGCTTGAGCCAGTTGCTTAGGGAGCTCAAGCCCAAATCTGAGTCAGTTTAGTGATGGCTGAGTCTTGTTTCCAGGCACTGGTCTGCTGAAGAGAATGATATTGATAAAACCTAAGCCAGTCTCTCCATTGTTTTGTTCTATTACATAAATTTGGGGAAGCACACAACAGGGTAAATGACTATCTTAAACTACTTCTATTGCTTGTAAAAGAAACTTGACTGGTAGTTTGAAGACTGACAGCCCAGAAAGCTGGGATCTTCTTTCCATTAGATAAGCTAAGCACCAGATGCAAGGCATAACCCTGGATTCTTCTGCCTCAGAAATGTTCCTTATCTTTGGCTTGTATAGGAGAGAAGACTTTAACCAAGCCTTCCTCTCTGCTGAGACTGAATGATGAGTATGCATATGAGTTTTGACAGCTATTCAGAGAAAATGTGAGCTGTTAGGTTGTGTGAAGGAAATGCTAGAAGGAGGCTGGGGCTACTACAGGGGCGTGAAGCTGACATACTTTGGCTGTGTAGATGTGGCTATATCACTGTCTAGTGGCTGTCCCATGGAACACAAGTCCCCTTGCTGCAGCTAGACTTTGTGGATATATCATGTGCTCAAGTAATGAGCTATGTTTTTCAAGCCAATAATTCTTCTTCCCCTGCTGAGGACAACGAAGTCTGTGTAACTACAACACATGGATCCCTTGCAGAGGAGATTTGCTCTTGAAGGGCAATTCATGTTGTTTTGGTCAGTGTAGGAATGAAGACAGGAATCAGCTTTTGGTGACTTAACGCTGAAAGGACTATACTGGTATTGCACACTACTCAAAATGAAACCTACTGGTCCAACTAGGAGTGAAACATAAACAAGGCAAAATCTGAATTAAAGGCTGCTAGAGAGAAACAGCAGCCATTGTGCATTGAATAAAATCAGCAGCCCTGTGGACTGAGGACAATCCAAAAACAACTCCAGCCCAGCTCCACAAATGTTATTGAACAAGTCTCATGAAGGTGTGTCCTATGTGAGTTAGCCTTAAACAAAGAGGACTAAAAATCTCAAGCCTATTCCTTCTTCCTCCCTGCTGTCTTAGTTTAAAAAGTTGAGAAGTCATGATTAAATTGGCTGAACTTGTTATTTAATATGTTTTATTTAGTTTGTATCTATGATTTTTAAAATATTTATCATATTACTAAAGAATGGTGACTGTTTTCATAGAAACTGGAGATGGAAGAGACCCAGTAAGTTCACATCCAGTCCATCCCCCCTGCTGCCATTGCAGAACTGTTCTGTATGTATATTTTCCAGGATCACCTCCAAAGTAGTTTTGAAAGGTTCTGCTTTCTTGGTGAGGTTTTGTGTTCCTCAAGTACAGATCTGGAAACAGCTGGTGATGTCCATTCTCGCTTTTTCTTTACTCCTTTCCCTCTTCATCTTCCTTGTTCTCATTCCCTTGTCATGCACAGGCACTTATTTGGTTATCCTTACGCATTTCTTCTCCCTCCTTCAGATCTGCACAGTTGGGCAGGGTTACTCTGGCAGAGACAAGCAGCCTAAGCAATATCATTTGAGCAGTTATTTGTAGAGCAACCCTGGAATATCCTGCCCTGGGGAGCGTAAAGAACCAAAGCAAAAGCTCTGAGGTATTTGCTGAATACCAAAGCAAAAAGCACACAGAGAACATTATCTATTAATTACAGCCAAGCACACGCTTCTTAAAATCCTCATTTGCTATATGTTTCAGCAATGTGATTTCAGTTAAAAATGTTATTTGTAACTAATGTAGCTCCTGCATTTATTATTCAGTCCCTCCATTTGTTTGATCAGTAGGTCACGTTTGGCCTGCTTGGGGTAGCTTAGTGAGCTGGCTGTTTTCCTTCATGATAGAGCCTTTTTTTGCTTCAGGAGCTAGCAATGGATAAAATAACACTTTCACATCCACATTGTATGATTGCAAAGGAAACTTTCCAGATGTGAGCCCGTCAAAATGGATGTAGTGATACTCACGCCAGAAGGCTGCCAGCTTAAAACAATAATTCTGAGAAGGAGGACATGCTTTCCACATTTCAGCTCCAAAGCCTGTTAGCAACTGCTTAAATATCGGTGTGACAAATAGTATCTCTGTTTGCTCATGAATGAAAAGAGACAACTAGTGTGAAAAAACAGGCCACTGGGGACAAAGCTTTCTAGCATTAGCACAATAACTGATCTGAAGGCAAAATTACTAGTGTCTGGCTGACTGTTTTTTCCAATGAGGCTACTCTTGTATTCTCTGAACACTGCCCCTCAGTCAAGTTTGGTAGGTTTGTTTGTGGTCTTGTTTTTGTTTAGTTTTCCTTCTGATATTAGTTCCCTCACTGTTTTCCCTCATTTTCACACTTTTAATCTGCAACCAATTCAAGTGAAGTGTTGGGATGGAGAACTGCCAAATCTGACCTCAAAGAAGGATCCCAAAAATCCCTTCAGCACTGACAACCCAAGGAAAGTTATACCACAAGACTAAAAACAAACACAGAACTAAATTGAAATCAGAAGAATTTGAAGTAACTGATGGATAACTTAAGAATATTTCACCCTCTACATTTAGTATGGCTTTTGGAGGATCTATGTGTATGTATTCAAAAATTTCAAAGTCAAAACTGAACCTTAGGTTCTCCTTTACTTTTGGGAAGCCTCTCGATCTTCCTTTATGTTTCCCGCAGCTCTTCAGCTCCTGTCCTCTCTGATCGGCTACTGCACTTCTATTAAGAGAACATATCACTGAAGTGATGTTTAGCCAGCTTTCTAGCCATATGCACATAAAGTTGCTTTACAGGGTTCTTCTTCCAACCCCTTTCTCTTGTAATTTGTGTTCCATTTTGAGTTGCACATATAAAGTGACCCAAGATTATAGCATTCCAGAAGAATTTACACTTTGAATGATAAGCAAGCTTCTAAGAACAGAAGGATCTTCATTAGCTCACACACTGAGAATAATTTTAAAATGTGGTTTATTTAGACATTCAGTTCTGTTTCATGTGATTCCAGGAGTGAGCAGATTTTGACAGATTGACTTGGGTGTGGTGTGGATTTTGTGTCTGGTTTTGGCCAGTTCAGGTATTATCTGTCTGGTCAAACATTAACTGAGAGATGAATCTTAAGTTGAACTGCTGTGATGGTTAATTATTCATGATGATGATGTAGCTACTTTTCCCCACAACCTTTGTAAGTGAAAGTCTTTTACCGTGATAAAGGTCAAATGCTAATGCACTCCTCCATATAAGTTTCAGTGCTCTGTCTTGCTGTCTCCTGTTGTTCTCTAATAACAATAGACAGATGTAAGAATTGTCAGTGCAAACGGTGATCTGTAATGTAGATCCTTTTAGATACTTATTGTACAACACATAATAGAAGGTGAGTGAAAGCAGAGGGCCCCTTCAAAAGATGTGAATAACTCCCTGGAAGTGCCTGTCTATGGAGCAGAGAGGAAGTATGGGTCAACTTTTGCTCCTAACCAAGATACTTCAATCAGAACCTTAAAATTTGGATTAAAATAAAAACAAAACCAGGATGAATGTAGTTTTTGGTATCTTTTTAAGAGTCACACAAATTGCCTTCAGTATTACCTCAGCCATTCTACTCAGTCATTCACAACAATCTAATCTCTTCAGATGATGTTGGATTATTTATGATAAGTCCACATATATTGACATTCATGCATGTATTCACAATGTCTTAGTCCTCAACTGTTATGAAAGTAGTTGGACATCTCAATGGACATGTAGATGAGCATCAGGTTCACCCTAACAATGCCGCACAGAAAAGTGTTGATTTATAAACTGGGAATCTTCTGTCTCTGATTTCCACTGCTGTGGCAACAGATGGAATAGTGTATTAAGTGTAAGTGTTCTCACTTTAAGACAGATGGCCTTAAAACTGGAGATAAGCAGGAAAAAGGACATAAGCATTATTACAGATTTGGAAAAAATGCCTTCTGAAAATTTGAAAGAGACAGATTTGTTTAGTTTATGGAAAGGAAGGTGAAGGTGTGAGTTTATCACAGCCATCAAGTATTAACATGATGGAGCTGGAAGTGCTAATAAAGAGCTCTTCAGTTCCAAACCCAGGCAGTTTTATGGTAGTAAAGCAAAAAGTAGACAACCTTACCTGTCTGGTGTTCCAAACTAAGCAAAAGGTGGTGGGTAAGCACTCAATTCCTCAGAAATGGGCAGACACCCATTTGCCTGCACTTAAACCCAGATGCCTAGTAGGGAAAAGACACTTATTGGAATTTGAATTTAAGTAAATTCAGACTTGAAATCAAGTAAATTTTGTAACATTGGTGAAAAAAAATTGACAGAATAATTACCAGTGATTTCTGGTACAATCTTCTGCAATTGAAATCTTTTCAATTAAACCCTGGATTTGTTTTTTTTTAATGTAAGGACATTAATTCCAAATCCAACAGTCTCTGCTACGGAAGAGGTTGGACGACACATTCACAATGCTTTCTCCTGTCTATATAACACCCCAGACTCTGAATTTATGCCTTTATTAAAGTATTGTTTGATCATCAGTCTTAATGAAGGTCTCATTAATTACCTCTGCTTTCCTGTAAAATGGTCACACGTACTGATCAGCCTTTACTAAATAAATCTAGTCATTAAAGAAAGGAAACAATTAATCTCATTTTATGTGTCACAGTGGCTAATGAGATGATGATATATCTAAAATGGACATCAGAAAGTACATTCTGTTTCCTTTCAAAACATAAAAAGTAATTTAAAATGTTGCTATTGTCTTGCACCTACTTCTTGTCATATACTTTCCCACCCTTATCACATGCCTTAGAATGTACTTCCTGGACAGAATGAGTCTTCAGGATTTTATAGATAACAAGAATTTTCTGGGTGGCTTTTAAATACTCAGTTATAGGTCAAGATTAATATTACACTTGAAGTGCAAGGGAAGAAGTCGTGTTTTCACATTTAGCTAAAAGTCTTACTACATTCTTTTTCTAAATAAGTCTAAACAGTTTATATGACAAAACGTCTCAATTAAGGATGTATTTTACTTCTTGGAAAGTTCTTTGCTCTGAAGGCACACTTAGTTAAATATTGCCTCTCCTTTCCAAATAGGAATCAACTCACTGGAATTAATATCCATATTCAGTACTCGAAGAGGTTAGTTTTAGATAGTTAGAAGAATGAGTAACTGCAAACAAACCATCTCTCGCTTCTGCTTATTGCATAGGTCTTTAGTGCTGGGTATTTGAAAATCCTCTCCACCTTAACAGCTGTGAGTTCGTTTAATTGTCTGTAAAGACCTTGGTAGAATCTTGTTTATCTCATTATCTGTCAGTGATCGGTCAGTTTAACTGGCTGATTCCAAGGCTACGCTCATCTACCTGACAGCTAATTCAATATGTAAGTCACTATTGAAATAAAACAAATGGGCCTTTTGTCATGGCACTGATAATTCTGGAGTTCTAGCAGAATGAAAGGGCCTAATAAGATATGCAAATTAATATCATATATCACCTGGCTGTATCTGAAGCTATGGCTCCAAGAAAATCCTCCCAGGATAACCATGAGGCTAAGAAATTCCTGCTTGCCTCCCTCGGCCCTAAACACTTGTTTACCCCTCTTTGTTGTATGTGGTTCACTGTGAAGATGGACAGGAAACTGGAGAATTGATCTGTTTAAGGAATCAAAATTAAAAACATACATTTTTAATCTGGTCCTGTTGCCTGTACAGCCCCACAATCATTGGCATAATCACAACTAAGAAGGTTAGGTGGGAACAGAAAGGAGACCTGACTGAATCAGGAGAAAAATCTACAAAAAGTATGCTGGAAGGATGCTTCTACTCCTCAAAACATCCTGAAACTATTCTGAAAAATAATGTATAAGACATTAATCAGTGCGAGGAAGATTCTTCCAAATGGCTAACACTTGCTTAGGAGTTCTCAAAATGCTTTTGTAAGATGAAGTCAATCCTCAGGTTGAAAGCCCCCTAGTCTTATTATAATCAAGTTTCAATGAGAAATGTACTTTGCTTTTCAGTTCTCACCTCAAATATCTAGGAATTTGGGGGAAAACTGATGTAAGTACAAATATAATTTAGTTACTCAACTCATTACACATTTTCAACTCTGAAACGACAGGAAGCTTGTTAAACATAACTTATTTGTTATAACAAAGGTTCTGCAACCAGTATCATCACATCACAGTTTCCCCATCTACGGCGACTGAATGACAATACTCAGACATGAGATCTCACATAGTATTCCAGAGTCCTAATATTAGTATTCTATCTTTTTCTTTACATTGAACATTGCATAGTCCTCCATCAGTAGCTGTCATACTTACAACTTTCACCGTTCACCTTCTCTTTGAGCTGTTTCAGTTGCTTTGCATTGTTTGCTTTTCTAAGTAGCACTTGCCATCCTCAGAAAGTATTGTAGTTATTCATTTTTTAACTTACCCTGAATGCAATTTATTTTGCTTGGATTTAGAAATAAAACAATCATCCACCATCTTCTAAGGCAGAAGACAGCATTTGGCACTGTAGCTTGGTGGTGGTAACATTTTTCAAATTTATTTTTCTACTGCCAATTTAGTTTGTGTGATGACAAAAATGTTATTTTGCAGTCATTGCACTTTTTTATTCTGTTTTTTTTTGATGGTTGCTAATTTTGTTCATTTCATTCTTTGGGTTTTTTTAGAAATATTTGTAGAGTACAAGAGGACTTACAGTGATTGCAACTGGTTGCAGTTCAGCTACCAGTTGTTTGCCATTCAGCATCTGGTTGAATCTAGCAGACTAGTAGAAGACTACAAGCCTGACTTGTCCACGTCTTGAATATAGTCCTCAGCTCTGGCCTTTCCCTTTGAAAACAGGATGCACTGGAACAAGAAGAGGCACAAATTAAAGGAGTAGGAATTATCAGTGGGCTGGAATAGTTTATGTTCAGGGAGAAACTAAATAGGCTGTTCAGTTTGGAGCTGAGGGAGCTGAGGTATGTTGTGGCAGAGGTCTGCAAAACCATGAAAGGTTTGGAAAAACAAAAAAAGAAAATTGCCTTTTCTCATAATAGAAGGAATGGATTGGGACACAAGTGAAGTGACATGTGGAATTGTTGAACAAACAAAAGAATGGAATGCCTTTTTCACATAGATTGAGGAGTTCAGTGACAAAGGGATGTCATGGAGGCCTAAAGTATGAGTGGGTTCAAACCAGGAATTGACAGTCTCATTAAAGTTCTACCTGAGACAGGTCTGGCTTTTGGGGAGGAATAGAACTGGAGGATTTCTAGAACCTGGGAGAGAATTGATCCACATTTGGACTGTTCTTTGACTCCTTCCTTCAGCATTTATGACTGGCTTTTAAAGGCAGTATGCTACCTTCTAAAATGGATCATTAGTATATCTGAGGATTACTGTTCTTATGTGCTTAGGAAGGCTGGGACCAGACAAGGAAAGATGGAGGGGAGATATGAATGCATTAGGATATAAGATCAAATCATCAGTGAGACAATGCCGAGTGATGTGATTGCTAGTTGACTGCTAGGCAGGAAAGGCAGAGATGAGCACAGCAGGGAAAGAATCCACATTTTCCTCTCCTTGTCCTGTACCTTCAAGTGACTCAGTTTACAGTTTTCAGTGCGAGGCTTGTCTCCTATTGTTCTCATGTTTGCATTCACTTTGTGACCCTTTGTCTTGGGAAAACAGTGTTCTTTTTTTAAAAAAAAATCTTTCAATATGATCGCCACACTGGAAGGTGTTCATCATCTCTTTTCCCATTCCTGCCCGTTTACTAGCCCCACAACATTCCCTAAATCAAATATTAGCAACAAGGTATCAGTTCAAGAATATCTGCCCTGAAGTAAACCTTCCACATTCCATACCATCTCCTTTCTCACCAGGAGCCGTATAAAAAACTCTGAATTTATCCTGCAGGCTGCTGTTCCTCTCTTCTAGCCATCAAATTTCTTATTCCAGGCCAGCCACGTTAATGTTGCTAATGGTTTCCCCTTGTTATGTACCCACTGTATAAACAAAGGTCTTTTTGCACAAAACAAAGTCGAGTTACTATCTTTGATCAGATTGTTTGGATCAGATTCAGCTGACAACTACAGAGCTGTTTTTCCACCCCTATGCATTTTCAACTTACTGCAAATCCCTTATGCTTGTGGGATTTCTATTTGTTTGCTTGGCTTTCTTCAGAGGTTAACTTCTACAAAGAGTGGTGTGGAAAAGAGAGGAATGCAGCAGGTTTCCCAGATCGTGAGGTACAAAGAATGTGTGTTGCTGGCAGAACATGATTGCTAAGAAATATCTTGGATGCCATCAAGCTAAAAAGCATAAGGGCCGTGAAGTCAAAGAGTGCATCCACAGGAAAAAGGTGAAGCAGAAGCTGTCAGGCCTTGGAGCATATGGTGAACAGGTGAAACAGATCTTCAAGATCAAAGGTTAAAAGTTATTTTTTAACTCATGTAAACAGTTCTTTTGTGCTTCCACAGTGTCTTTTGTCTAGGGATGCTAAAGCGTTTTTGTAGCTTGGGGGACCATTACCTTATCTAACAATCAGGGACATTAATGTGCAGATAACTGAGGTGCAAAGTCAAGTCAGGAAATCAAAAAGTAAGGGCTGGCAACGGTGGAGAATGTTCCTTTCTCTGTGAACCTTGTGTTTTACAGCATCAAGGATTTAATTTTTCAAAAGGACCAAGTACTTTGTTAGTGGTATAACTATTAACAGGCTGTTTCCTATAACCATAAAAACACTGAAATTAGACTTTGTGGTGAAATCCCTGTGATTTACCAAGGGGAAACTGATGCCACCCCAAGCAAGGAAGTATTATTATTCCCATTTTAGAGAGATGAGATACTCAACATGCAATCCTGAATGAACAACATCTGCAACATTTTTAATGTGTACATATCTCTACCCTGTCCACCTTTGTAAGAGTACACATAAAGATTAACACATGCAGCTAGACAACGCAACAGCATTTCTGTTCACATCTTAGCCATATTGCAGTCTGTGAATGATTCTCTGAGCTCTAAGTATCATACCTCTACCTAGGACCCTGTACACTGCAGTACTGTTGCAGTCAGTATAAAAAAGGTAATTTACTGGATACAGTTTGCCAACAGCAATGCCAGGCATGTTTTGTCTAATGTATTAAATATCAGCGGTCAAAGTTCCAATTCAATTCATGATGTGTTTACATATTTCTTCACTTGCCCTTGTCATAGAATCATAGAGTTATAGAACAGTTTGGGTCGGAAGGGACCTTAAAGATCATCTAGTTCCAATGCCCCTGCCATGGCCCCACCCAACCTGGGCTTGAACACCTCCAGCAATGGGTCATCCACAACTTCCTTGGACAACCTGTTCCAGTGCCTCACCACTCTCATGGTGAAAAAAATCTTTCTTATGTCCTTATGTTGCTTATTTACCTTAGTCCTATCAGTACAAGCCTTTGTAAGCACTCCCTCCCCAGGTTTTTTTGTAGGCTTCTTTCAAGTACTGGAAGGTCATTGTAAGATCTATTTGGAGACTTCTCTCCAGGCTGAACAAGCCCAATTCTCTCAGCCTGTCCTCATTTGGAAGGTGCTCCAGCCTTCTGACCATTTTTTGTAGCCCTCATCTAGACTCATTCTAACAGTTCCATATCCTTCTTGTGTTGAGGATTCCAGAACTGAACACAATACTCCAGATGAGGTCTCACAAAAGAGGAATAGAGGGGTAGAATCACCTCCCTTGACCTGCTGGTCACACTGCTTTTGATGTAGCCTAGTACATATTTGGCCTTCTGTGCTGCAAGCGCACATTGCCAGCTCATGTAGAGCTTCTCATCAACCAGCACCCCTATGTTCTTCTCCTGAGGACCAATCTCAATCACATCATCCCCCATCCTGTAATGAAATCAGGGATTGCTCTGACCCAGGTGTAGGACCTTGTACTTGGCCTTGTACCTCGTGAGGTTCTCACAGACCCACTTCTCCAGCTTGTCCCGGTCCCTCTGGATGTCATCCTATCCTTTCAGTGTGACAACTGCACCTCTCAGCTTGGTGTCGTCTGCAAACTTGCTGAGGGTGCACAAGATCTTGCTGTCTATATTATTGATGAAGATATTAAACAGCACTTGTCCTAGTACGGACTGCTGAGGGACACCACTTGTCACACATCTCCATCTGTACATTGAGCCATTGACCCCCACTCTCTGAATATGACCATACAACCAATTCCTTATCCACCAAACAGTCCACCCATCAAATCCATCTCTCTCCAATTTAGAGAGAAGGATGTAGTGGGGGACCATGTCAATGGTTTTACACAAATCCAGATAGGTCGCATCTGTTTGCTTCCCTGTGTCCACTGCTGTTATCCCATCATAGAAACCACTGAGTTGATCATACAGGATTTGCCCCTGGTGAAGCTATGCTGGCTGCCATTAAACACCTCCATGCCCTCCATGTGCTTTAGCATATCTTCTAGGAGGATCTGCTCCATGATATTCCCAGGCACAGATGGGAGGCCAACAGGTTGGTAGTTCCCAGGGTGGTCTTTTCTACCCTTTTTAAAAAGGGGCACAGTGTTACCCTTCTTCCAGTCACCAGGGTCTTCTCCTGAATGCTTTGACTTTTCAGATATCATAGAGTGGCTTGGCAACCACAGAGGCCAATTCCCTCAGGACTCTAGGGTACATCTCATCAGATCCCATAGACTTATAAATGTTCATGTTCCTCAGGTAGTCAGGAACCTCATCCTCCTGTACAGTGGGAGGGAGTTTACCCCGCTAGTCACCATCTTGCTGTCCCATGACCCAGGAGGGGTGAGGAGAGTGGTTATGAGTGAAGACTGAGGCAAAAAAGTTGTTACATACCTCAACCTTCTCCTTGTGTGTTGATATGAGGTCACTATTTTCAACCATCAGTGAGGGTATGTTCTCTTTGACCTTACTCTTTTGATTGACATACCTGTAGAAGCCCTTCTTGTTGGTCTTCATTTCCCTTGCCAAGTTCAGCTCCAGCTGCACCTTGGTCTTCCTGACTTCATCTCTACACAGCCAGGCAGCTTACCTGTCCCTGCTTGCACTGCCTATGCAGTTCCCTCTTGTTCTTCTGTTTGACCAGTGGGTCTTGATTCAGCCAGGCTGGTCTCTTCCCTTTCCCACCTGCTTTCCTACCTATGGGGACTGAGTGGTCTTTTGCCTCGTGGAAAGCATTCTTAAATATTTGCCAGCTCTGTTCTGCTCCCTTGTCCCCAAGGACCACGTCCCAAGGGGTCCTACGGAGTAACTCCTTGAATAGCTGGAAGTCCGCTTTCCAGAAATTTAGGGTTCTGACCATACTCCTCACTTGCCCCATATCCCTCAGGACCTTGAACTCCACCAGCGTGGGACCACTGCAGCCCAGGCTGTCTTCAATCCTAATGTCACTGTTGAGTTCACTTGATTAGTTATTATCAAGTCCAGTATTGCATCCCCTCTGGTGGAGGTCTTTATCAACTGGATTAAGAAATTATCTTCAATGCACTCCAGGAGTCTCCTGAATGCCTACAGCTTGCCATGCTACTTTTCCAGCATATATCAGGGTGGTTGAAGTTCCCAAATAGGATGAGTGCTTGCAAGCGTGAAACCTCCTGTAGCTGGAGGAAGAAAGCTTCATTGGTTGGCTCCCCTTGATCAGGTGGCCTGTAGTGTACACCAACCACAAGGTTCCCATTGGTTCCTCAGTCTTTTATTCTGACCCACAGGCTTTCAACCTCTTTGTGGCTACTCTTCAGCAACAGCTCTTTGCATTCTATCCCTTTCCTGAGATAGAGGGCAATGCTTCCACCCCTCCTTCCTGGGCTGTCCCTTCTGAACAGCCTGGAGCCATTGATAGCCACACTCCAGTCATGGGATTCGTCCCACCAAGTTTCAGTGATGGCAACTAGATCATAGCTTTCTAGTAGCATGGTAGCTTACAGCTCCTCCTGCTTGTTACCCAATCAGCCAGGAATGAAGCTAGAAATAGCACAGTACTGTACAGATAGATCAGATTGTTCTTGCAGTATTTCAGATCCTGCAACTGAAATATGAAGTTGCTGTTTCTTTGATCTAGAAAGTCTGAATAACAGAGTATCAAAGTGATCTGCAGGAAAGGGCATGATGGAATTAATTCATTTTGCCAATGCCTGTGATTTTAAATAAGCCACACTAAACACAAGCAGATGTTTGGAAAATAAGCAAAGTTATTGGTAAAAGCCCTAATAGGGACAGCTTTAGAAGAGTGCCTGATTTGCAATATCTGCATAGGCATTGGTGATGTGGAAAAAACAAAGAAGGTTTACAGAAGAGCCTCAAGCAGTTTTTTGTTTCTTTAAAGGTCTGATTTTAAAGCATCTCTTCCTCCTGAAGTGGCAGAAAGACCTTAAACTGATAAAATATACTAAATGGAAATTCCGCGGGAAATAATCTGTGGGAAATAAAAGATCGGGGAGATATGAAATATTGTTATGCTGATTTTGAAACCTACTTTTCCTACACAGGCTTTGGAATATTTTAAACCTTTTAAAACACAAATATTGGAAGCAAAAATATTTTCCAGTTGAAAAAGAAGGATTCATTTTGAAAATGTTAAGCTCAGATGTCATCACTACATAATTTTTCTCAGACTTCCACTTCTTTGCCTCAGTCTTTAATAGTAAGGAAAGTTTTTCCCTGTGTGTACATCCCCAGGAGTTAGAGGACCAGAACAAAGCTCCCATGATCCAAGAGGTAGTGGTTAGAGACTTGCTTGGCCAATTAGACACACACAAGTTTATGGGCCTGGATGGGATCCACCTGAGGGTATTGAGGGAGCTGTCAGACTTGCTTGCCAAACCCCTTTCCGTCATCTTCCAGCAGTCCTGGATGACTGGGGAAGTTCCACTGGACTGGAGCCTGACTGAAGGGTCGGAGGGAGAATCCAGGAAACTACGGGCCTGTCAGTCTGACCTCAGTGCCAGGGAAAGTCATGGAACAGGTGATCTTGAGTGCTATCATGAAGCACATGCAAGAGAACTGCATGATCAGGCCCAGTCAACATGGGTTTACAAAAGGCAGGTCTTGCCAAACTAACCTGATCATCTTCTATGACAAGGTGACCTACCTACTGGATGAGGGACAGGCTGTGGATGTGGTCTTCCTGGACTTCAGTTATGCCTTTGACACAGTTTCTCACAGCATTCTGATATGGAAACTGTCAATCTCTGGCCTGGACAGGTGCACACTCTCCTGGGTGGAAAACTGGTTGGATGGCTGGACCCAGGGAGTGGTGGTAAATGGAGTCAACACCAGCTGGAGGTCAGTCACAAGTGGTGTTCCCCAGGGCTGAGTGCTGGGTCCAGCCATGTTCAATGTCTTTATCAATGACCTGGATGAAGGCATTGAGTGCACCCTTAGCACGTTTGCAGATAACACTAAGCTGGGTGGAAGTGTCGATTTGCTGGAGGGTAGGGAGGCTCTGCAAAGGGATCTGAAGAGGCTGGACTGCTGTGCTGGAACCAATGGGATGAGGTTTAACAAGGCCAAATGCCGGATCCTGCACCTGGGGCACAACAACCCTATGCAGAGCTACAGACTAGGAGAAGTCTGGCTAGAAAGCTGCCTGGAGGAGAGGAACCTGGGGGTGTTGGTTAACAGCCGACTGAACATGAGCCAGCAGTGTGCCCAGGTGGCAAAAAAGGCCAATGGCATCTTGGCTTGTATCAGAAACGGTGTGACCAGCAGGTCAGGGAGGTTATCCTGCCCCTGGACTCGGCACTGGTGAGACTGCTCCTTGAATACTGTGTGCAGGTCTGGGCTCCTCACCACAAGAAGGCTGTTGAGGCTCTGGAGTGAGTCCAGAGAAGAGCAATGAAGCTGGTGAAGGGGCTGGAGAACAAGTCTTACAAGGAACGACTGAGGGAGTTGCAGTTGTTTAGCCTGAAGAAGAGGGGGTGGTGGAAGACCTTATTGCTCTCTACAAATGCCTGAAAGGAGTTTGTGGAGAGGAGGGAGCTGGCCTCTTCTCCCAAGTGACAAGAGACAAGACAAGAGGCAATGGACTTAAGCTGCCCCAGGATGGGGTTCAGACTAGATATCAGAAAGAAACAAGCTGCCCAGGGAGGTGGTTGAGTCACCATCCCTGGAGGTAGATGAGTAGATGAGATTCTCAAGGACATGGTTTAGGGGCAGATAGGAATGGTTGGACTCAATGATCCAAGAGGTCTTTTCCAACCTGGTGGTTCTATGATTCTACGAGTCATTTTATGGAAAACTGCTCTTTCTCAGACGCAGGACTAGTTTCAAAGAATTAGCTCTTTCTAACGAACAATGTTACTTCAGAAAATCCACAATCAGTTTTAAGGACTGTATTTAAAAGCAATGCAAAAATCCTCTCATGGGGGCCTGAGAGCACATGCTGTTTGTCAGTAAGAAACATAACATCACCTGATGGTAACTAACTTGTTATCAGGAGCTGTCAAAAGATACTACGGGTCAGCAATACCAACACAGAAAAAAAAGGTGCTGATGCAGCTATGCTGAGTAGGAGGCCTGGCCATGTAAGATGAGGAGATGATAACATGAAGGTTTGTTTTTTTTTTTTACAGGGAGTGGAATTGCTGGGGGCATCAGTCAGCCACATGGATATGTACTCAGGGAAGCATTTTCTCCATCACTGCAAATGAGACAAGAAATTATTTACAAGGCAATCTGTCTATTTCTATATTGTCCTCAGCGCAATAAAGTTCTAAAGTTCCTGGTCAGGCTAGTAAGCCAGTACGCACTGCCTACTGAGAGCTTCCTGGCCCTTCCTACTAGTTATATCTTTACTGCACTGCTTATATGCTTCATTTCCTTAGGTGTTTGGGAAGTGAGCAACTAGAGGATTACTATGGAAAATCTATTAACATTGTTGTGTAGCGACTGCACATGTAAAATGGTCTAGGATCCAGGAGCCATAGAAATGCTGTTGGCTAGTTTAAGATATGCAGTTATTAATAAAAGATTTAGTATACTTCTTTAGATGGATGACAAGCAGGGATATTTGCTCTAGATAGTACAAAAGCATATAGGATACTTAGACCAATAAACCAATACTTCCTTTAATCAACATTTGCCAAACTGCTGACTTCAAGCCTCTGACTTCACTTGTTCCCTCTGCTGTGCTTTTTCCCCTTGCAGATCACAGTTTGCCCAGATCTTAAACCTGCTTGTTACCTATTTACCATTCAAACATCTACAACCTTTTTTAACCTGGTTCAAGCAAAGCTCAGAATGTGAATTTCCTCTTGGAAAAGTGGCCTGCAGTGACTGAGATGAGTTATTGAGTGGTTGGCTTAACAAGGAACAATGGCCTCATGGATCAACAATGGAGTGATTCTCAGAAGATCAGATTCTGTACCTTTCTCTATTAAAGTCTTCATGTATTTCAGTCAAATTACATAACTATATGCTTTAGTTCTCCCATGTCTGGCACAGCATGAGGGTACTTCTCTGATTCCCTTGGGATGCTTGCATATTACAGTGATGCTGACAAATTGAGCTCCTAAATGACTAGGTAGCTCCAATGCCAATTTCTATATCTGCCCTGACATATACCTCAATGCTACAAAGACACCAGGACCTTCACAGATGCCCTCCCTTTAAGTTAGTTTTCTAAGTGTTTCCTCAGCTCTTCTTTGGATCTGTTTAGTTCCATTGTTTCAGTTCCAGGTTTTCTCTGCTGAAAGGTTTAGTTTATGCTAGATTATAAATCACCTGAGGGTAACAGTAATTTTAATTCTTTTCCTATCTACTTTCAAATGCAGAAAATAATCTCCTTGGGATTTTCAGCTAGCCAGCCATCCCTCTAATTTCCTTCATACTATTTGTTTATAGGCAATGTTAAACAATTGCTATGGTCCATCTCAGATATTTCAGTAATGATCAGCTCCTACACAGAAGGAATATGACATACAAAATTAGACAGGCCTTCATACGGCTCCATCACTGTGTGAATCTCATGAGGTTTAACAAGGCTAAGTGCAAGTTCCTCTACCTGGGTTGGAGCAATCCGTGGTTTCAATACAGGATGTGATTGAGAGCAGCCCTGTGGAGAAGGACTTCAGAGTGCTTATTGATGAGAAGCTTGGCATGAGCTGGCAATGCATACTCGCAGTCCAGAAGGCCAAATGCGTCCTGGGCTACATCAAAAAAAGCATGGCCAGCAGGTTGACGGAGTTGATTCTGCCCCTCTATTCCTCCCTTCTCATCAGTCATGAGACTTCCACAGACCCACTTGTCCAGCTTGTCCCGGTCCCTCTGGATGTCATCCTGTCCTTTCGGTGTGACAACTGCACCTCTCAGCTTGGTGTCGTCTGCAAACTTGCTGAGGGTGCACAAGATCTTGCTGTCTATATTACTGATGAAGATATTAAACAGCACTGGTCCCAGTATGGACTGCTGAGGGACACCACTTGTCACACATCTCCATCTGTACACTGAGCCATTGACCCCCACTCTCTGAATATGACCATACAACCAATTCCTTATCCACCAAACAGTCCGCCCATCAAATCCATTTCTCTCCAATTTAGAGAGAAGGATGTAGTGGGGGACCATGTCAATGGCTTTACACAAGTCCAGATAGATCACATCCGTTTATTTCCCTGTGTCCACTGCTGTGGGGGTAAGGCTGCAGGAAAGAAGCATTAGGGGTCAGGGTCCATGATACCAGTGACTTGGGTTTTACTCTCACCAGGAACATTGTAAAAGGACACTGCAATTCTTTTTTCTGTGACTTAAAGGTGGCAGATGCCTCCTTTGGGGTGTGAATCAAGAAATGTTATTTAGTTTAAAAAAAAATTCCATCAAAACAGGCATCTTCTTACTTTTTGCCTTATTACACAAGTTGTTTAATTATAGATTAGGCTAGATGACTAACACAGCAACCACATTTCTCTTTCACTGAAAATAATTTCTACCTAGGACTTTGCTACATAAGTTTCTGAACAGATTGGAGATTCAGGCAAACATCTTTAGTTTTTCCCATGTAAAGAAGCATGAAACACCCACATTTCCAAATATCCAACCTCATACACGTAAGTTCTCCTCCTCATGCTAGTCTATGTGTACTTACGAGAAATATAAGGAATGAGGCTATGATGTTTCTATTAGTTCCCAGCATGGTTGATGCAAGATTGGTTCCAGAGCCTGTTCTGTTTTCTGGTACAAAGTTACAGAATTGTGCCTCTTCTCACAGTCTTTCATAAGATCAGTAAAGAGTGGCTTAACCATCCAGCTGATAGATTACATCAACTGCTTCCAGCTCTCAGAATGAGGAACAGAGTAAGTTTGCTCCTCTTCAGTAACAGATATTTTTGCTAATCACTGGTAGAAAACCACTGAACAAACATGTCAGAACAACCTTCATTCCCTACCGTGTATAAAATTTAACTCACTTTTCCCTGACACTGCGTTTCTACCACCTATATTGGACCACTTGCTTAAAATAAAGCGGTGGATTTTCCCACTGAATGCTCAGTGTGCCTTCAGTAGCAGTATTGCCATAATATACTAAGGAATGGAATTTTATTCTGATTTTCTCTCACCGCACTGCTGTGAAGGTCCCAAGGCAGTAAGATTGAGTTATATCTAACTAATGCTCAGAAAATTTACATCAGGAGCTACAGAGGATCTCAGTATTTTGCACTTCGAATCTGTGTGGAGAAATCACTTCAGGCTCTGGTCATCTGCTGTATTCTCCATATTTTCATATAAACAGCATTTTCATTGTATTTACATCACCTGGTAGAGCTAGGAAAACAAAGACCCATTGCAGTTGCCTGCTGTCCAATATGCTGTCTTTATTGACCTATTTATTAGAGGTTGTTTAAAGAGTGCCTTGAATCAGGAAATTTATTCTTTGGATGTTCTTACTGCTTCTGTTTTTGAAACTTCCTGTGCAATTTGGCTTTCAGGCAACTTTTTCTTGTCATATTAGCAGAGCTAAATCCATGGAGAGTCTAATGGTTTTTGTTTCTGAGCCAAAGAGACCTAAGGGCTGGCAAGTTCAGCAGGGAGGCTGTTATTTCACTTCAAATTGTTCAGAGATGAACATTGAAAGGTAGAAAAATGATGCTTCTACTACAATCAAGGTATCACCTGCAACAGCTCAAGTGATATTGCTGTCTTTCTTGCAGAATATTTTGTATTCTTGGAATATGCAGAGTTGTTGCCAGGTCTAGCCTATTCCCTTTTTATTTTTCCTGCACATGTGACAGAGAGAAAGTGAAGAAAAAGGAGTGGAGTTTTAAAGTACTTTTCAAATATTGCCAAGGCAAAAACTTCAGTTAATATTGCTTGTATAACCAGAGTAGAAATGTACAGAAAGACAAAGCATGTCAGAGAAGATCAGTAATAGGTAGGTAACATTTTTATATAAAGCAAATAAATAATTATGGTAATGTCTCCAAGAGTTTAAGTCCCATGTGCTCTTCTGATTGCCTCCTAACATGCCCATGGAAAGCAAATGTGGCTGCTAGAAGTCCATAATCACAAGAATACTTGCTTCATTCTGACAGAGCTTTACATCCCCTTTGCTTGCTGCTTTAGGTAAAGCACTATCTTTATTGGTAGTACTATCTTTCCTTAAAATGTTGAAGTCACCAGGGAATGTGGCAAAAGAATGTTTTTCAAAAGTGACGCCACTACCCAGTTTCTCACTCTTGTCAGTTCTACTCTGCACTGAACGGTGCGAGAGTCACTATAGATGTGTAATAAAACTGATGCTGGAGCCTTCTGCTACAGGTGCCTGTTCAACCTACCTAAATACTTGAAAATTATCATAGGCATGTATTTTCATGTCTCAGATGGCTGGTGTTCTACTGTGTGGAGTGCTAGTGCAAACTGGATTTAGTAACACATTTCTCATTTTTTCACAGTTCTGCCATATGAAGACTCTTTAGAGAGCCTTTTCTTCTCTGACCTTCTTGCTCTTTGCATTATTACTTAAATCCATCCTTTTTATAGTGTTATTTATTTTTAAAATTGTACTTATTCACTCCAGTAAAAGATTCAGAAAATACAACTGATGAAGAAGAGTATACACAATGTAGTTGCACTGAGCTATGTAGCTTAAAACCCTCCGTACTTAGGTTGATGCATATCTAATGACACATGTTAGTAGAACCTATCTAACCAAAACTATCAGGCCTCTTTATCCATTAGTAGATCAGTCTCTCAGTATTTTTCCTTCAGTTGAAATCAGACCATAAAGAAAATTCAGTGTAGAGAAGCCTCTAGGTACTAAAAAGAAAATTCGTGAAAATGAATTGCAAAAATTATCCTTAGAAATGTGTGTGGGGAGGGCAAGTAATTAAAACTCAGAAAGGCTTATTTTGATTTCATGTGTTCTCACTGTGATCCTTACTTTTTTCAGATCATATAGTAGTGATACTACTGAAATTAAATGCTTTGACTAGACTTCTTTTCCCTCAGTTTTTACAAATACTTTTATTTATAATTTCACTCTAAGAGCCAGAGTACACTCTAAATTATTAACTTTTTCCCTGTGAAGAAAACTGCTTTCTATCAACTGCAGTTTTCACATGCAGGGTTTATGAGTTTCATGAAAAAAGACTCTCCCATTAGACAGTCTCTGTCTCTGATGTGTCCTGATTCTCAAAAAGGCTATATGAATGCCATTCTCACTGTTGCATTCAGTCATCTGAATATCTTTTCACTTTGAAACACATCTCATAATCCATTTTCCTGCTTTTCTAAACATCAGCCTTGTCCCAGGGCTTCTTTTCTGCCTGGACTGTCTTACAGATCTGTTCACATGAATAAATCTCATTTTCTCCATATCTTCTGTCTACGTTCTAGTTTTACATGAAAAGTTCCCAAAATGCGAATGGAACAAATTGTGAAGAATTTGTTGAGAGTGGGCTGTTGTAGCTCATGACAGAAGAGTCATCTGGCACCAAACAAAGCCGATGGCTTCCAGGCCTGTATTTACAGCAGCATTGCCAGTAGATTGAGTTAGGGGAGGAGTGTTGCCCCTTTGCACTCAACAATTCTTAGATCACATTTAGAATACTGTGTCCAGTCCTGGGCTCTCCAGCTCAAGAAAAAAGTGGCAGCCAAGAGGGCCAACCATGTCCTGGTGTGCATCAAGCACAGCATTGCCAGCTGGTTGAGGGAGGTGATTGTCCCACTCTACTCTGCACAGTTGTGGTCCCACCTCAGGGACTGGGTACATTTTGGGTACCACAGTATAAAAAGGATATAAACCTACTGGAGAGGAGGAGCAGCTGAAGTCACTTTGAATAACTTTGAGTGCAAGGACAGTGAAGAAATAGACCAAGTCCACCCTCAAGGCTGTGAAGTTTCCATGCTTGGAGGATTTCATGGAATCATAGAATGGTTTGGCTTGGAAGGGACCTCAAAAATCATCCAGTTTCAACCCTCCTGCCATGGGCAGGGACACCTCCCAGTAGACCAGTTTGCTCAAAGCCTCATCCAACCTGGTCTTGAACACCTCCAGGGATGAAGTATCCATGGCTTCTGTGGGAAATCAGTTCCAGTGCCTCACCACCTTCGCAGGAAAAAGTATCTTCCTAATATCTCATCTAAATTTCCCCTCTTTCAGTTTAAAACATTCCCATCATCCTATCCCTGCAAACTCTGATAAAGAGCCACTCCCTGTAGCCCCCTTTAGATACTGGAAGGCTACTAAAAGGTCTCCCTGGAGCCTTCTCTTCTCCAGACAGAACGTCAACTCTCTCAGCCTGTTCTTGTATGGGAGATGCTCTAGCCCTCTGATAATCTTCTTGGCCACCTCTGGACTTGCTCCAACAGCTCCATGTCCCTCCTGTGCTGAGAACTCCAGAACTGAATGTGTGACTCCAGGAGAGGTCTCACCTGAGCAGAGGGGCAGAATCCCCTCCCTCACCCTGCTGGTTTCTCTGCTTTTGATGTAGCCCAGGGCACGGTTGGCTTTCTGGGCTGCAAGTGTACATTGACGACTCCTGTTGAGCTCCTCATCCACCAGCACCTCAAGCCCTTCTCCTCAGGGCTGCTCCCAATCCATTCTCCACCCAGCCTGTATTTCTGCTTGGGATTGCCCCAACCCAGGTGCAGGACCTTGAAACCTCTTGTCGAACTTCAGGAGGTTCACACTCTCCAGCCTGTCCAGGTGCCTCTGGATGGCATCCCCTCCCTCCCTGTGCTGACTGCAGCACACAGCTGGGTGCCCTCGGTCAGGCGAGCCCTCACTGCCCAAAGCTGGAGCTGAAAGCTCTGGCCCCGTGACCCCTGCTCTGGGCCAGCAGTCGCCCCCGTCCCTCTGCCCCTGCCCCAACCGCCGCCAGGGGGCGCACGAGGCGTGCGCACTGACCCCCCCGCGCGCCCAACGGGTCACAGCCATGGGGTGGGGGGAGAGGGGCGGAAAGAAAGAGAGAAAAAGAATGAGAAAGAGAGAAAGACTGAGAAAAAAAGGGAGAGAGAGAAAGAGAGAGAAAGCAAATAAGAAAGAGAGAAAGCAAATGAGAAAGAGCGAAAACAAGAGAGGAAGAGAGGAAGAGAGAGAAAGAGAGGAAGAGAGAGAGAAAGAGAGAGAGAGAGAGAGAGAGGAAGAGGGGGAGGGAGAAAGAACGAGAGAGAAAGAGAGAAAGAGAGAGAGAGAGAGAGGGAGGAAGAGGGGGAGGGAGAAAGAACGCGAGAGAAAGAGAGAAAGAGAGAAAGAACACCCAGTTCCCTCAGTCACTCCTTGGAAGACTTGTGCTCCAGCCTTGTCACCAGCTTCATTCCTCATCTCCAGACACACTCCAGCATCTCAATGTCTTTCTTGTAGTGAGGGGCCCAAAAGTGAACAGAGGATTCAGGGTGCAGCCTCAGTAGCACTGAGTACAGGGAGCCGATCACTTCCCTATTCCTGCTGGCCACACCATTTCTGATACAAGCCAGTATGCTGTTGACCCCTTTGGTCACCTGAGCACTCTGTGGACTCATTATAAGACATGACTACATCTTTCCTCAGTGGTGTGCTGTCACTGCAGGTGTTCAAGTTGGGTATTATAGAGGCTAGTATGAATATCCAGGTTGTGATACCCTTAAATCTAGTTTTCTGCTTGCTTTTTGCCAATGAGAGGAAACCAAGGAGTGGTAAAATCTGACACAAGAAGTATGTGTCATGGTTCCTAGCTCTCCTTTCTGGGATCAAACAGCTTCTTTGCATTACTTTAGGGGAAGCTGGATTTTGATGTGTGGTGTATTATGCTGATAAAGCATTTTGGTGTTTTGTGCAATTAAACCTTCTTTGTTCCTGTACTGCATTTTTTTAAATAAGTTTTCTGCTTTGGGTGCATACATAATATTGAAGGACTTGACCAGAGAAAAAGTTGAAAAAAAGGCCATTTCTTGTGCTTATAGTCTAATTGAATTACTATAAAGGCTTATGTCTGCAATCTGGTTTTCATTCCTGAGCACTTCCAATCTGATTCCCTATGATTTCAAAGATGCTGAGCAGTACCTTTATCTTTTAAATATAAGGATCATATCTAACTGTAGTTGAACTAAAGCAAAAGAAGGAACTAGCTGTTATTGAGAGGTTTATTACTTTAAATGATCTTTTCCAATACATCTGGACAAAGATGACTGGCCATATGATCTGCTGTTATCCACCACCATAATCCTGCCAGTTTCAGCCAATCTGATCTGTCCAAACCTCATCAGAGACACTCTCCAAACAGTAGGTGGAAAGTAGATGTTGTACAGTATCCCAGACATAGAAATAAAATTTATGAAGAAAGAAGATCTCAGGGTTTTAGAGTCCTCCTCTGCTGGGTGTCTGATCTGATAGGAAAAGCTTAATTTCTGCTTCACTCACAATATACTCTGCTGCCATAGGCAATTTGAGTGGTTTTCTCCCTCTAATATATTTTAAATCAATTCCTTTCTGTCCCACAGTACGGAAATTATATGCTGGCTTTTTCGGATACATTCTAGAAACCTGTTCAGACTACTTCTTTTAATTCAACTTCTTTGTCTCCTTTCCATGCAGCAACACATTCTGGGAGCTGACAAGCTGGAAAGTAGCTTTGCAGAAAAAGACTTGGGCATCTTGGTGGACACCAAGTTGAACATGAACCAGCAATATGTCCTTGTGGCAAAGAAGACAAATGGAATCCTGGGCTGCATTAGGAGGAGCGTTGCCAGCAGGTCAAGAGATGTGATCCCTCCACTCTACTTAGCACTGGTGAGGCCACACCTAGATTCTTGTGCCCAGTTCTGGGCTTTCCAATGCAAGAGTCATTTGTTAGGAAGGATCTCTCACATCTTCCTTATCTATTCAGTTGTTCCAAATGTTGCAATGCTAGACAGATTCAACAGGTCCTTTCTCCATTTTATCCATCACCTGCATGGGTTGAACTCCATAAACTTTGCATTGTAAACCTGTTCTGATCTTTTATCATGTTTTTGAAATATGACTTTTGTTTCTGGATTCAATAAAACATTTAGCAGTGCAAGATAAAGAAGTAAGAGCTCTCTTCTGCTTCCGTGTCATAGTCCTGTTTTCATACCTACAGGGATTGCATTAGTCCTCTCAGCTGTGAAACAGACTGTAGTACTGGCAAACTGAAAAACAAGTAGAAGCTGTTTTCATCGTATATCTTGAGTCCCTTGAGAAAAGCCTCTCTTAGACTGTAGATTCTGTCATATTTGTAGGAGAGAGGGAGGACAAAGATGAAAAAGGGTATAAAGGAAAGTTGTTGAAGGGATAAAGAGATTCTCAGTTTTGAAGACTCTGAAATGCAAGCAATTTCTTTTGCTAATAGCAATAGAACTAGGCTGAAGAAAGCTTTAGGAAATTATTCCAAAAAACCCAAGCTACACTTCTGATTTAACTTGCATGTTACAGAAGAGGGAGGGCAATATACCCGGTACATGTATGTGTGTAACTCCAATGTGAGCAATTCTCACCTCATCTTTCCATTTTTTCCTAAGTCTATGTCCTTCTGAAATAATAAGCAGTGCTTATTACGAATGGGTGGTTAAATCTCATGGGATTTTGTTTTAAGACCTGTATTAACAAAAACAGTGGACGACAGGTATGCAGGCCTTGGAATCAAGCTCACACCAAGGGAGATTTTATCTTGCGTATCTTGCTATAATATTCACAAGTATGTAAGGAAGTATGGCAAGTCAAGGACTGCGAGATTATTCTGGATTTCAGGACTTCTGTGCAGAAGCTCTCCTTGCTAGTAGCAGTGCTGCTGGCTGGAGAGCAGCCTTCACAGAAGGCAACAGGCAGACAGCTGTCAGAACAGTTTATTTCCTGGCTTATGCCAAGCTCTGCACTTGAAGCATGTGAACTTCCTTCTGCAAGCCAGCCCGGGATATCAGTCTTTTCCTTACACTTTGTCAGCTGTCATTCATTTCACCCCTTTTTCTCGTCTTTCACCAGCTTTCCTGTCTAATTGTATTATTTTTAATCTTGAGACTCTTCTGGTAACCCATCCTGAGATCAGAAAACATGTTTTTCTTACACCCTTTCCCTACCCAATATTATGGCCCTCTCAGTGCAGAAGATTGTAAAGCTAAGAGAAACCAGTTATGAATTATGACAGACCAGCATTACAATGTAGATAGGTATTTAATATCCAAGTTTCTTTGCTTCTTCCTTCTGAATTTGGAGAGGAGGGAGGAAGATAATTTGAACCCAAAACTTAGTGGAAATACACATGAGAAGATTTCTTTGATGCAACTGCCATATTTCTGTGGTCAAATGTAACCTCCAGTAGCAAAAAGTTTACCTGAAGAAGAAGTAGTTCACTAAGTGATGTTTCCCATGAGGTGATTTGTCAGTAGTGACTGTGAAATGTTCTGTAAATGCAACACTTCACTGTCCCTTATCCTGTTAGGTGAAATAGAAAAATATTTCTTGTTGCAGTTGCACTAGCTGACAGTAAGAAATTCACAATAAAACTGACTTTCCTCTTCACTAATGACTTGGATGAGGGGAGTGAATGTATCCTCAGCAAGTTTAATGATAAAAAAACTGGAAGAGTGTCACACTAGGGTGTTATACTGCCATCCAGAGGGATGTCAAGAGGCTGAAGAAATGGGCAAACAGGAACCTCAACAAAGGGAAATTCGAAGTCCTGCACCTTGGGAGGAATAACCCCATGCACCAGTATAGGCTGGGGCAAATCGTCTAGAAAGCAGTTTTGCAGAAAAGGACATGGATGGTCTAGTGGACAAATTGAAGATGAAGCAGTAGTGCGCCCTCGTGGCAAAGGCGTCCAACAGTATTTGGGCTCCATCAGGGAAAGCATTGCCAACAGGCTGAGGGAGGTGATCCTTTCCTCTCTACTTAGCTATGGTGAGGTGCGACCTGGAGTCTTGTGTCCAGTTCTGGGCCCCCTCCAGCATGAGAGAGACATGGACGTACTCTAGAGTGTCCAGTGAAGGGCTACTAAGATTGTTAAGGGACTGGAACTTCTCTGCTATAAGGAGAGGCTGAAAGAGCTGAGACCGTCCTGGAGAAGAGAAGCTTCAGAGAGATCTCATTAATGTGTACAAACGCCCAAAGGGAGTGTGTGAGAAAGACTGATTCAGGCTCTTTTTAGTGGTGCCCAATGACAGGACCAGAGGGAGTGGGCACAAACTGAAACCCACGAGGTTTTCTCTGAGCACAAGGAAACCCTTTCTTACTGTGAAGTGTGACTGAGCCCTGGAGTAGGTTGCCCAGATAGGCTGTGGAGTCTCCCTCCTCAGAGATATTCAGATGCTGTCAGGACATGGACCAGGGCAACTTGCTGCAGGTGACCCTGCTTCAGCAGGGGGTTTGAATTGGACAATCTCGCTAGATCCCTTCCAACCTCAACTGTTCTGCGATTCAGTGCTGTTTAATTGGTGAACCTGAAGTAAGCAGTCACAAGCATAAGTCTCAAGACAGGATTTTACCTTAGGACATTGGATACTGGTTTAACACACTGCTTTCATTTCTTTGTTAGCATTTTCTGGAATTCATAATGTTAAATATAAAGGGATGGGGTTTTAAGTGAAGCTGTAGGACAATGTGTTATGTAGTGGGTGTATGCTCATTTGTTTGCTTGCCATGTTGATAGAGTCACTGAATGACTGAAAACCTGCTGTCAAAGAAAAAACTACAAAGTAGATAAGGAGGTAACCTGTGAATCTGAATGTATTCATACAGAGGACAAAAATGCCAGCACATGTTTTTCTTGTGCCTTGCCACTATGCTCATTATACCTGCTAGTGCAGAGGATTAATGCACTGGAACAGGTAAGAGACAAATTAAGGTTTTCCCTAAAGTCCATCTGCTTTTTTTCTCCTTATTTCCTTCACCTGGAGGAAGAAATTAGAGTTGATTTTAAGACCAAGAAAAGAGGAGGTAGAGAAATCAATCAAGTGATAAAAGGAGACTGGCAGGCTAAAGCAGAGGGATGGCATAGGGGAAATGAAACAACTTCACTAATTAGGGACAAATTAAAGATGGAAGGGAGATGGCAAGAGATAAACTTAGCCCACCTTGTGACTTTTCCCACTAGTTACAGCTGCTGGTAGTGATAGTAGACAGTATATCAAGGTGAAAAGCCCCCTCAGAGTACTAAGGCACATTTCAAAAACTGTTAAAATTCCAAGTTATCAGAATTCTTTTTTTTTTCCCCTGCTGAGTGGATGTGTTAGACTCTTGAGTCCTAGCATAGATTTCCAGATATCTCAGGCACTGTGGATGAACTGTTTGTTGTTTCTCTTCTGTGGATAAACATGAAAGGTTGGAGATATTTTTCCTCAGTGCATAAAGCTGACCAGATAAGCAGCACATCCACATTTAGGAACTAGTAAGAGAGTTCCAGGACTGAGAGTTCGGGAGTGTACATGTGTGAGTCTAGTCACATGGAAGACAAAATATCTACAAGGCTTGTTGGGGTAGGAACAAAGTAGGATTCAGCTGTTGTTCTGATTACTTCAATGTTAGTGAGGATTTGAGGTGGATGACTTGAGTTGGAAGGGAAAATGTTGAAAAAAATGAACTGAATTATAGCCTGCATTAAAAAAAAAGCAGGAGAGACAACACAAATCTAGTGAATATCTACCTGATTTAGTATACTTGGTAGTTTAACAAACAGTTGTGTTTTGAGCTAAGCAGAATCAATTTTCTAACTTCAGCTAAGTCTCCTCTAAGTAACTTCATTTTCTAAAAGTCAATTGCATGTTTATTGGACAGGGTTTCTCTCTGGAAGTGATAATACAGGGCACTGGTATGCAGAAAAGCCATCCTTGAGCTGATAGAGTGACACAAGTCAAAGATGAAGAAGGGTCATACATATGGGGTCGCAGACAGGACAGAAGACCCCAAACTGACTAACAGAGTGTTCCATCCCATATACATCATACTCAATACAGAACTGAGAGACCATGAGGGTCTCATTCTCTTCTGTGATGGCTGACATCCAGTGACAATCTCATCTGTCTGTCTGCCTCTGCTCTCTGCATTCCTGAATCCAGTTCCTGGGTCCAGGCTCCCTCCTGCTGCTGACACCTTCCCCAAGCTGCTCTGCAGCATCTATGGATCTGTGGTGACATACAGTTATCAAGGGGTGGGGTGCGATTTCATATATTTGCGTATATTTTTTATTATTGTTATTATTATTGCATTAAACTTGTTTTAACTTATTTTTCAACCTGCAAGTCTTTTCCTCTCATTTCTTGTTCCCTGGAGGTGGAGGGGAAAGAGAAGTGGGAGCCCAGCTGCTCGATTTTAGCTGCCAAAATTGGCCGGGCCAGGGCTAAACCCTGACACACTTGTTTTATTTAAAGAACCAAATGTTAACCAATAGTTACAGATTTTTGTGACACACTGGTGATCCATTTGACAACCTGCAGCATAGAATCGAAATGCCAAATTTTCAGACTAGAATTTTGTATCTAATTTTATAGGTGTATGGGTCAATAAATCAAGGAGGTATGCATACACAGAGTTGTGCACATATATTCCTCTTCATGAATGAACATATGAAACCTTCAATTGTGCCATTCTTCGTCACTGCAGCAATACCTTTTTAATTCATTTGCTTCCAAGAAATAATTCTAGGAGTGTTTCCTTCCTGCAAACACCAAATGTGGGCATTCCCTAATATATTGCTTTAATGGCAGGAGAATAAAACACCAACACAGAAAAAGAAACATATTTTAATAAATCATTAAATAAGTTTGCTAGCAAATATAAACTTTTACATTTAAAAAAACATTAAATTTTAATTGCATTTGAATTATATTAATCTGAATGAAAATATTTGGAATGTTATGTGTAACAGCTTAATAAACTGACTCCCAAATGGTCTAGCTAACTCAAAAGGACATGCACATTCTCTCACACACTTGAAAATGGGGCAAAAATTGAGGTGGAATCTAGCAACTCACAACATTATTTACAGAAAAGAATACTTGTGCTCAGCAAAAACTGTAGAGAACTTATGTCCACAGACTGCAACCTTGAGCTGAAATTTGTCTTGAGAACGTGATGCTAATATCCCTGCTCTTGCTGAAAATGTCAGACCTGCAAACAATCAAGACCTCAGAAGAATTTTGTCTCAATTCTGCTGCATAATTCCTTCTGAAAAATGTCAACGCTGTTGAAGAATATAAAGTACAGAGATCCTTCAAGATTGGGTAACTGGAACATTCTGAGTGAAAGAGAATCTTTTATGAAAAGTATAACTACTTCCTATAGCTGAGCGTACTGGAGCACACGGATTTCTCTGTCTGAAAAGTTTGAAGGAATACTTTAAAAAGGGAGAACATACACAACCAAATTAGAATGTGGCCTACTTATATAATACGTACCCATTAGCTGCTTAGTTTATTTTCATATTTTTAGATTTATACACGTGTGATACCTCATGCTTTCATTTTCTATTCCTACATCCACCCAAACAACTATTACAGCATCCAGTCAGCATAGAGAGGAACAAAGAGTTGAGGTACTAACTGTCCGGGCATATTAAGCATGGATGGTGGTAAAAAAAATATAAGATAACCAGAAATTACTATTAAAGCATGTCTTTCCTTCAGGTGATTTCTAGTTTCAAATCCCTGATAGAAACTGTATGATTTCTCTCAGAAGTTGTCAAGTGCCGTGAAGTTCCTCTTTCTGCTGTGGAGTTTTACAAGAAAGTTACTGGTACAAAGTCACATTGGCTGTGCCAAAAGCGTTTAGGGCTCATGATTAATAATCTGCCTCTGACCATGTTTCCATTGATGGTTATGAATCACAGATTGTGGCCTAACTCCTCCTATTTCTGAGACATTCCCTTTTGTAACCCACATAGCTCTGCTTTCTTATTGACTCTCAGATTTTACAATGCCACAGTGCATAATGTAAGATACAGCAAAAAACAGAGTCTTGCAGATTGGCAGAGCATCATATTTACTACCGTTCTGGAACAAAAATAAAAGCAGAAAACACTGGAGAATGTATTTCAGCCATCAGAAAAAAGTGTTGCATATTGTTTTGTAGGGTACCTGGGGAGGATTCTTGTTCTGGCAGAACATCTAAAAACATGAGACCTCTGCAATGTGCAGTGATGGTTCCCAGGCAGCAGTCTGGCTGATGGCCTCAGTTTCAAGCTGGATAGCTTCTAGACTGCTAGACTGACACCTACAAGAGATGAATATGTGTTTTACAGAAATGTGGGAAATAGGAGCTGAAAGAAAGTTGATAATAAACATTCAGTTAGCTTAGGATTTGGAGAAAGAATGAGGTGGGGCTCAGGACTCTTGGCTGTGTAAAGAAACAAGACTGACTGCAAGGAATGCATTTCCCTCTTGCTACAGGGAAGGATAGGCTCTATATCAGCATGAAGATCCTTTTAGGGCAGAATAAACCCTGCACTTCTCAGACCTAGTGTTGGAACAAAAGGGGGAATGCAATGCAAAGATCAAATTCCATTCCTAGTACAAGATGATTCTTCCAGTCCAGCACTGGATAACCTGTGGTAGGAGGAATGCCTTGGATCCTTCAGCTCTGTGATGACAGAGATACTTGTACTTGATGGAAGCCCCATCTCATCTCTCCCCCAACTGCACCCTTCTTATAAATGGCGATGGACAGAAAGGTTTACACAGTTTAATGGTTTTACGAGCCAAATCCATCATTAAACCACAAAAAAAAGAATAAAAATAGGAAGAAACTGCAGGAAAGAAGTGGTAAGCTGGTGCCATGACAGTCTCAGGGAGCACAAATAAGAGGGAGAAGTTATCACAGCTTAGGATCCCAGGACAAGACAGTAGAAGGATATTTTGACTTACTGCTTGACGGACTAAGTTGTTGCAGGAACTAAACTGTCCAAAGAAGTTTAGCTTAAGTTCAGCATGACATCTCACTTTCTGTCAGCAGTTGAAGGGATGATTACAAAGAGTAAAACCTGTGACTTGAGGGACAGTAGAGACAAAGCTTAGAAGGAATAACTTACTCTGGTTGGTAGATGAGATATTTCTGGTTATCTTCAATATCACAAAACCCAGAAGAAATATGATGATTATAGTGACAGCTATAAGTGGGCCAAAGAAATTCATTTTCACTTTCTCCATTTCTTTCACCTGTATCTCTGAATAAGAAACCAGAGGAGATACACACAACAAATATATTTAATTTGGTGACAATTAGCTTAAACCTGTCCCAAAGTTATATTAGTTGGAAGTTTAGGGAAAGGCCTTCAGCATGCTTTGCTTTATTGGTGCTTTAATAGTGTCAATAAATCACTACCCACATTACTTTATTTCCATTTTTAGTAACTAGTGAAACTACCAAGTCTTAACAGCCACTTCAACAACAATAAGGCAAAGTACTCTTTCTGAAATTTGGGTAACATGTGAGAGATCAGCAACTTGATTAATACAAGAGTGTAGGAGGCTGCTACTATTCTGCTGCTGCTTTGTGGTACTGTGTAAGTTTGAAGAATCTGGGACATGTTACTACTAGATATGCATTGGAAATGACGATCAAAACCTAATAAATTTCTAAAGGGATGTTAAAGTAGCAGGGAATGCAAAGGAGTTTCTCTCTGTTTCTGGTTATTGTGTGTTTGAGGTTTTGGTTGCTCCGGTTGGCATCTGACAGAACTTCAGTTATTGTCAAATGAAGTTTTTGTTTATGTGGAATTCCTAGTTTCTTATTCACTACTGCTACCTATCCAATGGCTTCTTTTATAAAGTCATGGAGGAGAGAGGAAGAATTGAACAGGGAAGAGGAGGATGCAGTACTATAGCAACTATAGCCATGTTAACACTCATGAGCAACACGTAAAGCTGTGCAAACCCTAGAAGAATTCAGTGTTGTAGTTTAGTATTATTTTAAAATCCTGGGATTTGAGGACATTGGAGGCATTTTTCCATATCTAGCATTGATGATTTAACCCTTCAGCTAAATGTATAGGAAGAAAACCGTCCTGTGAAGCTTTTTTCAGAATGAGTGGCAAGTTCCTTTTGCATGTGCAGTAGTGAGGTGCATGCCTGCACTACCCTGGTGGGCATTCCTACAATGCTGCCTTTCCCTCTTGGCTACCAGTTCCTGTCAGTTGAAGCCCAGTTCTCCACCTTCAGCATTGTCTAAAAGAGACATATGCAAGCCATGTGGGAATTGTCTTTATTTTGATTCATTTGTGCCATAGTGTATGAACAAAAATCCATCAGAGGGAGTTTTCCTGTCCCAGGAGATAACTAAAATATGGCTTTAGTTTAAAGGATGTGGAACCCTTAGATAATCCAACACTAAAATACTACTGGAACTCGAACTCTCAGCTTCTTCTTGCAAGAGGTGTCTGAAAAAAGACACAGACCTAGAGGAAAAAAACCTCCCCTAATAGTAATTTTGGAATGTGTGCTTTATTCTGTCAAATGTCATGAACACTACCAGTAACGCTTCTAAGACTAGTCAAGATTTCATGGCCTTTAGTGTTAAACTCAGCACAGTGTATCTGGCAGTTTTTGAGCCAAATCTGGTCTATGGGAGTCTTCTATTTAGCCTTCTGCCACTCTTTAGGGAATGATTAAAATTAGCAGCTTAGGCACCACCTACACATCAGACAAAACATTTTTACTTTCACAGTGGTCGAACACTGGAACAGTTTGCTGAGAGAGGTGGAGGAATTTCTGTCCTGGGAGATATTTAAAGCTCAGCTGGATAAGGCCCAGTGCTACCTTTTGATCCTGTTTTGACTGAACTAGATGATCTCCAGATACCTCTTTCAATCTCAACAGTTCTCTGATTCTGTGAATGTGTGACCTCTCTGAACAACTAAAGGTCTCCTCCAGAGACCTATTGTCACCTAATCCAGACATCCAGGTTGCTTTGTTGCTACTGCAGCAACATCTAAGGAGGTGATGAACAGGACTGTGTTCTGGACTGTGTAGCAGTAACATTCCTTCTCTGTGCCCTCTCTTTGCTCCAGTAAGACTTCCCATAGGGAAAAGAGAGGGAATTTAGTGGCCATGGCTGGTGTTGAACAGGGTGGAGAACATACAAGCCTTGTAATCTACTCCTACTGCTACTTATAGGGTTTATTCCCTGCCTTGACTGTGCTGCTATCTATGATCAGCTCTAATGCAGTGTGCCCTGCTCCTGCCTGGGTAACAATCAGGATGGGAAAGCAGACTCACCTAGTGGCACTGAGACAAGGCTCCCCAGCTGCTCTTCAAGGTGAAGCAAGCAGCTAATATTAGTGAGAGTGTTTGTAGGAATTGTGATATTCAGCTTGCTGGTAACACTGTACAGCTTTGTTACAGCATCTTGTGAGACTTCCATGTGACCCATAGGCCTGTCTGTTGTGTTTTTGTGTGAAATCAGCCAAGTCATCTGCATGGGCTTTGGATAACCTCCGCTGGAAGAACAGGAAAGATTCAAGGGTTCGTTGGGCTTTAGTTCCCCAGTCTGCAGCCATTCTATCTCAGGTTGACTATAGTTGGCTGAAACAGACCAGAGAGAAAGCATCATGAGTCAGACATATCACATCTTGTGACAGTTCCTGACCAGTATTTAAGATTTTCAGACAGAAGCAAGTCTAAACAAATTTCCCAGGAAAACAATGGGAGTTCCAAAAGGGTTTATTATGGTTTTGGTGTACATGTAGACTTGCTGTTCCTTGTCCACAGGGTATTTCAAGGATTTAAGTCTGATCAGGCAGACAATGGGCCTCTGTCTCTCCTACTGCCTTTAGATCCATTGACACCAGAATAATCAAACCTGTGCTTAAGTACAAAATGGGAATGGGAATAGTGTTGCCTACTCTTGATCTCCTGATTAGGTAAGTGGAAAACCACAAACTTCTAACTGTGGAATGTAGAGAAGGAAATCATCTGAGAGACTTCATGTGGGGTAATTTGGAGGTGCAGTGCTGGCACAGGTAGAAGTATCCTTGGCGTCTGTTGCTATTATGAGTAATCGTCTTGCAGCTAATAAAGTAATTCACTCATCTTAACTAGATAGTAGGTTTCCTTTAGCTTGACATTTTATGTGGAAATGACTATGGTACAAGTTCTTTTACTTTATGTCATTGGATACTCATCCCCGTCAATAAAAAAAACATACCTGTTGCTTTAAAAAATCAACTTTTCTGGACAAGAAACAATTAGTGAAACAGGATTGGAAATAATTGTTTAAACATAAAGTATTAATGATAAATGGAAGGTTTTAACCGATAGTCTCTATTAACTAATCTTCTAAATATTCGCAACCAGAATTTGTTTGGTTAAAAGGTCATAGTAGAAATAGTAGACTGTAATGGAAAAGGAGGAGGAGAGAATATAGATATAATACTAATTGCACATTGGCATGCAGCAAGTTAAAAACAGCAACAAAACCAACAAAACCCAAGAACAGACTGAACAGACTGAAGGCTTCATTGAAAAGACTTCATTATTTTAATGCCAGTAGAACTAAAGACAAAATGGAGAAATATTGAAGAAGGGGGAAAGGATTCTTAGAAAAATATGTCTAAGAGAGTCTGACTTTTCTGGACATGCACTCAGTGTGTTTAATCCAGGCTCTAATCCTTGACTGAATTCTCAGTATGGATGGATCAAGAAATATGATGTTGCTTTTATTTGCTATATGCCAACACAGAGAGAGAAGAATTTAGCTTGGTCACTCAAATCCCCAAGAGTCCATGGCTGTGAATTCAAAATGGAAAAGGTCCCATTTTTTTTCACACCCCAAAATTTTGTTAAATTGTCTCAGGAGACCTCAAGCTTTCTCTTTCTCCACAAGGTCTGACTTGAATAGTTGACTTCTCACTCCAGCTTCTGGCCTAGCATATTTATTTTCTCCTTGGCATTCAATAGGGAGGGCAGAAATGTAATCCAAGGCTGTGAAACTTGCCCAGTTGTCAATTACTTAAGAGTTTCAATCTTCTTGGTACTAAACAAGTGGAGATAGTGGACTATACCTGATCAAAGCACTTCTGTCTTTATGGCTTCTAGAACCTTAATTTGTTGAAAAGTTATGTTGGTTGCATGCAGAGTGCGGGCTAGATATGTGTGAACTTTGGATTGTTAACAGAAAAGCATATTTCAGGATGTCTTTTGTATGTAAAGAGAACATGGCTTCCAAAAAGGCTATGGATTTAAGATTAAATACATCAAGAGACAGCAGATCTATCAAGCCCTTAATGCTTTTCTCATTGGCTTAATCATCCTACCTGATTTTGTTCCATTTTCTAAAGTGACAACATGCCTTACTTCTCATTTGTTTCCAGCCACTGACTGTTTTTATATCTTCACTGAATTGATTAGCATATCTTTTTATTATCCAGTAGTTTAGATGTCTTTCAGGTTCCCACAGTCTGAAAACCAGACTCTTTTCAGTCTTCTGTGTTATAAGTTAATCAGATAGATCTTTTAATCTCTCTAGTTGGACTCTATTTTTTTTCCAGCTTTCAGATGTCTCTCATACAGTTTTTCTGCGCACTTTTAAGTTTTTCAACATCCCCTTTAAAATTAGGACAATATGTTAAGCTCTATTCTGACATCAGTTTCACTCCCAGCGGTTTGCACAGCGCATATTTTAAAACAGCTTCCCTAGCCTCACCTACTTCCCATACTGATACATCCAAAGGATGCACTAGAGCCACACTATAGCAGCAGAATTTCCAGTTAAGCTGCTTGTCACCATGGTCTCTACCTTGTCTATTTTAAGAGCCAAATCTTTCCAATGTAAAGCCTTTCTTTCTTTCTGGAAAATTATCTGCTTGCTGCTCTCATATAAACAAGCATGTCTGTACACAGTGCACATAATATACATACATCTGTTTTTTTTTCTCAGTGTAATATGTATAAATAATACATGTAAACTGTATTAGAAGATACTTCAATATTTCTGAATGGGCTTGGCCACCAAGTGGTCTATACAGCTTTGTAGGACTGCCCTATCATTCTTGTACAGCTCTCCTCCATGTATGATATGAGATTCTAATTAAGAAACAGTAGGTAAGCACAAGTACATTTCAACATCTGCATTTTTCTGCTAACTGTTTTTAAGGGGCTTTTAATAAAATATGATTTTATACTGCTCCTTCCTTTAGAAGCTAATTGAACAGAGTCATTTGGAAGGAACACAGCAGCAAATCGTTTAAAAGAGTCTTCCTAAAGTTAAACCATAAAAGGTCTGGGAGAGCTTTAGTGCCTAAGTATGAGACTTCTATAACATGTTGTCTAAGCTGATAGTGGACTTAACTGCTCAAATTAACTGAACGGTTGATGCTAAGCATGTCTCAAATTAGAGACCTTGATGCTAGATATGCATTATTAGCTTCTGAGTTCTAAAACTTTGCTGAGAATACTTGTCAAGTAGATTCTGGGAGAATCAAAATTAACAGTCCAAGTTTTCTATCTGTGAATTGAGAAAATGCTTGCTGGTGTCACAAAACTAAATAGGCCTAGATGGCCTGGTACTTCATTTTTGGCTGCTGTTACACATGGCCTGTTCTCTTTTGAAGCAGTTTTGAAGCCTGAAAACACCAGTGGAAGTTAGAACCTGTTATTATTAATTAATAACACTATCATAGTGGAAGACAGAAAACAGGCATACAGACAAAAGTTATTAGCAGGGCAGCTTGAAATAGAAAAACATTAGGAAAATATTTTTGGAACTACTAAAAATATTAGAATATATTAGGAAAGATTGCTTCCTCACTGAACCCCTTTCCCTTGTCTAGAGACTTTCTGGTTTTAGCTCTGATAACATGCAAGAAATCAGGCTGAATCTCAGAAATGCCTGCATTTTTTCTTCAGAGATATTTTCAGTCTTATTTTAACTGAGCATATGAATTTCTCCTCCTCCACATATGAGCTGCTCTTTTCTTATTCTCCCAGCAATTTATATCATCATAAAATAGCTGTGTGTTTGTAGAAATCTTGTTATGTTTCAATTGTAATTTACCACCAACAATGCTATCTCCTATTGCTTTTAATAGAAGGCAATGCATAAGACACAAGTAAATAAGTGTATTTTCCAGAGTCCTAAGAGCCACAAAACTTGCAGAAGGCAAAAGGAAGAAGGCAGAATAGTTTTCACTATGAAGTATGACAGGGTGGGAATCAGGAACAATGCAATGTTGAGCAAATTATTTCCTCATTTTCTACTCCTGATTGCTTTCACCTGTGTACATTCAGAGACAGGATTTTCCATTGAGAATGCTTTTATCTATCTTTAGAACTTCTGCTCCAGTATAGATACATCTTCAGTGGCTTATGGACAGTACCACACATTTCTGGACTGAACAAAGTGACACAGAAGCCACTCCCCACCTCACCCCCCAAAAAAAACCCCACAAACCCACAACCAGACAGCTAGAAGAGATGACTTACCAATAATGTGCAGTGAGCACTCAGACTTATGTATGACCTTCGGTGATCCGTTATCTCTGTGCTGTATAATACATTTATACTGTCCCTCATCCGCAACTCCTGCATTAAGCAACTGCAAGGTCCATTTGTCCATATCCATCTTGGTGCGATTTCTATATTTAGGACTAAGGTTCTCATGTTTTTCTTGGCCATGGTATACTTCGTACACCACTTCACCAGTGACTCTTTGCCAAAAAACTCTTAAATCCTTCATGTCAGTTTTCTGAGAGTTTGGAAAATAGCAGGATAGGTATGCAGTGTGATTGAGAAATGACTTCACATGATGCACATTGGCAGCAATACCTTCAATAATGAGAGAGAAGAAATTAAGATTTCCATCAGCTACAAAAGAACACCAAGTATTTGCACTCACAGAGGCAACACTTAACAACAGTAGCAATAAACCTGCCAGCATTTAGACACAAATTCACCCACTGGGTATGACAGGACACACAGTTCTTCAAACTGACTCAGTTAGTCTTGTGGAGTTTACGTCATAAAAATGTTTCATGTTTTTACTCCTCTATTTTGCTTTCCAAGGAAGGCCCACCACACAGAGGTTGTGAGCATCTATATTTTAGAGGACTTACAGGGAGACAAAAAGTCCAAACCATTTTTGTACTTAGCATCCTGAACGTAGTGAAATTCTGCCACAAAGGTGATAGTTGCACAATTTCTTTTTAAAAAGTTGAGTTCATTCTCCTAAAAAAAATAGCAAAGCTTTGCAGTTTTGAAGAAAAAGTAAAGCGCACACTGTGCGGGAAATGATGGTGGTGTCTAGGGTATATGTGACCAGAAGGTCAGAAACAGGTGAACACTTTCAGTCTCACTGAAGAATTAACATAAAACTTAATGACAAATTAAATGTCAGATTTAACTGTTCTGTAATTAATCTAGAGTTTAATGACAGATTAAATGTCAAATTAAACTGTTCGGTTGCAGGTAGTGTTAACAGAAATAATCGACAACCACAATGATGCCTTCATGCAAAGATAGCATGAACTATGTTACATAAGAGATGATATTTCTCCTGCTTTTGTCAGTGCATGTAGCCATTATTACAGCTGGCAATGGGCCAGGAGGACCATCTTCTCTTGGAATGAGAAATGTAATCCTCCATCCCAGAAGACACAAGTGAACACCACTACTATGTTCAAAAAGAGAAGATTTAGTCTTTCTTCTGGTGCAAAGTTTTGACTGTTCCTCCAAAGCACCAGACTGAAAAACTCTCCTCAACTGCCTGAAACTCCAGTTGTCCCATATCAAACTGTCGGGTTTCAGTTTAATACTGCTCGGCTCTGTGATATACAGAGGTGAAATACACACATTTTAAAGACAGATTTAAACTGAAAATTTAAGAGCAACATAAAATAAGCGTAATGTAAAGATGTAAAGTTGACAGGAGAAAGTACTTACTATATATTTTATAGAGTCCTTGCATGCAATTTAAATACATATCATGTAGGCTATATGACCTTGATTGTGCAACAGAAATGATTAATTACTACTAAGGAATGAGCTTCTTAGTAGATGAGAAGGTATCACATAGCAGGACACAAATACTCAGAACAGTTTTTACAATTAAAAATGTGCCCTTTACCTGGGAGAAGTATCATAGCATAAATGAAGAATATGCAGACCTCCATAATGCTGTAAGAAGGAAGAATGAAAGAAATATGTTAGAGCTTCAAAAGACTCCAGTACCTTCTCCAGTAGTCCCAAAGAAGTAGTAAAACAAAAGTTTTAGCAAGAGAGAGACTCTTGAGAAAGTTAATCTCACCTTTTCCCATGGACTGGTGCAAAGACTTCTGTGGGCTTCACAGCCTTTGGCAACAAGAAGCATGCCATGGCAGATCTCTGGTTTCCAGAGAAGGTGATGTGGTGCAACATTAGTGCACACAAAGTACTCCATGGGAGGAACACAGAGGCCCCGAGGTACAAAGTCAGGACAAGCACCCAAAATGCGTGGTATGGAGGAAAGAGGAATGGGGAAAATGCTTGACACTGGCAGTGTGGGGAAGAAGATGGGGGAACTGAAAGTAGAGGGGGAGGAGTGGGTGACACAGAAGGAAGAGGTGTGGGAGACAGCACAATGATGTCATCTGCCAGCAGTGATGAAGTGTGTGACCTTCAGTTTTGTAACAGGAACATGTCCTTCATGACAGTAAAAGACAATCGAGAGAAATTGTGTATGGTTTAAAGAGTTGAGGCTAAACAGCACATAATTTGAAATGGCTGCTTGCTTTCATGTGGTACAAGGGCCCATAATCCAGGAGAACAGTCAAACATCGTTCCCATGCACTAGTGATAGGAGAGCACCTGCATTTGACTGGCCTGTGGTTGCTGGTTTGCATCTTAGCAGCACCTTTGCATTTTTTTCCTGTGCCTTTTCCATATACTTGAGAGAAGCCTTCACACCACACCTGCCAAGCTCCTTCTGTCTCCTGCTTTAAACAGCTCTAGAGAATCCTCTTTTGCTGGAGCAGTTGTGAAAACTCTTCAGCTCTTATACTGCTTAAAAACAGTCTGGTGTCCTGACTGATAGTACAGCTTCCTGATGGTTTCCCATTTTTTGTCATGTTTTATCTTAACGTGGTGTACTTTGGTCTTTACTTTTACCCCAGGTCTCTGGAAGCCAGAGTCTCTTCTTCTAATACAAGATTCCCCTCAGTCTGCTGACATATCTTTTTCTTCTTTGTGTACTATAATGTACAGAATTGTGAATTGTATTTTTTCAAGACCAGATTCATCCTGCCTTTTCTTAGGAAAGGAGAAGAGAAAGAAACCCAAATGTCTCAGAGGACAGAGATAATTTTCTTTGTGATGCATCTGTCGTAGCAGAAGAGGAGGGAGTGTTTGTGCAGAATCTGTTATTGTAGGCAGTTCATTCTCTTTCTGTTCCAGCCACCCTACTATCAAGGGGGTTTCCTCCTAGCCTGGGCCCCACTGAATTAAACCACACTGCTGATTGCCTGAATACAATTGCCTGTGCCAAGGCACTGAAAACTACAGAAGCTCCTCAGCAGTTATATTTCCTTTTTGTGAATAAGAATTTTTGCTTCCAGACAACTTAAAAAAAGGAGATAGCAGGTGTGTAAGAGGAAGAATTAAAACAATCTAGCAACTGGAAACATGAATGAAGCAGAGAGAGTTTACTGCTATAGCTAGGTGTGTTTTGCAATGGCAGTCTCTCAGCAGCAAAGACCAAAACCAGAACTGAAATTAAAAGTAAGAGAGAGAAATAACACCCTGGCAAAAATACCAGCTAACATTGCTTGCCTTTCTTTATGGGTTGGATTTGGAGCTGTGAGGACAGAAGTCTCAAAGATCCTACATGGTTTCCTGCCTGATGTCTTCCAGGGAAGCATGCTGCTGGAGGTAGCTGCATGAAGAAGGATCCCGTGAGTCTGCAGAGGGGTGTACACCCACATTCACTGCAGACAGAGGTCACTGAGAGAGGCAAGCTGCTTCTCTTACATGAGCTGATTTATAGAGAGTTGCTGAATCATGAATAAGGCCAATAAAACTTCAGTGCTGCCAGCAGCTTTTCTTCCCCTTTTTTTACAAGATGCCTTTAACCAGCAAAAGTAAATCCTTGGAGCCAGCGTCCAGAAGACACAGGAGAGGAAGAATTACATACTTTCCATGTTGGCTGCTTAGACTATTTCTTTGGCATATTTAATACAAATTCTGTGCTCACTTCTTTTTTATATCTGCAAGCCATTGAAAGTCTGTGTATGTCCCAGAATTGTTTAGCAGTCAAAGAGGACAAGAGGGGAAAGATATAATTTGCTTCAGGGTACAACCCACAGCTGGTAAATGGTGCAGACCAAACTGCCCTCTTCCTGGTCATAGTCCAGTGTATGAGCACTCTGTTCCATTTCAGAGCATTGTCAGTCTGTATGGATATGTAGTTTTTCTGTTTACCTGCTGGCTGCATCCAGCTGTGGATGTGGCACTTTTCCACGATGCCAGTGATAACTGATGAGATGGGAGTGGTTTGGAGACCCAGGGCTTAAAAATTATCTCTGACATCCAGAAATGTGAGGTCAGTCCATGGGGAGGTAATCATTTTCCCTTACTAAATTAGGCTAGCACTATTGTGGTGTGACTTTGTTGCCTTTTTGATTTTGTCAGCCATTCCTGGAGGTGTCCCCATGACTCACAATTACAAATCATATGTAGATATCGGAGATGACAAATGGAGAAGTTTATTAATTGAAATTATGTCACTATGCAGTCAGTAGTCACACTCAACCCTTTATTTACTATCTCTGCAGTCCAGTATCTGAAAGGAGAAGAAACTGTATGAGTATATGCACTTTACCCTTGATGACTGCTTTGGTTTGACCCAAACCAGTCTGAGAAAAGTCATGAGGTGGTTCACACTTGGCTGCATACAGTGGGATTCCTTCCTTGAAGAACTGCTAAGATCAATGTTAATGAAAAAAAGGCAACTTCATTCCTTTGCTTTTGAGGACAATCGCCAGAAAGCCCTGTGCAACTTATTTTGAGATTGGCTTGTGCTTTCTGTCTCTTGTTCTTCCCAATTCAGCATGTGAATCTAGCATGTAAAAAAGAGCTTTGTATCTTATATACTTGCCTGGCTTTTAATTTGCTTTCTTTTTTCCTGTTTTCATTTTCGGATGTAGTCAGTATCCCTTGAAAGACTTTTGTCAAATCTTTACTCTTTGACTCCTAAGTTCCCCCACTGCTCTTCAGCTCCTTTCAAAATGTTCCTTTCTTACATTTTCTTAGGCACAATTAATTTATTTTCTTATATCAGGCACATATTATTCCATGGGGAGACTCTCCTCCCCCATGTTTCACAATGAACTCAAAACAAAACTGGCCACTGAACTAGTAATCTACTCTTGACTTTTCTAGCATAGGGAATTTTTCTAAAATTTCCACCCTGTGCAACACTGAGTAGCTCCATGGGCAGTGCTGCGAGCCACCTGGAGACAGGACATCTGTGAATAAGACTTTTCACCGCTGACATGAAAGCTATCCTAGAGACTTCTAAATGAAGTTGTGCTAAAAATGCATTTACCAGCCTTCTCCCATGTTGCAAATATAGGTTAATTTGAATAGGTGTTGTCAAAGGAAATCACAACTTAAGAAAATTCCCTTAATGTGGCAAGGTTAGAGAATTCTAGGATTCCCTCTGCCCAAGTACTAAGTCACACAACTGCATAAATATCCCACATGGGACCCATTTGAAAAAAATACCATTGCCCAGTCAACTTGTGTTTCCTATGTGCTTCTCCAGGTAGAAAGTGGCACTGTTTTAATAATTGCCCAACTTTTTATGTTGCTCACTTAGAACAATCTTTTACTCTAAATTACATTTTAAAATTGTTGGCTTCTTGTTTAATTATGTTTTAATTGCATTACAAAAAAACCCCACCACTGTCGTCCTAATTTTTTATTTCTGAATTAATTTGTTATTCCTTCCTACTATCCCCCTTTCAGTAACATCCCTTTATTATATAAAACATCATCTGGAGAACTATGACTTTCCCTATGATTCTGGGATCAGTTTGCTCTAACATCTAGAAACTGCTCTTTTAATAAAAAGTAAACAACATGAATAATTTAAATAATACCTTTGGTCCAACGATCATGGAGCATTCCACTGTGTCTACAAGCAAAGTTCTTCATCCGCAACTAAAGGGCAGGTATCGCTGAACAGCAGTACAGTGGCTGCCTCAAGATGCACAGTCCCACTGTGCAAATCATAGGACACCAACATGTACTCCACGCAACTGAAACTGTGGGGGAAATTTGGAGAGGAAGAACGTCATCAACCAGAATGAGACATTTGTTGGGATTAGCTGTTGTGTTTATTCTGAGTTCCACCTAAAGGATGGGTCAGATTGACATATTTTTCCATACCCTTAAGCTACACCTGGCCACAGAATTGGCAAATTGTTTGAACCACTTCTGCATCACAGGTACGACATCACACTTCCCTCAAGGTTAGTCAAGCAAACATCTCAGCTGGGAAGCAGCAATTGCCTGATTCGCTTCTCACCAGATCACACTAGCAAGTTCAATTTTGCAATGAAACAGAGAAGGACTACACCCTTGTTCCCACACAGGTCAGAATTTAGAGATGCTGCATGATTAACAGATGAATCAGTTGCTGGAGTTTCCTCAAAAGCCTTTGCACATAAGAGGGAATTCAAATGCCTGCTACCAGGTTCTCCCTCTTCTGAGCCTCCTGATTCTGCACAAGACAATTTGTCTGGAAATGGCAGCATGGCTACACAGTGCAGTATAGTCATAACCTCAAACAACAGTTTGCAGGGCATCTCTGATGGCAAGATACATACTACATACAAAAGGATTAAACTAATTGATTTCTAAACTACACTCAAACACATTTAGCAAGGATTAGCAGCCATACAATACATTCTGTGTTTAGTCCTCAGATATTACACTCCTTATTTTCAGTAAGAGTCTTTCAAAACTAGCTGGCAATATGACACAAAACTAATACTGCTTCTTAAACAGGAGGATCACTGATCAGGAACTACTTCTTGCAATAAATAAATCTCAATTATTAAATGATAATGTGATATTCAGAAGCACAGTTAACTAAGCCAAGCCCTCCAGTTCTCAATTCTAGTGCAGAAATAACTCCGGGGACACATACTGGTTTTCTCACAATGCTTCTCATGGCACAATAATTTACACAGCTAAAGGAAGAGGGTTTGCTTTTTGGTTTTGGATCCCTCCCTTCAACCACCAGAATTACGGTAGCTGGGAAGAAAGAATGTGATTCTCCAATCTACTGGTGTAAATTAAGATCCCCTTATAACATGCATAATTGGAACGTGCCCTGCAGATACGCTTTGGTCCTTTTGCCTAGTTTCTGATTCTCAACATCCTGCTCCACGAATTCATGTGCTGATGCCACTATAGAATGAACTCTGGCTCATTCTGCTATGGAGTGGTCAGCTTGCTCCAGGGAATAAGGCATGTGTGCAATTAGCAGCTATGACTCAAATGAAATAGAGAGAAGCTATGGAGTTTCTTCAATACTAGCAATTATATTTTTACAAATGCACACTCTCACTTGTTTATAGGAGCATTTCAAAGGCTTGCCACAGTAACTGCTCAAATCATTAACAGATAAATTTAAAAAGCAAACCCATTCAACTGAAAGCATTATTACAACACTTGGGAGTACCTTATTTCATTCTCCAGGCTTCCTGTCTCAGAGGCATAAAAATGTTCCAGAATGGATCTTGACAAGGAAATGTCTTTCCTTTGTCTTCAGTGCGGGTCTTCCACCTTACACAGAAAGTCCAGATCACAGAAAATCAACCATTTCCTACCACAGATATGTAAGTGCTTCTTACAGCAAGCACCCTCTGTCCAAAAGAAGCTTCCTCTTTTAAGGTTGAATTTCCCCTTATTTCAAAGCACATATATTCTCTCACAAGTGCCAGTGTTATTCACAGTGTCCCTGAGCCTCTTTGTAGCCCTAGTCTTCAAGAAAACCTTTGCTTGGGTTTTGCCTGAAGGAAATAATTCCTTTTTAATACGGCTTAGTTCTCATGGCTGGCAAATTTCATTCACTTTTGTTTGCTTAAATAGGACTTATATTAATAGAATGGGAAATAGATTTGTTGGTATGGACTGAAGTTTCTCCAATGAGATTAGACAAAACTGTTTGTCCTTCCCTGCTCTGCTGCTGACAGTCACCAAGTTAATTTAAGATCTGATGACACAATAAAAATAGAGCTGAATGGACTGTTATGTAAGAATGGTGATATCAGGACTGATTCTGTAACATTTATGGGAAATTAGAAAAATTTAAGCCCATACCTTTACCACTGCTGCTATGATTAACATGTTCTTACCAATTTTTCTATATGACTAAGTAAAGAAGTTGTTCCCATGTGCTTGTCTATTTGTATGTATAATTCTTTGATAAATTGATAATTTCATTTTCCTGTACTGCCAATTTATTAACATGGAATTTGATTTCTCCTGTAACTTCATTTTGATTCTGCCAGTTTAGTAAAATCTGCAGCTTTATCATCCATTAAGATTTGTTTTAAGTTGGCTTATAAGCATGCAATGAGCCTCATAAAATCCCAACTTAATGACTGCGGTTTTGCTTGCCAGGGTTAGGTCAAACATTATTCACACCTGAGCCTTTTTTTGTCTGAATCACAGTTTATACATGGCATTTTAAAAAAAAGAGCTTTCTGCAGAGCAAAATCCATCCTGTATCTGTTGCCTGTTAAACATTATCAGAAATGAATTCCAAATCAGTTTCTATACACGCCTTTCATTGCCCAGGACAAACTACTTAACATCTCTGATAAAAAATAGAGAAGTATGCTGTTATGAGTGAGAATGGGGAAGTTTTTTTTCTGGTCTGTAGCAATCAAAGAGCTATAATTTGCTTTTAAGTTTCCTGTGAAAGCAGCCAAAAGAATAATTTGTTCAACTAGATTGATTAAAAATTACTTGAATCTAATTTAAGTGTTTTCCAAACAAGTTCAGCAAAAACCTAAAACCTAGGGGCTTTTACAGGATCCAGGTTTTTTTACATGCTTGCAGCTTAGTCTTGTGTTTAACAAGAAAAACAGGAGAGCAGTACAGGATTTTCAGAGTTGAGTGGAGTATCTTCTCTGCACTCTAAGGTGTCATCAAAAGTATTGATGGATGAGACCTAATCATTGTACTGGAAGTAATCAAATTGGAAATGCTAAATATTCTTTGTCTTTCTGCCTACAGAGTCTCATAGTTTATACCGAGTGTCACACAAATTTATTGAGGGCAGTTTTCATCTGAGTCAAATCACCAGCTAGCCAGGCTGGTTGCAGCTGGATGAGGAGGTAGTGCCCTTTGTGTGAGCCTGAGTTACTTAAGATATGGCAGGATATGATTCCTTGCTCATGGTGAAAACTTTGCTATGCATTTATAGATTATCTTTGCCTAGACTAGATATTTGATGCTGATAGATCAGTTTGCAATGTATCGCCTGTGATTCTCTCTAAAAAACTTGATGAGTGGCATCTGAAATAGGAAACTATTGTGGCTAAATCAGAAGAGAATCTAAATGTTTTGGGGCAAAACAGAGGCAGTGCGTAGGCAAGGAAAGAGAAACTAGTTCAGTTTTTAACAGAAACACAAAAATTACATATGAAGACCATAGAAAGGCAGGGATTTTCTAGAATAGAACTAGGAGATAGCAGCAGACAAGAAGGTTTTAAAGAAGAGGTTAATAAGAACACTCTCTAAGATTGCGGGGGGGCGGGGGAATACTTGATGGCAGATCATGAAGAAAAGGTAAACAATTATTAAGAAAAGACAAACTGAACTTGAAAGCTCAGGTTTAAGAGTGAATTTCAGCAACTATTCAGCCACATTTTCATCTGCTGATGAAAGAAAAGCCTTGAAATTGGAGAAACAATATGAAGATACAAAGTAAGGATTGAAAACAGATCTCCAAGTCAGCATTCATAGAAAGAGGAAACATGACCCGTGTTGAAATAGGTCATGCTAAACATTATGTATATTTCTAATACAGCACAAACCTAAAAGCTGACAGATACCTGGAAGGAAGTTTCCTTGCAGCTAAGATTGCAGCTCTGTGGGGTTTCCCAGGCAGAGTCTCACTGAAATTCACAACAGTGCAGCAGGGTTGCATTTGCCAATGTGATACTGCAACACATTATGATAAGATGATGTGCAAGAGATCACCTGAGGCACCTATGGACATATTTTGATAGGAATGGTTGGACTCGATGATCCGGTGGGTCTCTTCCAACCTGGTGATTCTATGATTCTGTGATATGCCTGCCACCCACAGCATGGGTGCAAATGCTGTGAACAGCGCAGACTGCACCCTCATGCTCAGCAAATGTCCCAAGCTGCCAGATGGCCAAAGTGCAATTGGCGGAAATCTTGATTATCTTACGCACAGGTACTACTTACCAGCTTGGTGATATAAGTAGATTTTACTTATGATAGGCAGATGTTTTTTAGATACTTGTCAGAGTGGGAAAAACATTGGATAAAATGCTCAAAGGCAAGCAATTCTGATGTACTGAATCACATGTTACTACTGTGAGGTTTTCTCAGAAAGAGGGTCTTACGTTTTACCAGATGGGAGGCAAAGAACACACTGAAGGAAGGGATTTTAGTCCCAAGGAAATGGTGTGGACTGGAACTAAGTGCTGCCTTCCTGGGGAACCCCAGAAAACTTCCAGAAGAACTGTGTGATCCATTGCCTAAGGCTGAAGTAGCCACCAGGGAAGAAGGTGAAATGATGAGCAGCCCAAAACTGGGGTGATAGAACCTTTGGCAAAGACAACAACACGGTTTATGGTGAGAGAACCCCCACAGCCCTGTGTCAGATCAAAGAATGCAAAGACATTCCTCATTAACCACATTAAATACTGATGCAGAAATGATGCTTGACTGCTTAAAAAGCAAAATGAGCTCCAAACAAAGGTGTATTACAAAAATAGCAAGGAAGTACCCAAGATATTGTTAGGAGATATACTGAGGCTCTGAAGGTACAATTATGAAATTGTTTCAATGTTGTCCCTCTAGAGACACTGGGCACCACTAAGGCCAAACCCTCTGCTGAGTGACCTGAGGTACAAAAGTACCAGAAGATTGAGAAAACAAACTGTCTTGCTTATACTGCCTCAGCCACAACTCATTTGGAGAAATGAAAACAATCCTGGCATGGAATATTCCCCAAATGGGTTGTACCGGTCAAATTTTAAAACCTGGGAAAGGTGGCAATACATTAATGACATAAATTGATAAGACAAGTTTTGCAGACAGAGAAATATCTTGCATTACATTCATGGAAAAGAAACAGTAAGAGCTTGAAAAAGGCCCAATAGCCTGCTTTCTTGTACTGTTATGGGTTGCTCCAATAGAAAGCAATCTTTCCACAAAGCTTGGTTCACTTAGACTATCCTGGCTACTGCAGGACTGCTGTCATAATTAAGGCTTTACATGACCACATCCAGAAAGCAAGAGATCATAGAATCATAGAATAACCAGATTAGAGACCCACTGGATCATCGAGTCCAACCATTCCTATCAAACACTTAACCATGTACCTCAGGACCCCATCCACCCGTGCCTTAAACACCTCCAGGGAAGGTGAATCAACCACCTTCCTGGGCAGCCTCTGCCAGTGCCCAATGACCCTTTCTGCGAATTTTTTTTCCTAATGCCCAGACTAAATCTCCCCTGGCGGAGCTTGAGGCCATTCCCTCTCATCCTATCCCCTGCCACTTGGGAGAAGAGGCCAGCTCCCTCCTCTCCACAACCTCCTTTTAGGCAGTTGTAGATAGCAATGAGGTCTCCTCTCAGCCTCCTCTTCTCCAGGCTAAACAA
>WAAB01008957.1:148689-167915 GCA_013389865.1 Piaya cayana
GTGGGTCTCTTCCAACCAGGTGATTCTATGATTCTATGATTCAAAGGAAATGAGAAACTGAAACCATCAGCAACTCATTTCTTGTCCTGTATGAGATTTGATAGAAGAGCTGTGCAGTAATCTCTTCCTTATACTGAAAGCTTCGTATTTTGAGATGCTTCTATCATTGCTTTAAAAGAGGGTGACAATATGCAAATTGCCATGAAAGAGTTAATTTTTCATCAAAAGGGTTCATTCTTCAGGGTTTGCCATGGAACTAAAATGAAGATAATCCCCTGAAGTTGAAGGGGACAGAAAAAGGGGAGGAAACAACATATTTCAGAGATGCAAGATGTGACATTCCTCAATACGTTTGGGGAGTTTCAGAGAAATAAAGGCCCCATCCATAAAGGCAAGCGGCACAGGTAGTTTCCTCTTGGACCAGCAAAAGTTAGACTTCTGCTGTTTTGCAGATAATCCAAAGCAGATGACAGTTTAAGACTCTGCAAACTAGCCTATACATAACTTGCCTACTGGTGAGAAGCTTTTATAATCTTTAGAAGCTATAAGTTTGTGTGTAATAGCTTGTATGCATCCAAATATGTAGAAATTGCTATCTTAAATCATCTTGCATTGTGAGGACTGGAAACTGTGTTTGTAGAGTATTAGCTTGCCAAAACAGGAAACAGAGGGTTTTAAGCTATTTTGAATGAAACAAGAGCAATTATGTCGAATAATGGAAAATTGTGTGAGTTGCTCAATAAACAGTAATTTTCATAAGTCTATCAGCTGCCTCAAAGAGGCTGAAAGAAGGTTATGTTTGTCATTTGTTATGCATTTTAAGGCCCAGACAAGTAATTTCATAATCTGAATCCCACTTGTGTTCAACTGAAGTGCAGTTTCCTCACCCTACATCTTAAAAATGTATTAATTCACTGTATTCCAGTTGTAATGTTAATTTGAACATTCTATTGCTTGATTTTAGTTAGTATAGTGGGAAATATTGTTTTATTAGCATATGAATGCGTTTTAACCTTGTTTGTTTATTAATAGGAAATCATGCTTGAAAAACTCTCACAGGTGCAGGGGCTTTTTACTTTCAGAAATACACTAAGGTTATAAAAACTGTAGTCATTCTGCTGATAAATATTTTTCTCTATCTCTTGATGCATACCTGTGTTCTTCACAGTAGATTCTATGCTTTGGTGTAAGACCCTTGCTTAGCTTACCTTTCAAGACCACTGCTTTAGACACCTTATATATATATATATCTATCTCTGTGTGTAAATGAATACTATATTAATAGTGTATGAACCAGGAAAAAAATCCCATTTGTTTCTAATTATATTTACCTTCAGGAAAGCTGATGGACTGCTTCTGTAATTATGGTCTCCTAAAAATCTATTTGGTCCACACTGCAGTTCCTGTTGTGTTTTGTCATCCTTCATCATTAAGCTCTAGTCTTTGAACTACTGTAACTTCTAGAATTAAAAGTACTTCACTTTGAAATTGCATCATGTGTAACATTCAATGGATTTTGAAATATTCTTCAAGGTTATTTAACATACTTCTGGTATCTCATTTCAGTTCTGGCAAACTCAAGTGAAAAGCTGTGGAGTTTATTAACAACACTCTTAAATATTTAGTCCATCAGAATGTGCCAAAAAAGGATTATATAATCCACAAGCATATTTTTTATACATTCCAGGTTTACATTTATATTGCAAAGGCAAGTTTGTCAAAGCTAAGAAATCCCTGCATACGTTATTGTGCTCCATCTGCCTTGCCCAGTGCATTCATTTGTATAGGCCTGAAGGAGGAATGTACCAAAACTAGTATTGTGTAAGAATGGTATAGTCAAAACCTATTTAATTGAGACAGATGTATCTGCCTATGTGCAACTCCATTCAAACACCCCCTTCAAAGCATCAATTCTGTTATGTACTATTTATGTCTTCACATCTTACAAGAAGTCATGAGCAGCATTAGAGTACTTCTATGGCAGTACTATGGAATACTAACACCTGAAATGAGACATGTTTTGAAATACTCTGTTTTTATGAAGCATTGCGTTGAAGTCTAGTGAGGAAAAGACTTGAAGAAATGAAACAGCCTTAATAAAAAGACATTTTAATTTCCCTGACATTATCACTGACATTGACCCACTCAGATGTTAACGACTTGAATATTAACAGCTCTGGTTATGATGTGATTAAGAAGGACAGAGAGGAAGAAAGAGTTTCAGAGGTAGGACTATACAGGGAAGATACAATTACGTTATCTCAGACCTGTAGATCATAGAACCATGAATAATTTAGGTTGCAAGGGACCTCGGGGTATCAGGTAGAGAAACCTCCCTGCTCAAAGCAGGTCTAGTTAGATCAGATTGCTCAGGGTTATGTCCAGCAGAGTCCTGAGCACTTTCTAGGAAGGAGATTGTGTAACCTCCTTGGGGACCACTCTCAAGGTTAAAAAAAAACACCAACAACAACCAAACTAAAAAATCTGATGTATAACTGGAATTTCCGATGTTCTAACTTGTCATCTTTTACCTCTCGTGCTGTTCTTGAGCACCTGCAAAAGAGATAAATCAGAAGTGAGGATTCTTGAATGCCTATGGACCAGTGTGCCAACTAATACTGTCTAAGAATATACAATTGAGGTAGCAGAATGGAAGAAGAGAATAAGAGGAACATGAAAAGGGCCAACCTTTTAGCTTAGAATGGTTAGAAACCTAGCAACTACATTGATAAATTACACCTAAGCAGGTTTCTACAATAGGCAGAATTCAAACCTGCACTATTATAGGGAAATTCAGAACTGGAAAATTTGCAGTTAGCAATTAAACATCAACAGAGTTTGTTTTATTATTCAGAGACTCTTAGGCTCTCTGGCCAGAAGGGATCTCCATGTTGATCTAGGCTGACCATTCCTGTGCACAGAGTGGGTAATGTTTTTACAGAACCAGATCAAAGAACATCTTTTTAAAAGAGATCTAATCTTGTCACCACATTCAAAGGGATTGTGACCTAACCACGTTCTCCAAAAACTTGGTAAAAGCCACTTACATAACTTAAAAGCCAGCCAGCATAAGGTAAATACTTTGGATTTCACTTCAAGGAATAAAGATGAAAGTTGATGAATTGGAATTTGGGTGTTCAAGGCCCAGTTATATTTAGCATGGCCAACCACAGGTGAGTCCCAAACATGGACAGATTCAAAAGCTTTAATTTACGACATCTCAAGAAAGTTATGAGCAGAATAATTTGGTGGAATATATTTGTGCAGAGCAACATCAATGGAAGATTGGTGGCTCTTGAGTAGGGTTTATTAGCTGTGCAAAAGTCACCATCGAGGAAAAGAATGTTTGCTGTATTGTTTTTGGTTGCTAAGGGAAAGTCATAATTAGAAACAAGTAAATTATTTATAATAAATGGAGAAACTGGAAACAGGTCATAAAAATTATGAAGGAGGAGCCACAAATCTTGGAAAATAGATATGGGAGGATAATACTGCCAAAACCAGAGGTATCCGACTGGAAGTTCTAAGGACAATATTAAGTTATTTAAGTACAGCAGTACTTAAAAAAAATAAACCCAGAAATATCTGGTCACAGTTAGGTGCAGCTGAAAAAATTCTAATGATGTAAAACCAGAATAATTTCTTTACTATGTTTGGAAGAAAGCAGTATGATGTATGCGTGTCAAATAAGAGTGATGAACTAATTTCTGACCCACTAATTATTGACATGTTAATCAACAGCTGCTAACATTTTTAAGTCTGCAGGCACAAAAAGAGTCACTAAGAGTCATTAAAAGAATTGGCTGAGTTGACTTCTGCACCCCTGATAATTTTCTACAAATCTTGGAATGATGGAAAAACACCAGAAAATCAAGTCTTCAGTGATAATATTGTGTCAATATTCAAAGAAAATGAGAATTATACTGCTAACTATAGGTTGGTTAGCCTGATTCAGTCATGGTAAAATAAGGAGAACACGGTTAAGGGATGAGCTGAGAAAGACCCGAAGGGTAAGGTTATAATTAATGTCAGTTAGCATATTTTTAGGGAAATTAGTCAGATCAAACAGTTGTGCTGGGAAGAGAGCAAGCTTCACTGATAAAGACAACAACATTGATATAGTATATATGGATGTTTATAAGGCAATTGATTTAGTATCTCATTACACTGATCAAAAAACTTCCACAATGCAATGAGCTCCCCCATTAACTGGAATAATAACTAGCTAAATGATAGCTCCCAGTATCTATTTGCAAAGCAGAAGCTGTTGCTGAGCAATTGTGTTTCATTACTCAGAAGTGAATATCAGCTGGCAGTGGGCTCGTCAGGTGGTGTATGGTGTGGGTTCCTTGGAATCTGCTTTTAGGCAGCCATGCTGTGACTAAGTACTCGCTAGTAGGTGGTTTTGTGCTCAACAGGACTACGTTGTGGTGCAGCTTTGTGTGTGATGTGAGCAACAGTGGAGAGCCTGAGGACTCTCACTGTGATAGCTCTAGCTCAAAACCATAGGTAAGAGGGACCACAGCTTCCCACAGGTAATTTTTAAATAAAATGCCCACTTTCTTAGCAAAAGAGTGGAAGACTTTGGTTGACAATCCTTGCTTACAGCTAAGTGGCTCAGGAGAACTCGGAGCAACTTGAGACAGAGAGTCTGACATTCATAGGCTGGTGTTTTTTGGGTGGTAAAGCCATCATGAATCCTCCCTTGCTGTGGCACTGTGGTGAGTTGACACTTGTGGGACACCAGGTGCCCACCAAAGCTACTCTATCATTCACCTCCTCAGCTGGACAGGGGATAGAAAATACAATGAGAGGCTCATGGGCTGAGAGAAGGACAGGGAGAGCACTCAGCAGTTACCATCATAGGCAAAACAGACTTGACTTGGGGAGAGTAGTTTAACTGATTAGCAATCAAATCAGAGTAGGATAGTAAGAAATAAAACCAAATCTTTAAACAACTGCTCCCTGCTTCTTCCTGGGCTTAATTTCACTTCTGAGTTCTTTACCTCCTCCCCGCAACGGCAGTGTGGGGAATGGGGGTTGCAGTCAGTTCATTACACGTTTTCTCTGCTGCTCCTTCCTCCTCAGTGGCAGGACACCTCACACTCTTTCTCTACTCCAGCATAGCGTCACTCAACATGAAACAGCTCTCCAAAAGCTTCTCCAACATGAGTCCTTCCCACAAGCTGCAGTTTTCCATGAACTGCTCCAGCATGGGTTCATTCCATGGGGTGCAGTCCTTCAGGTAAAAGTCCTTCCTGCTCTGGAATGGATCCCACTCAGGGTCACAAGTCCTAATAGCAAACCTGCTCCAGTGTAGGTTCCTCTCTCCAAGGTCCACAGGTCCTGCAAGGAACCTGCTCCAGCATGGGCTTTCCATGGGGTCACGGCCTCCTTTGGGCACCCACCTGCTCTGGCGTGGGGTCCTCCACAAACTGCAAGTGGATATCTGCTCCAGTGTTAATTGCCATGGGCTGCAGGGGGATAGCCTGCCTCACCATGATCTTCACTGGGGTCTGCAGAGGAATCTCTGTTCTGGCTCCTGGAGCACCTCCTCACTCTCCTTCTCCACTGACTTTGGTGTCTACAGAGTTGGTATTCTCACATATTCTCACTCTTCTCTCTGGCTGCATTTTTCTCTTGCAGAATGTTTCTCCACTACCCTTCTTAAAAATGTTATCCCAGAGATGCAACCACCACCACCACTGATGGGCTCAACCTTGGCCAGCAGAGGGTCTGTCTTGCATCTGGCTGGCATGGGCTGTAATGGACACAGGAGAAGCTTCTAGCAGCTTCTTACAGAAGCCACTCCCAGTAGCCNTGCAACCACCACCACCACTGATGGGCTCAACCTTGGCCAGCAGAGGGTCTGTCTTGCATCTGGCTGGCATGGGCTGTAATGGACACAGGAGAAGCTTCTAGCAGCTTCTTACAGAAGCCACTCCCAGTAGCCCCCTCATTACCAAACCTTGCCATGCAAACCAAATACAGGCATGAATGCCTTGACTGCATGCATCCACCAAGATGTTTTCAGAGTCTTGACACTTAATTAAGTTAGAAATTTTCTATTTCAACTTATTGTTCAGGTTTGAGGTGCTCTGGAGTCAAGATGATAACAAAACAGGAATTCCCCTTGCTTTCCTCATGAAAAAGGCTGAAACTGTTTTCATTTAAACTTAAGAGAAGAAAATTCAGTAACGGGTTAAACCAGGCACGGGAAATTTTTGTCAGAAGACAATTATGGGTAATTGCAAACAGAGGATTAGAAGTTAAACTCTTGTGCAGCCTAACCAAAATTATCATTACTGATTAAATAAAACAACATTGTAGATTATGTGTCTTCATTGTAGATGATGTATCTTTTGTTTAATTTCAACTTTTCAACCTTTTTTTTTTCCCCAAAAAAGAGCTCAGTGTCGGCTCATATTTCTCTGCTTCCCGTAACCTATGTCCTGTACCATAGAGCAAAGGCAGACTAAAGGGAATTTTTGAAGGATTTTTGCAGAATGAATCTTGGGTACTTTCTTCTTAAGTACATTTTTAGTAATGATAAAGAAGTCCCACAGTGGAACATTTATTCTGACCTGTGGGGAATGTGTCATGATTTGTTTCCTACCTGAAGACTGATGAAGCTGCTAGCATATGAAAAGCTAGTTGTTGGCCATGCTGACAAAAAAAGGCATTTGTAGTTCTTAAGAACTGTCATTTATCAAACCCCATGTCAGGGAGCGAAGAGTGTGGCAGTGGCAGCAGCACATTTCTAAGAAAAAAAAGAGATGACAAAAAGGGAAGCAGGACTAAAAGATTGTCTGTGAGTGTCCAGGTGGCTCTTTGGTGCTATGTCCTGGAGACAGAGCAGGCGAGACAGCTAGTGGGGGCCCCCAGGCAATTGAAGATGAAAAGCTGAGCTGTTGATTTCAGAGGGTTACTTCCACAATGCACATGCCTTTGGGAGAGGTGTGTAAAGTGGGAGTAGGTTACTTGCTCTAACTCTTCATTCCTTTGAATCCCAGGGTTCGCGCCAAGACTATCATGTACCTGTGTACCTTAAAATGGTTTTTAAAGTGAATCAAATTAGTTTCCTAATACATTTCAGTTCTTAAACAAAACCTGTGAGGGACATGGGGTGTAGCTGATGACAAGGCACATCTAAGATTTATGGGCTATCACCAACTGTACAAGAAGTTCAGTGCTATAAGCTCTACTTAAAAGGCTTCTGTCTAGTGTAAATAGCATGTTTCTTCTACATATTGATGATTAGGTAAATAGATATGAAAAAATATGAAATAACATAAACAGAACCATACCAGGCACAAATCTACACTATTATAGGTATTTGCTTTATTTCTTATGGGATATCCATGAACAATTTCTAAATGTCTGCCATAAGAAAAAATCAGCTAAACCTAAATTGCAAACTCTTCCTAAAAAGAAGTTCATAAAAACTGAATGATAATGCTGGTACTTTAACAGCAGCATCTGAGCAAAAATGAATGGCCATAAATTAGTCCAACCAAATTTAAAACAGATGTTAAAAGATTTAAATCGCTGAAGAATGAATTTCTGGAACATCCTTGCACAATGAGATGTAAACAAAAACCAGGTTGAGTCAAATATAGAGTAAAGGAGGCAGAAAATGTTGTCATGGGATGTCATAAACTCATAAAAATGTTGCTGATAAACTGAGAAGCTGATAGACATAATGATAAGAGAACCATGGGGTGGGGAGGGTGTCAGTTTAGCCATAGGTTTCTGACGGAATTGCTCCTCTATGCAAAAGCAGGGAGAGTAGGAGCAAGCATAAGGTCTGGAAATGGCTAGAAAGGTCCTTGTGTCTGCACAGAAACGTCACAGCTGTAGAGCAAATTATGAAGGGGCTTAATGAATCTAGCAAAACCATCAAAAGAACAAGTCTTCAGTATTGTAAGAAATCCGCAGTGATCTCTAAGGCCTTCTTTAAATATTCTTTAGTCTCTGAGACCCATCTCTCCCTGAGAGTATAACTCTGCGTGATGCAACCGACTTGCTCAGTTCTGGGCCAGATTTGTTAAGGAAGCTGATTTTCTTAGTTGCACCTTGTTTAGGCCAAACACATGTGCTCCCCTTGAGACTTGAATGGAAACTAGTCACTTTTCTGAGAAGAGCCCTGCACTCTTATTTCACCAATTTGCCTTTTCTCAGAATTGATGCTGCCCAGTTACTCGGGCCTGGAATTTCTTCCCCAGTGTGGCATTTTAACTCTTTGACATTTCAAGCTTGTTCCATGTGTAAATGATTTTATTTCGGTTATTTCTATTTCTGCTTTCACTTTCCCTGGTGGTGTTCTGTTTTACACATTAGAATAGGAATTGTTTGTGCCTGTTTCTTTTAGGCATTCTCAGAAACTGCAGAGTCTTTCTTTGTCCTGCTTATGAGAAGCTTATTCCCAGTAATTCCATCTTTAACCCAAGTATTTTCCTGTCTTGTGAGTACACCTTTGTGAGTACACCTAGGTGGTCTCATCACAACTGCTGGGGTTTTGCTTGCAGTTTGAACATTTTCTATTACACCTGTCAGCTGCTGTTTTGCTGACACTGTACATGCTTATTTTCTTTGCTATTTAATTTTCCCTAATCTTTACTGAAATAGTTTAAAATGGGTTGCTTAGTATCATGTGACCTGTGCCTTTTAAAAGCCTTTGGGATTTTCATTCAGATACTCCTTTCCTCAAATCACAGGTTTTCTAATTATTAATGAATAGTCCTGATTTTTTTAAAAAAACCCAACAAACCAAAAATAAAACACAGACTCCACAACAAACAGAAAAGCCTCTTCATGGGGGGAAAAAAAAAAATCCTACTTCCTCTTCTTTTTCTGAACTCTTACTGAGAAAATTGGTTGTATTTCTTACTATGGATATAATGTTCTTCCTACCTTTGCATTAGTATTTCAAACAATGTTCCCCTAAATCTGCCTATACAAAATGCAAACAATACTCCCCAAACCAGTGCAATTCCTTTAACAAGCATCCATTTTACTAACCTAAATACTTTACGGTACAACAGAAAGCGCTAGTTGAATTTGAACTTTTCTAAGATTTCATCAGCATCTCCTAATTTTTTATAGCTGTAGGTTATTTACACAGTGCCACCCCAAAGACATTGGAACTTGTTTTTTATTGTGATTTTTCTACACTGAGGTTAGCAATTTTCATCTAACACCTTAGAATCACAGAATCACAGAATCATTTACATTGGAAAAGACTGTTAAAGTCATTGAGTCCAACCATTAACCCACCAAGTTCACCACTAAACCATGTCCCTAAGTGCTACATCAACCTGTCTTTTAAATACCTCCAAGGATGGCGACTCAACTTCCCCAGGCAGCCTGTGCCAGTGCTTGGCCAACCTTTCAAAGAAGAAATTTGTCCTAATGTTCAATCTAAACCTCCCCTGGTGCACCTTGAGGCCAATTCCTCTTGTCCTATTGCTTGTAACCTGGGAGAAGAGATGAGCACCCACTTTGCTACAACCTCCTTTCAGGTAGTTGTGGAGAATGATATGGTCTCCCTTCAGTTTCCTTTTCTCCAGACTAGACAAGCCCAGCTCCTCATAAGACTTCTGCTCCAGACCTACTACCTGCTTCATTCCCATCCTCTGGACACACTTCAGCCCCTCAACATCTTTGTTGTACTAGGTGCCCAAAACTGAACACAGTATTGAAGGTATAGCCTTAACCAGTGCCAAATATAAGGGAACAATCATTTTCCTAGTCCTGCTGGCCAAAGCTATTTCTGATACAAGTGAGGATGTTGTTGGCCTTCTTGGCCACTTGGGACACTGCTGGCTCATGTTCAGCCAGCTGTTGACCAGCACCTCCAAGTCCTTTTCCACCAGGCACCTTTCCAAGCATTCTTTCCCAAGAAAGGTGTTGTGACTCAAGCACAGGACCCAGCATCACATTCCACTGCTTTGTTCTTTTTTCTGTATTTACTAGGACTTGCACTTTAAGGATGACATTGCACTCCAGTCCTATCAAATGCAAATTTTATGTAACAAAAGGAAAACATAGACAGTAAGCAAAGCACTCATGCTTCTGTGTTTCAGTCTGACTTTAGTCTCTGACTCTATCCATGAAGAACTATGTGAAATTCTAGTGATGGTACAACACAATAACCTGTCAGCATTTATTTAACTATTGGATGGAACATAAACTTCCATTGCAGCATTTATAGGGAGGCTGGATAGACTCTCTGAGGCATGAAAGGACTAGCTGTAGAGTTCTGAAGATGTTCAGGTAAGCTCAGCAGATTTTTAATCATGCTTGAAAGAGAAGGGATGAAGCTGGCTTCTTTCTTCCTGAGGGGAGAGGGCTCAGTGTTCTTAGTTGTCAGAGTGTGTGCGTGATGTATGTGTGTGTGTATGTTTCTGGAAGGGAAAAGAAAGAGAATGTATAATGATAATGAAGGTATATAATCAGAGATACAGTAAAGCAGAAGTTCCCAGTCTAATCTCTGTGTGCATTTGAATCAACCGCGGCAACACTGGTTACCACAACCAGTAAAGGCAGCAGCAGAAACACCTTTTTTCCTCATTGGTTGTCACATGCCTAGTTTTCCTCAGAGGAGCCCTGCTTTGGTATTCAGAATTTTAAACTTGCTGGAACTGTAGAATTTTTAAGTGTATCTGATAGCTCCAAGTGGATGCTATTCTCCTGTATAGTTTTTCCAGCTGGGTGGCTGTATGTCTGGAAGTTATGACGGTTTCAATCACACACCTCACACAGTTGCTGCATCTGTCAAGTAGAGCTAATGCCATGAGGATGCACTGGACTCACTTACCATCTGTCTGCTACTCAGTCAGCTGAGCCTGACCACCATTTCCAGCAAATGCTGGGTTATTCTCTATTCATGACTTTGATTCATACTTTAATAAAGGCAGTATGATCCAAAAGCTCAAGCTTACTATGCACACACCTACTTACATCTGGGAAATCCCAGATCAGCAGTGGGAAGCCACTCAGCCTCACACAGCACAGCTAGAATAAGACATCTGCTTGAGATGGGTGGCTAGAAAGCCACATGTGTGAAGAGTATCAAAAGGTACATAAGGCGTATCCTAGCTGGTAACTAGAGGCACTTTGGAGACACCTTGTAAGGCCTTTACTGGATAAATTTCCATTGCAGCTTCTGCAGGGAAGCCCTGCAGCGCTAGCCTGGTGTTTGGGTATGTGTAATTACAGACTCAAGCACAAACTCATCTCAGAGTCTGTGGGAAGAAAGAACAGTGGCCACTTGATGGTTGGGTGACTTCAGATGTCTTGTAGGGAATGATGGGGAGAAAGTATTAAATAAGTGAGGGGGAGGATTATTGAAAAGTCTAATGGGCAGACTGACAAATCAAGAGAAGGACTTGGGTTTGGTTGATGAATATGATCTTTCATGGAAAGTAGTTTCATTGGCTTGACTTTCAACCTGCACAGAGGTGGATGGGAATCCCTCTCTCACTGTTGCCAATCCTATTAGGCACCCTGATAGCTTTGCAAGGTAGAAAAAACAAGCACAACACTTGAGATACAGCACTGCAGCTTTCCCTGCTGCACGTGTCAGTATGCAGTTAGCTAGATAAATGCAGACTAGACAACAAACAGTAAGCCAGGAATTAATTGGCCAAGCATAGTGCCCATGCAACAAAGACAAGCATTTGCCTGCTGTAGATGATGATAGTGCCTGTGATCTGGCTTTTTTGATTCATTTAGAACAAAGGAGCATTGATACATGAATCTCATATAGTCCACGGTGTATCATGCTAATGCCAGCTGCTGCATCTGGTCAATTTGCTTTGATGCCTTTAAGTCCACTTTCAGGCTTGAGTTAGCCTAGGAGATCCCAGGCTTAGCAGTAATATAAGTATAGCCTGGGAGAGGTTCTGTTTGCGTAGAGCCTTTCCTCCCTCCAAACTAAGGTTGGGCTAATGGAGGTAGCTGCTAATGTGAAAGCTGTCTCTCTTATTTTCACTTTGAGTGGTATATCCTCCTTTAACAGCAGAATTCTTCACTGACATGGACCAAATCTAATTCAGTAGCATGAGCTGAATGAGAATATTTTACCTGGATTAGGCTTCCAAAGGACTGGTTTATCAGCTTGTTGTAGTTCTACAGCAGTTTAGACTTGAATGTCCACCTTTCTTTCATGATTTTTTCACTTTCTAAAGAGAAAAGTCTTTTAATTGCTTTTTTAGCATGGAATGAAGATAACACAGAACTATCAACAATGCAATGATAAGATGTCAAATGGCAATATATGCAGAGGCCCTTCAAGTTTCCTGCGTATTTATGACTGACTTTCTTTCAATAGAAAACATCTTTTTCTTTCAATGTACAGATATGGAATAAAATCACTTGAAAGCAGAGAGTGAAATTGGATCTCATTAAAACATGGAGTTAGTGAAATGGTGACAGATGGGTCCTGCTGGGAAGAAGATCATTGAACAAGACTGGGATAAGTTAGTGAGTTTGCAATTATAAAGCATGTGGCTTTGTAATTTCTAACCTCCAGTTTGGCAAAGTAATCAGTGCAGTTGGGCCCATGTGCCTGCAGGGAGGCTCATTGAGACAAGCATGAAGATCTGTGTAGAGGAACATATAGATATTCCAAAACATAGCTGTAAGGAAGTGAATGAATCTCTCTCTTTTCCAGCCAAATTTTAATATGCCCTCTCCAGAACGGAAAAACACTTCACTATAAAATGTGAAGCTGATTTTCATGCTTCCCTGTAGTTTTCACCAGACCTGGGCTAGAATTTTAAGCAAAATGTGAGCTTTTCAAACATTGATTGATCTGTTACTGCTAAATGTTGTCCATCTCAGTATGCCTATAGCAATGGATGACAGTTTTTATAATTGTTTCTAAGAGGACTCTGACTTGTTTTTTATGATGTTGAAAATCTTTATCTTGACTCATTTCTGTAATAAACTTTTGGCAACGGGAAGCTATAATTTATTTACTTAGAAATTTCTCATCTCCATTATCGTAAATATGTCTTAGCAATTCTATTTTTAGGATTGCACAAATGGGACATAAATCCTGTTTTTATTATAAAGCAGATTGTGCTTGTATGTAAAACATCAAATGTGCGAGATTTGTGTCCATCTGAATGATCAGCCTGAGTTTTACTTCCAGGGACAGCCTCAGTCATCAAGTCTCATCATCTGCAAAACCAGACTACCCTGTAGATGATATATCTAACTGCTTATACAATCTCTTCCATACGTTTAACAAGCTCCAGTAATTTAAGTATGTCCTCCCAGTGCATGCTACAGCCAACTATTTGGTCTGAAGGTCCTGAAGCCATGAAGCTTTTGGATCTTTTTTCTGAGTATCTTAGGGAAACTTGTTTTCACTTTCTCTGCCAAAGAATGGCAGTGCTGCTGCTGCTCCCACTACATACTCATAGATCTCACATTTTCTTTTACAACCTGATATTTATGCCTGAAACTTTTGTGATATTTGTGTCTCTCTACAGAAAGTCCCATTAGTAAGTTCAGTTTTCATATCTGCAAATTTACTGGCACAGTGTAATGGTTTCATGGTTCCCAAATTCCTTTTTGATGTGCAAGTCCTTTCATGCCTTAGGAAAGCACAGAAGAAAGCATGGATGTACTTGAAACATTAATAAATAGGTGCTGGAGGCTGATATTATAGGCCAACTGGGTGTAGGAGGAGCTGGTGTCTTAGTGATGAATCAGAAATACTAGGAGAGGGGAGAGGCACGTGAGGAAAGAGGAGGAGGATGCAATGCTTGAAATGGCACAGCAAGGGCAATTGCACAAAAAAAAAAAATCTTTCCAGAAGCACTTTGAATAAACCAGAAAGGTGCAAAAGTTTCTTTGTGAGAATCAGAAACAAAGAAGCAAGGCAATGCCTAGGTAGAACAATTTCACTGAGGTGATTGATGGGAAAAGGCCATATCTTTGATACATTACACAGAAAAAACTCAACAAAGTGTGAGTGAGAACTTGTATTTGAGAATGTGGTGAGGATTCAGAGCAGAAGACCATGACGGGTTATGGTCTGAATTAAGAAAAGATTGTGTTCTCCACCTTGATCAAGAAAGGAAGTAGGACAATGAGATTAAGGCAGTATTAATCATCTTGCTATAGTCACACTGAGGATGAGCAAGGCTAGTCTTCCTCATAGAGATCTAAGGGAAAGGATTGTTTGGAATAAAATGGGACCTGAATTGGAGAGGTTGATTTGTGAGCTGCCCACATAGAAATAAGAGTAAAATGTATGTTTACATGCATTCACCAATACAAGGAGGTATACAGAGTGCAGACACGGGCCAAAGACCAAAGTCTTGTGCCAAAAACTTGTCTGTAGGTGGAGAGTATCTTCCAAACAAGTAATTATTGGAGGAATGCGGTGATAAACATGAAGACAGAGTTCCAGGAGCCACTGAAGACTAGATTTCAGAAAGAATGTGCTTATGGGATCCCATTCACCATTGGGTCCAAGAGAATGTGAATGAGGTTTTGAGCTGTGTTGGACTTCCCATGGAACCTAAGGGCCATAGGAATGACAGGAAAGTGTTTGAGAGGACACTGAAGAAGAGGTTTCACAAGTAATGAATGTAGACCACGTGCCCAAATTGTGACAACAGAAGGGATCACTGCAGTTATTTCAAGAAGAAAGAAATAATGTGTAGATGTGGATCTGTACATCTACAGGACTGGCTTTGAAAAATGCGAACTACCCTAATAACTTTCCAGGAATGTTGGCTTGTGGAAATACAGTGACTTTAGTGTTGATGATCAAGCACTTTTGCACCTCATGCTCACAGTTACATTAGTAATTGATCAAAGACAAGGCAGTGAGTGCAGAAATTTCCTGTTCTTGTGGTTCTTGTAAAAACCTTTAGATTTCAGCTCAGGACACTTCTGAGAATGTTCTGGGCACCTCTGAGAAAACACTAATAGATGCAGAATCTATATAGTGTAGCACAAGCTCACAAAAACAACTAATTCAATATAGTTCTATATTTAATGTTGTTCAGACACAGAGCAACACCACTGCAGCATGGAAAATCACTGGCAGACTTACAAGGATATGCATATTACCCAGTATGACAGAAGCAAAGGATGAAAAATTACTCTTCGACTTCTGCAAAGAGTAAGGAAGTCAAAACAAGCACAAATTTGTAGAAATACAGAACTTCATCATGGTTTAGACACAGATGCTTTAGAATTTGGAAAGGTCATCATAAACTACAAAACCTACAGAAATGTCACTTCCTTGCAATGAGCTAAACACAAAGAAATATTTTATAAAGAAATTGGAAGCTTCTGCTCAGCCTCTTAAAGCAAATGAAAAACTAGCTGTTAGCACAGAAGAGTGAAGCGAAGGGTAAAACAACTGAAGAACAAAAGTCTTCATGGACTGATCTCTTTTTTTTCAGACTGTATGTGAAAGCAATTTAACAAGTGAAGACTTCAACATATTTGAAGACACATACTTTACCAGATGAAAACCAGAAGACAGCTGAAATGGCCAACAGACCAGTTGGAGCCTGTAGATCCTGTAGTAACAACACAAAATGCTAGATGTAGTTGTTCTACGGGTTGGAGCGCATTGTAGTTATCATTGATAATACAGCGCTTTTCATATATGCCCTATCTTTGGTACCTCTATCCCATAGTGGCTCTTTGGTTTTTATCACCTAATGGCAGTGTTTCTCACTTTATTCCATTTTTTACCAGTGCAAGACTAGTGAGTAGGGCCCAGCTGTCTGATGCGTGGCATTGTCATGGATTGTCTTTGTGAAAAACAGAGGAGAGGAAGCAAAAAAATAAGTTAATGGAAGAATTTAGTTGGGTGGACAGATGTGAAGGGCCATTATCTCCAATATGTTATGAAAAAAGACCCAGCAAGGTGCAAGTCAATGCCTGGATGTGAGGACAAAGGGAGTCATGAGAGTGGAAGAGTTAATTTTGGGGAGAAGATGGTCTCCTTCACCTTAATCAGTTAACTTTAGTTAACCTGACTGACCTAAGTGTTTTTTAATATGGATTTTTTTTTAACCACTACATTGAACATCAAGAGGCTTTTTTATTAGCTCAGCTGCTTTCCTTTCCTGGAGTCTTCCCAAATTAACCTCTCTTGAGGACATGATTTCCATAGTACACCACACTCAAACCAGAAGATAAGCACTAACCTCCAATAATTCAGCAGGTCTGGCTGGATTTTTGGATATTTTTTAACAGGCCAGCATAATTCCCCAAAGATTGTAAACATGTAAGGCAAAGCATAAGAGTCATAACAGACCTAAAAGCTTGCTGTTACTGTTATCATACTAGCTCTGCTCAGCTATCAGCAGCTGCTGTGACCAGGGCTCCCACTCATGGGCATTGGCAGCATTGGTGGCAGTGGAAGTCACTCTTGGCTCTGTGCCTGCTCTGTCTTATGACAGGACACATACCTCAGTGTTTTCTCTCCCACTTTCTTTGTGCATTTATACCCACAGACAGAATTTTTCACCCTTCTGGAGACTGACTGAGGGGTTTGCCCACTGGGAGCTGCTCTCTGAACACTTCAGTTTGGTTCTCATTCTGTCAATCCTGCCATAGTCTCAGGCAAAGCCTTCAACTTTGGAAATCCTCTCCAGCCCAGTTAACTCTACTTCAGCAGGATGGATCGACCTGTTCTCTCTCCTGCCTTCATGTTTCCTTGGCTGGAAATTCAGCCTTATCTGCCAGGTTCACTAAACACATTCTGCTGTCCTTAATCCAAGAGTACTCAAGGCTTCAGTGATATTGTTAAATCTTTGAAAATGTGAAAAACAACCTACTTCGAAAACAGCTGCAAGTGTAACTTGTCTCCCAGCTTTATAGATTTGCTTTTGCTCTTTTAACTCCTCTGCATCTCATTCCTGCTATTACCTTGCCCAGGTTTTTACCTGACATTTCCTTTTGCTTTTGCGTGAAACCCTTTATAACTGGGGAGCTTTGGCTTGTGCATGTGCATAGGCAGCAAACCATGAGCGAGAAGGGTAAAATGGTCATGTTTAGCATTTGTAAAGAGTAATTCAGATATGCTTTCTGCCTGTCACCTCATCTACGTTCCTTTGCCCTAACATTTCTACAGTTCTGAAGCAGCTTGGAGAGCTGGATGGCTCAAACAGTTGAAATTGCGAGACTTGGCACTGTTCCTTGTAGATCCACAGCCCTCAGTTGTCCATGGACAGCTGCCCCATCAGCGTGTCCTGCTACCCAGGTTGACCCCCTCCAATAAACCAACCTCTCCACACCTGGGGATGCTGTCCACAGAGAGTTGTCCTAGACCTGGCACTGAGGTTCTCCCAGCCCAAAGCCCACCTGCCAGAGCAAGAGAGGCAATAAACACTTGTCCATCACCATCAGCACATGCTGCTCTTTAGAGAGCTGTTGCCAGCCTTAATAAGGACACATGGATGACAGTATTAACAGAAATGAAACATGTACACCTTTCCCACCCAACTAATTAGCTACTCATCCACTTTTTTTTGGATGGTTTTGAAAAACCCATCTCTGTGTCTTAAAAACACCTTCACAATGAAACCAGCAGTGGCAATCCAGAACAAACCCCCAACCCTACAATGTGCTGTTCTCCCTTCAGCATCATGGATGACGAAAGGTTGTAAGAAACTTGGAGAAAAGTCATAATGTGTCAACACTATCAAGAAAGACAAACGTCTCCCAGGAACCATGGGCACTGGAGATGGCATTGGGCAGAATAAGAGTTCCCTCAACTGTCTGCTGTGCAAATCACATTACTGGACATGAGGACCAGGGGTCAGGGGAGGTTTAGAATGCATTTTCTTCACTGAAAGAGTGATGAAGCATTGGAACAGGCTGCCCCAGAACTGGTGGAGTCTCCTTTTCTGGAGGTGTTCAGAAAACTTGTAGACGTGGCACTTTGTAACATGGTTTAGCAGGTGTGGTGTTGTTGAGCTGACAACTGGGCTGAATGATCTTAGAGATCTTTTCCAGCCTTAATGACCTATGATGCACAGTCTGATGTCTTCATAGGGTACTAAGACGCATTCTGTGTGCTCATATCAGAGCCCTGTGCAGCTCCCGAGGGGCACGCCTGTCATGTCAGAGATAAATCCTCCTCCATGGGGCCCCTCATACAAGGTCCCCAGGACGATCCTGCCACCCAATGCTCAGCTGGGGCTGTGCAATGCTTTTGGATTTTGCTGCCTGAGATGCCAGACACCCTCTCCAACCTGCCACCGCCGAACCTGGGAGACAATGCAGCTCTCAGGGTGGCACTGGCTGGGGAGCCACCAAGCTGCCCTGCCTGTCCTGTTGGACCATTGAGCCTGGAGGAGACTGAGGGGAGACCTAATCACAGTTTACAGCTTCCTCACAAGGGACTGAGAAAGAGCAGTTGCTGGTATCTTCTCTCTAGTGACCAATGGTAGGACCCAAGGGAATTGCAGGAAGATGTGCCAGGTTTAGGTTGGATATTAGGAAAAGGTTTTTCACCTAGAGGGTGATGGAGCACTGGAACAGCTCCCCAGGGAAGCAGTCGTAGCACCCAGCCTAACAATAGCCAAGAAGCAGTTGCAGTGTCCTCAGGCACACGGTATGAAGGTTGGAGTTGTCCTATGCAGGGACTTCAGTTGGACTAGATGATCTTTGAGTCCCCACCTAGAGTGTTGTGTCCAGTTCTGAAATTCCTAATGTAAGAAGGATACGGAGCTGTTGGAATGGCTCCAGAGGAGGGCAACAAGGATGATCAGAGGGCTGGAGCACCTCCCACACGAGGACAGGCTGAGAGAGTTAGGGTAGTTCAGCCTGGAGAAGGCTCCAAGGAGACCTTATAGTGAACTTGCAGTGTTTGAAGGGGCTACAGGAAAGCTGGGGAGGGACTTCTTACAAGAGCATGGAGCGATGGGATGCAGGGAACGGCTTTAAATCGTAAGGGGGAAGATTTAGACTAGATATTAGGGAGGAATTCTTCACGAAGACGGTGGGGAGACCCTGGCACAGGTTGCCCAGGGAAGTCGTGGCTGCCCCGTCCCTGGAGATGCTCAAGGCCGTGCTGGATGAGACTTTGATCACCCTGATCCGGCGGGAGGTGTCCCGGCCCGTGGCAGCGGGGGTTGGAGGGGAGTGATCTATAAGCTTCCTTCCCACTCAGACCATTCCACGACTACACGATGACTCCACTCTCCCCGCCGGCCCCTCCCCGCCCAGCCCTCCCC
>WAAB01008957.1:168025-188851 GCA_013389865.1 Piaya cayana
CGCAGCCCGGCGGCCGCCGCGATCGGGCAGAGCCGCCGCCGCCGCTGCTGAGCCGCCCGCTCGGGCCCTCGCTGGCCCCAGGGCGAGGGGGGCGCGCAGGTAGCGGGGCGGGCGAACCCCGGGGGGGCGGGCGCTAGTGGGGCAGCCCAGCCCCCCCTGCTCCGCGCTGCCCTCCCTCTCCGCCTGCTCTGCCCTCCTCCTCCTGCTCTCCCTGCCCTGCGCCTAGCTGCCTTCCTTACCCTGCCCGGCTCAGCCCTGCCCTGTACCGACTTGCGTTCCCTGTCCCTCTGCCCTCCTTCCACTGTCCTCGTGCTCTGCTGTCCTCCCCCTGCCCCGTCCTCCTTCCTCCCCCCACTACCCACCTCCTCCTCGTCCCCTCCCCTGCCCCGCGCTGCCTCCCGGCTCGGTGCCCTCGGGGAGGATGCTGCAGCCGCCCCCCGGTCCCGCGGCGGTGCCGAGCCGGGGCAGGACCGCCCCCCGCCGGGGCTGAGCCGTGCCCCGCGGGGCCGCGGTGGGTAGAGCGGCGGGATGACCGCCCCGGCCCTGCTGCCGCTCTCCGGGCGGAGGCTGCCCCCGCTGAACCTGGGGGGCTCCGCCTTCCCGCACCACCGGGCTACCTTGAGACTCTCCGAGAAATTTATCCTGCTCCTTATTCTGAGTGCCTTCATCACCCTGTGCTTCGGGGCGTTCTTCTTCCTCCCCGACTCCTCGAAGCACAAGCGCTTCGACCTGGGCTTGGAGGATGTGCTCATTCCCCACGTGGACACCAGCAGAGGCGGCAAGGACCTGGGCGGCTTCCTCATCCACGGGCAGGGGCACGACGAGCACCGGCACAGGTAGGTGGGAGCGGGACCGGCTCCTTTCTCCGGCATCCTCACCTCTTCCCCAACTTCTGAGCGCTCGTGTCCTCCAGCTGCCACGCGCAGTCGGGGCTCGATGTTTTCTTCAGCATTCCTTATTCGCCCTCTGGTTAGCGTGGGGCTGGGAGGATGAATAGGAGCTCTTCTGTGGCTTGTTTTATCTTCTCACCCTGGCTAATTCCCTGCATCGGCCGTGGGAAGAAGGGAGTTAAGTTATGGCATTCGTGGGGACAGTGTGTGTGACTGAGAAGCTGCTGCATCTTTTCTATAGCTTTTATGTGCTTGCCTAAAACAGCTGCTTGTTGCTGAATAGTGTAGCGAGAACTTTGATCTGACAAAGACTTCATGCTGCGACCCAGAGGCTGTCAGCCTACGACGTGCAGGACACAGAAATAGTGTGGATGGCACAATTGCCTTTTGTGGCCCTTAAAATCGCTTCTCCTAGTGTTATTGTAGATAATCAGAGGTGCTGGTGGCTAAGTTTCCTTAACTGTGTTTGCTGGCGTGAAGAAATTGGAGATAAAATAGTAGTTAAGAGTAACTAGGACAAGTCACGCTGTTAGCTTTTTGGGGCCACCTAAAGCTTTGTTCGGTGCAAGCCTCGACGACGTGTTCAAGGCTGGGTCAGGTGAAGTTAACCCTTCAAAACTTGGATGAGGGTTATACAGTGTGTATGTTTCTAACATACTTTAATCGCGTAACTCCTACCCTAATGCCTGGGTCACAGAGAAACTGAGTGACAAAGATGTGTAAAATGTGATGATGGGTGGTAAAATCTCTGCTTTCCGTACTCAAGTTAGCAATATAGTGAAATTTAGAGAAAGATTGTTTCTGCTGGTAATGTTTCTTTGAGAACAGTTAAAAATATACCCCGTTGACATGATGTCAGAATTATTTAAAGGTTAATTGTGCCAGATTAAAAGGAGAGAGGGTAAGATTGACTTTTTTAATCTGTTATGATTTATGAGTACTGTGGCATTTTTCCTTAAGGTATCTGTACTGCTGGATGTCTTGGGGCACTTGCCATGAGCTATTTCTCCCGAACTGAAAGGGCATGGATGCTTAATGTTTAACAGGGACTTCTTTTGTTTGTGATGTTAATTGCTGGTGTGGTTAAATGTTGCACAAAACATAGGTATAGACACTAATAGGCCTTTGAAGTGATCTTTTGCTGTCTCTTTTTCTGATGTGATCTTATTTCTTAGCTTCCGTAGTCACTGTGGTACATGCAGTCAAAATCGGATTCTAAAACAGAAGGCAGATGAAACAAGAAGAGGAGTTCAGAAATTCTCATAACTCCTCATATGGCTGTGGTACCTTGTGTTGTCTAGTAGGTGGGCTGTGGAAAAACGGAATTTGTCAACAGTGGTGGTTCTGGAGTGATGCTCTTGCATAACCTACTGATGCAGATTGGCTTTGGGTTTCCTCTGTAAGTATAATTACTGAGGCTACATCTTTAGTAATGAAGTGGTACTATTTTTGTTTGTCATGTGGAGGTAAGCAATAACTTACAACTGGCAGAGCTAAATGCATTTTCTTGTTTGGGATTTGTTCTTAAAAAGAGAGGCTCTTCTGTCATCAGTTAACTCTTCTATGGTTCCTCCACAAGCTGTGGAAGTGTGTACCTCTCATCCACTCCCTCACCTGAAAACGTCCCTGTAGTTTTTTATGACTGCCTTTTGAGTTGTTATTTGAGCAAGAATAGATGTTCCTATTGTTTTAGCTGTGCAAACCGTGGGATTTCTCCAAGCACGTCTTAATTACTAAAACAGCCTGCTTGCTTAACTTGCTTGTCATACACTTATTTGAATGCCACCATATGCGTTGTGAGGCAAGGTTATGTGCTTTATTTTTGGAGCTACTTTTTTGGCTTATAACCACATATCAAATAGCCTCTTGATAAGACTAGCTTGGAGCTGATGTGGTGACTTGTTTTCCTTAAAAGAAAACACCTGTTGCCATTTTTGTTGCTGAGTTCTGCTCCTGGGTTGCAGGGACATTGACAGTATTTTGAGAAAGTACAGGATCATCAGTAGTGAATCCTAGATTATTTGTTATCATAGTTTGAGGTGAAAAACTTTCTTCAGCTTACTATTGAGGAACAAAATCAAGTGTCAGCTACTGTTGTTCAGATGGTACCTAGGAGTTATGGTAGAAAAGATCAAGAGAAATTAACCTACTGGTAATAAAAAGGAGGATGTGGTCTAGGATGTGAAATGTGATGATGGATTGACAAGCTGTATTTCCAAGAATTGTGGCACTTCAGAAGAAATTTCATCAAAGGCCATTCATATGGAGTGTACACTTGATAATGAAGTGACAGATGTGTTGATTTAGTGACCAAGGGAAAGTGTTATTTATGTGAATGCTGGTATTGACATCTGTCAAGTGATAAAAAGCTCATAGCATTATTATGCTGCTTCTTTGGTATGAAGGCTATAATGATTCAATGCCTGTTTCCTTAAGTTTTGAGCTTTGTAGGCTATTGGAGGGTATTCATGTTTCCGTCTTCTAGCAAAATACAGCAATGGTAGAGCAGGTTTTTATGCAGCAAGGCTTACGTATTGGACGTACTAACAGTGATTTTCACTGGACCTTCTCTGTATTCCTCACACTGCTTTCCCACCTCTTACTCTGGGCCGCATTGACATTCTTGAGTAGTTTTATTATTTTTGTTACTGGGGTTACCCCTCGGTGACGTTAACTTTACATCTTCCGTTAACTGGTGCTTTTACTGCTCTTGTTCCTATTTCCTTCTCCCCTTACAGGCAGAAAAAGAGGGGAGAACCCCACTCCTTTCATGATAGTTTTAAGTATTTGTTCAAGAATTAGTGTCCTTGCCCGCCATCCAAAGAAAACCATCTTTCTTGTTAAAATCTGGAATAATACTGCAATTTATGTTTTGGGAAATGGATGAGCTATAGTACAAGTTGATACTCATTTTTAGGTGTTCATTTCACAAGTAAGCTCTTCACGTGCACTTGCAGAATAATGCATGGGGAGTGGGTTAGTAATGTTGGAAAGGTGTACCACATAATTTTGCACCTGGGAGGAAAGTGAACGGAAAGGACCAGTTCAGGTCTTGTGAACATATGTACTTGCACATGTTTTGTAAGAAATGGATTTTGTTTCCCAAAGACTAATAGATCTCCATTTCAAACAGGTTATTGCTTTGGGATGAGAGTGGCATGATTTTGAAAATGCATCTTGCCAGATATATTTGTGTATCGCTCAGGTTTTTATGTGGCTTTAGATAACTGTCACTTCTCCCAAACTTCTGCATCTCCCTTGTCGAGTAGAAACACTTTAAGGTGTTTCTCACTGCCCAGTTACTTTCCAGCTATCTTGGGAACCTTGTTCTTCAGTGCCAGATCTGAAAGATAACTTTGGAACCAAAACAAAACATTCTTATGGTTTCTTGGCATCTAATGTAAATGAATGAGAATGCAGATGCCCTCTAATCTCCTGGCTTTATTGGATTTTTTTTAAAAGAAGCTTATCTGTAATATGAAAATTGGACAGACCTGTTCCTTCAATGATGGGTCAAGCCAGCTGCTCTTTATATTACTTGACAAAAGTTAAGATTGTTTCTGTGGTAAAAATCCATTAATCTTGGAGGCCATTAATAATGTAATTTTATGAGCTCGAAGCTGCAAAGCCACCTTGTAACAGCACTTGGACTACTATTGTGCCAGTATTTCAGTCCTTCAGAATTTGCAGAGCAGTATCTTTAGCTCTTTAATTACTGTGTGTTGCTTCAAGTCATAATTCCTGCCTGTACTTAAAAAAACCACCAACCCTCATGTCATCAGGCAGGTAACAGGTACTGATAATACAACTGAGCACCTCAGCTACCTTGGCCTCGATGTGTGAGTAGGCATAGGTCAGTGTAAATTGTGCCTTTGACTTTGTTTCTGCAAAACTAAAGAGTATTGACTACTGTGTTATGTGAAGATAGAAGCTCAGCAGTCTGATATGATCAGTTGTGGATCAGCAGCTGTATGGCGATAGTCTAAAAGTGCTCTTTCTTATGTTCAATGTATAGTTGTCTCTACAGCAGGGGCAGCTGCTGTCTCTGTTCTTAGGACAGCAGTTAAGAATTCTGAAGAGCTTTCAGTCTTAATTTCTTTTAGGTCCTGCTTTTTTTTTTTCTTTTTCATAAACATGAAAGGCTTAATAAACTCGGGTCTAGATGGCTTAATTAGCTGTAGTTGAAGCAGGCAAAGGAGATAATTTAACCTCTGTTACTCAATAGGATCAGTGTCTCCCGTCATCCTCTGCCATGCCATCAAGTATAACAGTGCATAAAACACTGCTCTTCCTTTCCCACTTTTGCTTAAGGCCTAGCTCATTAGTGTAGTTAAGAGTATTTGCTATTGTGATTCAGAGAACCTGATTTTTCATTTAAAAATCAGGAGCCTCTGTAGTGTCTGGGCCCCAACTTTTACTCTGTTCAATTTTTCATTCTGTGAAATTGCGCCTGGCTTCAGAGTAGACTCTGCAGTCTCTCTGAAGTGTGGCACTGAGTTTAACCTGAGGTGCTTGGTCTAGAAGCAAGGGTTTTTTAGGTGCAACGCATGAGAGGTGCAGGTCCTCACGGTGACACCTATGGAGCTGAAGAGGGCAGGAACATGTTCCAAATCAGGGGTTGGAAACGTTGGTCTAGGGCAGAGATGTCAGAACTTTCTGGTGTCAGTCTTCAACTGTTGAAGCTACTGCATTTTTTTTTATCTGGAGACTTCTCAGCTGGAGTTTTTAGTAACCATGTGCCATTCTCTATTCTGGACTCCATTCTGACAAATGATGCTGGTACTTGAAGATTTAGAGGTTTGATTTTTCTTGACTTCTTCTGGAGCCTCCACATTATACTCTTAATTTCAGGAGAAACTCAAATTGAGTTTGTACTGGACTGTTAGAGAGGTACCCTCTTCCATTATTTCTAAGGTTCTGCTGAAGTTGGTGCGTTGTGTTGTAGGCAGAGAAATGCTTTCATCTTTAAATTACAAAATGCAAATTCTAGACCATCTGTCTAGATGTCCTCCCTCCTTCCCCCCATCTGCTGAACAGCCTACATGATAGGCAGAGTGCTGCTTTCTTCAAGTTATCTTGCTCTACTCTAGTATGTCAAAGTATTTCCTGTATTATGAAAGACAGGAGTCAAAAGCTGGTGTTCTCTAGTTTTTGTCCTTTCCTTTTTTTAAAAAAAGAAGTTTAAACTTGTTGGCTTTCTGCATGATCTACACGTTGTCTCCATGCTAGAAAACCATCAGGCGTGGGAAAACTGCAGAAAGTCTGCTGGCTGGATGTTGGCCAGCTAGTGGGTGGGAGGCAGTAGCGCTTTAGTTCATTTGGAATTTTGTAGATTAAAATCTCAAAAGAACTTCAGCATAAATGTGGGTTGCTTGATGATGGTAGCAGTGTAGGCAATAGTAAGCAGCATAGCTTGTTGTGGGCATATTGCAGGATGAGAGTTCTCCTGTCTCCTGATCCTCTCGGTTTCCTGTAGTAAATACAAGCACCTCAATCCTACACAGCTAGTTCAGAGGTGTGGGGTTTTGCTTCATTACAACAAACTTATGTAAAACTAATTACAAGCTTGGTGACATCATGTGTTGTATGCGTACATGTTTTTGTAACAGTTGAACTGAGGCTGAAGATGAGCAAAAAGGAAAACTTTTGTAATGCCTTTTCTTCTCTTTTTACATCCTTCCCAAAGAGACCTATAAAGTCCAAAACATGGTCAGTGCTTTTATTCCACTGCCCTCCATGTTCATTATTGCAGCTCTCGGTGTTGAGAAAAGTCTGGTGTGATGGCTTGGCGGCTGTCTCTCATAGCAGAACAAAGTGGTTAATAAACTCAGGCTAACAAAGTTGCAACTTGAGGGCGTGTGTTTGGATATAGCTTTTGGGATATATTCTTTTCCCTTCCTTTCCGTTTGCACGCTCAAGTAGGTGATATCATCTGTCTTCATTCAGTAACTAGAGAATCAGCTTGTTACTAAACTTCGGAGTTCTGTTGCAGGTTTACAGTTTGTGGGGAGAGGAGCTTTCAACAGGCCAATGAGTCAGTAAAGCCAAGAAAGAGGAAGAATAAGTGCCCTGCTGCCCTAAACCTTGAAATAAAAAGTCTGATGGCTCTAAATGCCCTATATGATTGTAACTTTTCCAAAGTACCTGCAGTAGTTATTTACCTCTTATTTGATCAATAGGACTTCTGCTATTTGTCTTCAAAATCAGGAAATGAATTTTACATTATTATCTTACTGTACTGAAAGTGAATACACTTATTCATGGAGGGTGGCAATACTGGATAAAGCTTTGAGAACTGCTAAATCCATGTAGTATATGTTTGCTTATAAAACTTGTAGGCTTTTGATTACTTTTGTCTTTATATTGTTGTCTAATCTAGTGTCCTGTGCAGATAGAGACCTGTTCTGTGTTATTTGTATTAATATTTTTTTAAAAATAGGTGAGATAATTTTTCCTAGTCATTTCCATTCTTGTTTTTTGAGTATCAACCAGGTACAATGATGTTTTTCTAAAAAAAGAAAATAACTGATAGGATATGTTACAAGTTACTTATTAACCATATTTGCTAAGCTAGAAACTGCTTTTTTAAAGTATCTAGCTTTGCCTCTTAAGCAAATAAGGTTTCCGTGGCTGTGCTGTATGTTTACCTGTAGCGCTCACTGACCTGGTTCTATTTTCACATCTCTCTTTCTCCCCTATATCTATCAACAGCAAAGTTTGATGTGTCCGAATAAGTATGGGTTTGTATCTTATCTGACTGCTAGGTGAAGGAGAAAGACCTTAATTAGGGACAGTGCTGAAGGAGGAATCACAGCTATTTGCCCAAGAGTAATTTGTGATACTTGGTCAGCTGCTTGTTGGTCTGTGCAGGTGTAACTCTGAACCAGCCATAGCAGTGTCCTCTGTGCTTCACTGGTCGCTGGAGAAGGGTAGTTGGAAATTAATGCTGTGACAGGGAAGAATGATTTTATAGGATGCCAGTAGCAATGGGATATGTTATGGAGAGGGTGGGAAACACTGGGGCAGAAAGCAAAAGTCCATTGATGTGCTAAATAGGGGCTATATTAGTTCTGCTCCTTACAGGCTTTATCTCCTCACAAGATTTATTTGCTCAAATCTTGAATCATATTTATAATTCTGTCCTGTTGCCTTATTTTTTTTAAACGTTCTTATGGTGCAAACCCATGAACTTGATGACCTTCCATTAGGTATTCAGTATTATTTTCATTAATGTTTTATGTGCTTTCTTACTGTCGGCCACCTCTTAAGCCACTAGAGGATTTTGTAAATGCCTCCTCACCTCTGCTGTAATGCTGCCGTTGAGGCTTGCAATGGAGGGGTTGCTGTTTTGTATGATTCTATTTGAGAGCAAGTTTGAGGTTTTTATTTGGCTTAACATTACGTAATCTGATCAGTATGGCATGGGCAAAATTACAGCTTTAAGGGATGGCATTCAATGGAAGTATTTTTGTGCTATATAAAGATTTAAGAGCTCTTAAATGAGATTATGTTGTGTCTATTAACACTAGCATGCAGAAATGTTAATTTTCACATTTCCTGTGTTCTGGTAGCAACTTGAAAGAGCTTTTCAAGATGTCATTCATCTTGGCTGCAGTTTAGCACTGTTTCTAGGCCAGCAATGTATTTGCAGTTTGCCCAGGCAAACTGCATTAGTAGTTTCTCCCTCTCAGTGATTTGTTACCATTCTTCTCCAGGACTTGCTGACATGTTTTAAATGCTGGAGTGTACAGTCAGGCCACTTATGAGCAGATGACCATCAGTGGTAAATCAAACTAATCCGTTTTGCCTTTTATTGGATCAAACTCAATATGCTTGCAAAGGGTAAGAAAAACATCTCATCTGTGGGAGCAGAGTATCCCTTAAATCCTTCAGCAGGAAGGGGAAGATCACATCTGCCATGTCTTGCTCTGAATATCCTGCCTCTAGAGTTGGCTTTCTGGACTGTAAATTTCCCACTTGTTTTCATTACTTTAATGAAATAAAATTTCCTCTGTGCTTTAAAAACAACTTGAAAAAGACCCTGCTGCTCTCTGGTCTTGTTTGAGATGGCAAAAGTAGTGGGAAAGATGCTTCTTGGAGGAGTTGTTTTCCTGGATAAGACACAATATTTTGCCCTCCCCCTCCCCGTGCCTTTTTTTCTTTCCAACAAAAGAGAAAATTCAGTCCTGAAAAAATGATAGTGTGAACTAATTTGACTAAGAATCATGTTTCTAGTGACCTTTTAAATCTCTTAATCAGGTTTATCTTGGAAACACTGAAGACTGTTTAATTCTAAACTTAATAATTGCAGATGATGCAAGCATGTGTCTGTTTTCCCAATGCTGTAATCACACATCCTTAGTTTCCTAAAGGCATCTGTTCTGCTGTCATTGGCTTATGTTTGAGTGGAAAGTGTTCTCCACATTATTAAGTAACACATGTATTGAATTCTGAGTTGCAATGTACAGTGTTCCGGAGTAGAAAATACCATGGAGGGATAAGTGGGCTTCTCTGCATCATGGAGTTCTGATGCTATAAGGGTTTTTCAAGGAATTAATATTTCTAGTTTTGTGAATAATTCTTCCTAGAAACACTGGATTCCATAGCAATTTAAAATATAAATGGATCTCAGAAACAGCTTTTTTTTGTGTAAATAGGAAGAATTAAACCAAATGAGAAGTAGTGCTAAGAATTAAATATTTAGCGTCAGTTTTATCCATATATATCTTGCATGTTACTTTAACTGGTGGTTCCTATTCTCAACTATTAGAAATACTGATCTGGGTACTTCAAAACAGTCAAGTTGGATCTAATAATTGTACACTTTATGTTGGTCCAGATAAGTGCAGTGAAAAGTTGGTAGAGTATGAATCTTATGCCTATTTTGATATGAAGTGAATATGATATGATATGGAATTCACATTCCAGATGATGGAAGGGGAATTTAATGGTGCTGCAATAACTGCCACCCTGATAACTGAGAGATTTTTTTGGTTTGATATCATGACTGGGAACTTTCTCAATATATTGACAGTCTGACACCTATGGAAGGATACTTTGGTATCTGTATATGTGATACCCACTTCACTGAGCAGTTTATAGATAATTGGTTGTCACTGCTGTCATTTCAATACTTGCATATGAAACTTCTAAAACAGTGGTTAATGAGGTGAGTGATGTTCTGCTGGAAGTTTTTGTGAAGAACCTCCCTTGTTAACTTGGTTCAGCTTTTGCTTGTAGTTATGTTCATGAACAGAGTGATTGGGAGTGATTCAAAGTTTTATTGGTAACCAAAGATAGCTCTTCATAAAAAACCCAAACAAAACACTAACACCCACCAAAAAAACCTACCCAAAACCAAATATCCTCTTGTCACCCCATCATTCTTGGTATTACTTGATGTCAACAACAGCAACAAACCAGTGATGGAAGAGAAGCAGGAATCTTTATGACTGGCTTTACCTGGTACTGTGCTAGCATTGCAGCATTTGAGTAAAGAGGGAAGAGTTTATTGACTCAAAGTCAAATGCGTAATGGTGACCTTGTTCTTGTGTGTGTTTGTGAAACAACAGAATCTTATGAGTTTGTGTTACTAACAGTACATGTGAATCCCAGGTCCTTGGTTTGCTCTGTTTTTTATAAGTCTGTAGTTTGTTTTGATTTCTATGTATCACTCGAGCATTATTTTTATTCAGATGGATATGGCATTGCAGTTATGCACAGTTGTTTGCTTGACACCCTCTCTCCCTTCTTCAGACGTAATTTTTTCAGAATAGCATCTGGCCGTCACACTGCAGTGTGACTAGATCATCCAGTCTACTGCTATTACAAAGAAAAATGGGACTTGACATATTCATGTCAATTTGGCAAGGTGCCTGAATCATTATGGTCAATGAAATATGTGACGTTTCGAGTGGTAATATAACCTACAGGAGCACTTGCAGGAGAAACTTAAGGTGTTGCAAAGAAAATGCCGTCTTTACTTGGTCAGGGAGGTTCAGACACAAGTCACCTGATCAGTCCCCAGCTCAGTATTGCAATTTAGACCATTAAGGTATTTAACTTCATTTAAAATATTTTGTACTCTAGAATCCACTAGTGGTTATCCTGGGAAAATTTGAAGCACACGTTCTATTTAGAAGGGGAAAACCCCATGGAAGTATCTATGGATAGTCTTTTTGTACAGTAAAAATAAATCAACAACGTCTCCAGACTTCAAAGTGATATGTATAATTTTTGAGTGTTCTTTGGTTCTCTTGCAAGTTTAATTTGAACATTCATGGGTTCATAGTATGGAATTTTTAGGAAAAAAACAACTATGTAATACTCTTTAGTATTCTAGTAATTAGAAAATATGTGGAAGCATAAAAATTCAAAACATTCCTTGAATTTGATACTGTACAAATTTATTTTTCTATCTACTTCTGTTAATAAGAAAAAATTCTGGAACCTGTGCTGACTGCAAGTAGAGCTCTTCTAAGCTGCCTTGGAAAATTGCTTTAAACTGCATCAGCTATAACCTTGCCTCACTAGCTTTCAGGTGGATTCAATAATGCTTAAAATAGAATGCCTTTTGAGACTTAGAAAGCCTTATATTTACATCAAACTGTTCAAAAACATTTGTGGCAGGCGTTTTTTGGGTTTGTGTTTTATTTTCAGTTTCCACTCTATCTCTCCCTTTTATAGAATTGATTACTTATTTTTAGCAATTTGACCTTATTGTTTTTGGTTCGGTGCTCAAGAGTTGAAGTAAAACAGGGCTGTGAAAGTGGCAAGTGCTATCCAGTGCATGTGTAGTCAGAGATGCCTAAAACAGCATCATCATCTTCTCTGCTGTGTGGAGGGGAAAGCTGAGAAGGAAGGGAAGGACAGGAGGGGTTGGATGGAAGTGTAACGCAGAAGTTTTTCTGATGTTCCTTTATGCTGTGCTGGTTTGAAGATCACAGATCATCTTTGCCCCAACCTTTCTCCCACAAAGGCTAGGTGTTGTCGTGAAACATGTGGTGACAAGTGACTCATCTTTTAAAGCACTAAGAGTGACTGAGCATTAACCTCTGAGAAGCAAGAGTAAATAAAAGTCTGTGAAATGTAAGAAATCCTCGAGAAGGGAAGCTGTGTTGAGATTTGACAGCCATCTTAAATACCGTGTTTTGGGTTCTTTATTTTTTCTCCCGTCTCTTCTTTCTGGAATCCAGAATGATAGTGAATGAAGGTGACAGTATTTATAGGGGAAAGAATTAAGCTTACCTTTCCTGGTAAGTGCTTGATTTTGCAGCATCTTTAAAGCTGGAAAGAACTTCTAACTAATATTAGCTTCCATGCACAACAGCGCACACAAGGATATGACCTTTTGCTACAGCACTGATCCTCAGAAACAGTTTCTGTCTGTAAAATTGCAGTGGGTACATGTTCAGCTTCTTCTAGCATACACAGAGGTTCTTCAAGCTTGTGCTGAGAGCCTAGCCAGTTAGGCTGTTTACTGAGGCTTAAGGTGCTTATCAGCTCAGTGATTTCCTGCTGGCCTGGTAGGTGTAAGGTAAGAAAGTATCAGCCTCCTTTGATTCTTGGAGTAGGCTGATTCTTGATCTTGCTGAGTCAACATATTCCGACTCCTCTTTTTTTCTCAGTTGTATGCCTTTTTGCATCAATGTTTTTCTCTTGAATTAAGTTAGCATGTCAGCAGCTTCACCTTTAGTGGTTTACAGCCCTGGGAGTGTTTTCTCATAATGTAACTGGTTCTGGTGGAGCTGAGGCTGAGCTCATTGTGGACTTTGGGTCATAAAGAGTTGAGTCTCTTGGTTTGGTGATCTTGGGACTGCATGCTTGTTTACTCTGAACCAGTAAGTTTGAAACTGTTGAGTCTGAAATTCTCAATATAATCGTGGCTTTGTTGCTTACAGCCAGTAAAGGAAAGAGTTGTGTGTTGTTCTCTAGTTCCAGGGCTTTCAATAGTCCAATCAACTCTGTTACTCTGTTTGAGTCCTCCCTTTCTTAACTATGTACTGTTATATTACTGATAGTGTATTTGTTAAGGAAATAAGAGGCAAGGAACTCACCGTAATCATTAAATGGATTTTAATTTAATCTTGGAGGAGTCAAACATAGGACTGCAATGGTCCATGAACTGTATTTTATTGTTGGGAGTTTAGAAAGTTGATTGTCTATTTTTGAGGAGGGGAGGAGGAGGAAATTGAACTATCTGCTGAATGTATATATGATTGTATTACGCAGAATTGACAGAGGAAGATAACAGTGTGTACTATATATTGTTTATAAAGCTATCTGAAAAATCAATTGCAATAGTGAAGACAATTCAGTGATCTAATCGCTGTGGCACTTTGTATCCCCAGCTCTTCTGTTGTTTTAGATGCATGTTCTTGGCTGCAGTACTCCTCTGTTTTCTGTATTGGTCACGTCAAGAGTAGTTTGTGTTGAACTTGTCTTTTGTTGCATACATCTAGAAGCCTGTATATGCAGTCTGTAAAACATTTTAATATGGAAGTATTTCACTGATGCTCAAAATTGCACTAATGGGTGTTAAGCAACATTTAATTGCTTTAGTTTAATCTGTTAATTTTATGATAGGATTATGAAAAACATCCATCATTGTTCCAGTTGTATATGCAAGATGTACTGCTGTAATGGTTATAGGTATATGTACTACTGAAACATTGCTCATTTGCTGTATTTTGTTTCCCTTCTTAGATCCTGACAGTATTTTTATTGGAGATGAATATGAACAAAGATCTGTTTAGCAGTTCCCGAAGAATGCCAAGTCATCTTTAGCTGACTTAACTGTAATGTCTAAGAGTAGTTTACACATCACAGTTTCCTCTTACACTATTTTGCATTCTGTTGCATTTACCATTGTGATATGAGAAAAGAAGGCTCTGGGGAGACCTTTTAACAGCCTTCCAGTACTTACAGGAAAGCTGGGGAGGGGCCCTGTAACAGGGGGTGCGGGAATAGGATGAGGTTAACAGTTTTAAGTTGAAAGAGGGGAGATTTAGATTAGATCTTGGGCAAAAATGTTTTCCTGTGAGGGTGGTGAGGCCCTGGAACTGGTTGCCCAGAGAAGTTGTGGCTGCCCCATCCCTGGAGGTGTTCAAGGCCAAGCTGGATGGGGCTTCGAGCAACCCCGTCCAATGAAAAGCATCCCTGCCCATGGCAGACAGATTGGAACTGGATGACCTTTAAGCTGGCCGTCCAATCCAAACCATTCTATGATTTGGTGGTTCCAGGCAGCTGGCTTTAGAGGACCCTCCTTGAGCAGGGGAGTCAGACCAGATGACTTGCAGAGGTGCCTCAAACTTTGATTCTGTGATGGGGGCCGTATTCTCTTCTGGTGTGCAAAATCCTTCTTTACGTATTCACGTACTGAGTAGTGTGAGCCTTGCACTGTTATATTTTCTTTGGTGGGGAGTTACTGATCCTGTGTTGCTTTTCTGATCTTTTTAAAAAGGAGAAAAATCCGCAACACCCATTTATCTGTCTCTTGAATCAAAATTGTATAGCTTATTAGCAGGGTGGATTATTTTAATGTGGAAACTTACTAAAAGCGGCTGGAAGGCTAAATAATTTGCCACAGAGTTGTCTTTCATCCTCTGCCTTATTGACAAGATTAGAGAACTTTGGGAGTAATGAGATACAGTTTTACTCTGTAGAACAGTGCACATTAAACCGTGCATCATTATTTCCAGGTATTTTGTTGCTCTGTCTTTAGTTACTGTTTTGGCTTATTTGTCAGCTAGAGAGGTATAAAGCTTTGCTCTTTTTTCCTTCTAACCATTCCCAGCCATGCTGCATCGGAGAAGAATATAGGTTATTTCTATTTTAATTAATTCAAGATTACTGTTAAAAGTATATCCACACTGCAGTCTGCGTCCTCATAGATGAAATTCTTTTGAATCACAGTGGAAGCGCTATTTATACTTGTTTTCTGCCCTTGAAAGTAAGGACTGTGCTTAACATTGTCTGCACCTCCTGTCCTGTCTGAGATGTGTCTCGTGACATGTCGCAAAATACCTTCTGGAAGCTATTGATATTCTGAGACTCAGTTCACATTAATTTTTTTCTCCCTGTTGTTACCCCATAATTCTTCCAGTTCCTATGAAGCAGGACTGTATTTTAAACTGCTGCCACATAGAGACAAGGGAGTGCTGATGACTGGTGTGGTCCTGTGGTACCAGGAGCTGATCTATGTTGTTCAGACAAATCAAATGCTACTCGCGTGCAACAGCAGGGCTAATTGAGTGGCACTGATGCTGTATTAGCCAGAGGGTTATATGTAACTGTTTCTTGGTGGTGAGAGGAGCAAGTCAAGAGAAATTGCTGTGGACCTGTCTTTGGACTAAGCTGCACACCCCTAGTAATGCGGATTCTCTGTAATGAAGAACTTATATCAGTCTCATATGGCATATCTCAGGGTTTTCCCCCTCCTTTTCCTCTTTAAGCTCTTTGCCATACAACATCTTAGTGCATGGCTTATAGCACTGTGCCTGTTGACTTCTATTGTTATTTTAAATGCATTAATATGCAGGTACCAATTTACCATATATCTAAATGGTAACAGTTATAGGTGGAGGAGGAAGATAAATCTGAACAATATATGTGAACTTCCAATAGGATATTTAAAGCACTGTTGCTTCTGGGATATGCAAAGCAGCTCTTGCTGGATGAGTGAAATAGCATTATGGGTATGTGGCAGCTTTTGCTGACAGAACATCTGTGTGAGGGTAGTCACTTCCTTAGAGTTCTGTAGGACCTGCCAGAGGGTTTCCCATGCAGAGAGGTCTCGTACCATCTGCTTATGTGAAAGTTTGCCATCTCTGCTTCTCCATTATATTCTATTTGCTACTTTAACTTTGCAGCAGCCTTTTTTTCTTTATGGGTATTTTTGCTGTCAACTTATTTTATATTTAAACATATGAGAATTTTTAGACTAAGACCATACAAATATCATGGCTGCTGCATTGACTAATGTTCTCTAGCTGGTTTTCTTCAGTTGTCGAGGGTCTTTGGTTCACTGTTGGAGATCAAGCTGAAGGCCTATGGTGTTAAACCAAAGAATGAACATATTTACTGTGGTACCCCTTTTGCACACAGCCATCAGAGAGAGGATGTTGATTCAGTTAATATAATTCTGTTTCTCCTGTATATGGTGTTGTAAAAGGGAAGGAAATAGCTGATTAGGAACAGGAACCTGGAGGGGCAAATTGAGCCAGGGCTAGCAGAGGGCCTTCATTTTGGTGAGGAGCAGCAATTAATTTCATTCTTTGGAAGCTGGTGCTCAAAAAGACATAAATAAAATCCAGGATGGAAGGGAATGACTCTTACTTGATGGAGGAAGCAGTATCGTTGGGATAATCTAGAGGAGGGGAAGCCATGTAGCTGAGTGAGGGGATAGAAGTGATGGTAGGGGAGGGAATGACTTCAGTTAATGGCCATATGAGTTTGTGTGCAGAAAATGCGCTCCTTATAACTTGGCTCTAATTTAACATCCTTGAACATGCAGGTCTATACACTTGAATCTTTTATCCTGTTCTGCCGTGTCCTCAGCCATTTAATCTTGCCTATATCTTTGCCCCAACAGCAGTGTTTGGGCTGTCAGCCAGTTAGGAGACCTGATTTGGCCTGAAATAATCCATGATTTTTCTGCTGGCTCAGCTCACCACAGGCTGGCTGGCTTGTTGCCTGTTCTCCTGAGTACTGGCATAAGGAGCTTGCTTTTGTAGGGTAACTAAAGCTCTGAAACTTAAAAGAATGATTTCACAGAGATGGTGACCAACACAAGGAATATGAAATTATAATATTCTTTGTTATAAACCAGTATTGCAACTATTGGTGTTGATCATGTTATTAATGCTGCAGTCATAGACAAGCAATCTTTAACCTAATAAATCAACAGCATGTGTGGACATAGAAGCATTCTTCATGTGCTAATTGACTTATTTCTACAGAACCACTAGTTTTCCATTCACTGTTGACTCACTGCAGCAACACCAGAGAAGCTGTGTTCTTGTGCACAGCTGTGTTCTAGCTGGTGATCAGGAGATGAGACCCATGCAGTTGGTGCATCTAGGGATATTCTCCTACCAGTCCACACAAGTGGACTTCTCTACCTTTGGCATACCTGCCTTTGACCCTGAAGGTGGTGTCATCTCCTCTTTGACTGGAAGCTGGGTCTGAAGATGGCTCTTTGTGGAGCTGGTCAAAAGAACTGCCCAAAACATAACCAGCCCTTACATTGGTGATCTCTGCTCTAGATGTGTGGGTTGTTCAGTCAGTTCGTTTATCTCACCTAGATTTTTATCCAATTGTCTGCAGTTTCCAGGAGATCCTTGCCTTACCGCTGTTGGTTTTGGCAGTCTACCTCAGACCTCTGTGGTTTTCATTTCTTCTAATACCGGTCACCTTAAGGCTACTATTTACACATTTGTCTCTAGCAGGCTCTGTTAAGGTGAGGCTGTTTGGACTCATCCGTCTGTAGAGGGAAGGTTGTTCCTGCTTCTTTACCCATGTTAGCCTTTGCTGGCATCTGACTCCACTGTCAACTAATTCAGGGAACTGACTCTCTGCAAAAAACCACAGAACAAACATGCTCAGGAGAGCTCTATGAAGCCCACAGATTGTCTACTGTGTTAAGACCTTCAGTCAGTTTACCAGCTGCTGACAAATGCCAGAGCTGGTGCAAGGTTGAGTGGGACCTTTCACTTGGCAGTAGCCAGGTATTAATCAGCTTCAATATAATGTGAAACTGTAGCTGGAGTGTCTTTCTGCTGCAAGCTGATACGTGTGAAACCTTGTCAAGATATTTTTCTCTTCCTCTGTGGTTGACCTACATAGTAACTGATAGCAGGAGGCTGTCATCCTCTGTGTTAGCTCAGATGGAGTTTCTTATGGCTGTAAAGCTCTAATCTTAGCATTTTGAATCATTAAGTTATTAATTGTCATAATTTTTAGTGATTGCTGCTATATAGTTTCTTTAAAAACATCCTCCTACCCCCAGACACACTTCTATACAGCAAATATCTATCTTTTGGCACTCTTTTTTTTTTTTCTAGTGTCCCAGGTTTCTTTACTTCAAATCAAATATTACTTTACACAGTTGATGTTTAGCTCTTCGTTGTTATTTCACACTAAATAAAACTTCCAAGCTCTGTTCTTACAAAATATAATCAAGTTGGTTATGTAATAGTGGGTTAATGGAAGTGTTTACTTGTTAACTGTGTTGCTTTAAAAGTTTTCTTGGTCTCTTTAATAATTTACTTGGCCTTTTTTTTCCAAAACAAGGGTAGACCAGGAGTTCTCCTCTTTCTACTGTTCTTTGTGGACTCACACATTTAGTATCATTTTTTGGTTGTTTTTTCTTTTCAAGTATGTCCCCTTTTTCTTCTATTTTAGAACAAGCTTATAATTTTAGTGTAGAATGTCACAGAGGCATCATCCATCCTACCACATGTGGAGAGTGAGGCTATCCTGGTATATTAAGCATTTAATATCTTTATATTTAGCACTTCCCATTGCAAGGAATTAATGCAGCTTTCTCTGTCACATTTTTACATAGTGATTTCGCTAAGTGATATCTGCTAGGGGAAAGTTTTCAAGCTGTGTATTGTGGAAGTAAACGGGTAAAATCCAGATTTTCTTTAGCTTAAATGGTGTCTCGTAGATTGCTGTTTCTGTATCTCTTCTTTACCTTCTGGGGATGCAGAAAGAAAAGGAATTTCTCAGCTGGCTAAGGCTCCAATGTAAAACTTGTTCAATTTCTGGAGGCTATTTGGATCCTTTCAATCACTCCTGAAGATTTTCTGCATGCCTCCAGGAACTTTTTCATTCCTGTAGGAGTATCACATGTGAAAGGGAGGATTTGTTACTCTGTGGGTAGAGGACCAGAAAAGAAGGAAGAGCGATGGTGCTGTGTGTAATGCACATATATGATCAGAGTTCCTTTGTTGTTGCTTTGTTCTTGTTTCTATCCCATGTGGTCACAACTCCAGTGCACATCTAAGGTTTTGAATCTAACCTTCTGTCTTGGCACAATGTAGCTAGTGCTGAGAATGAGGGAGTAGCAAGTCATTACTGCAGTGCTGAAGATGGCTTCTATGGAGCATGTACTGAAACAGTTGTTGTTGTGCAAAAAGGAATCGGTGATTAATTTTCTTTAGGTAAAAAATAATATAAGAATTTTATTTTTGAAAAAACCAAAACTTTTAAATTCCAGAGGATGTTAAAATGTTTAGTATAGAAACTGCTCTGCACCAATGTGGCTCTTGATGTGTTTGGAAGGGTGAGAATTAAGGTGCAGCGGAAACCAGTAATCTTCTTGTTTTTCAGGTGTTTTAATCTATTTTTTAATCTAAAATTGGCCATCTAACTGGCTAATTTTAGGATTCTATTTAATAATGGGCAACTTAAATAAGGCTGTGATTTTTCCTGGGAAAAATGTTGCTACTAAAACAGATTGGCTTTATCATTTTGAAAAATGACTGTTTATGAATATTTAATTTCATATAGAATAAAGAGCTTTTAATAAAGATTGTGGCATGATGACCTCTGAGACAGAAGCTTTGAGTGATGTGGAGGATACAGTAGTGCCTTGAACTCTGTAGCAGCTGTTGTGACATATGCCAAACATAGAATGTGCCATTCTTACCTTCCTTTCTGAATGCTGGAAGTTGCTAGGTTTGTCTCTTTTGGAATTTTCTTTCCTGTTGGAAACTTAATTTTTGGCAGTAGCAGTAGAGTAAACATGAAATAATATGCAAGAGATTGGTGCTGTGTAATGGGAGTGCTCTGGTCCTTTTATTTCTATTTATGCATGTGCTTCAGTATGTCATCTGTGTCATCAACATCAGTGACATGTAAATAAACTTTTCAGTAAAGATGTTCCCTTTAAAAGGAAGCAGAGATGACATATTGCTTTTTTGTGAGAACTCAGTTCATTGCTTTCTCAGTATCACAGGAGCAGCTATCTATTATTGTGCCACAATCAAACTGTCTTATATATCAATAAATAATACAGTGTGCAAGATATTTGTCCATACTTAGACTTGTCTATGGTGAGTAGAGTAAATAGATTGCTATATATGCATCTAAACTTTTACAGAAGCAGTGTTTCCAGCAACTCTCAGTGGTTTATGGTAGAGAATTCCATGATTTGACATTAATTTTAGTAGGCTTTTCTAGTTTTGAGTTAAAATTATTCTATTGGCTTTTGGTGCTGTTGGAATCCCACATCAAAGTCAAGTCTCCATTTCCTGATGTTAATTTATACCATCTTTCTTATTTCAAACTATTTATCCTACACAATTCTCTTAGTACTGATTTCTTATTCCTATAGTCTTGCATGTATTTTTAACTCCTACTTCTTGTAAAATTCTTCCTTCATTATTACTTCAAAAAAAATCCAAACCTCTATCTCATTGTGGTACTAATTGGAAAGGAATAGCTGATGCTTCGCATGGTTCTGGGAGACAGAGAACTATTTAAAATCCTTTTACACAGGGCACCTTGCAGTATTATTCTCTTTCAGGTTTCTTGATAAAAAAATGAAGAGATCCTAGACTTCATAGATTTTTAGTAAGATTTAGGGTTTTCACCATCCCTTTTTAGAAGAAGGATTTATTCCTGAAAAACAAAATCTTTTTATCTCCTCTATATTAGCATTGTAAGTGCTTTGACAATCAAATTTAAGACCTTGTTCTGCAGTAGCTTTATATGCTGCAAAAAATTAATTAGCTGCAGCTTTTAAATTAAATTTCTTTAATTGGCAAAAAATTCTGAAATAATGCCTACTTTTGATTATATATTAGTGCCTTAAGGCAAAACTAATTGTATTCCCCTTTATATCGTATAAGCAGAAAGGATTTAAAATGAGATACGTTTCATAGTTTTCAATCACTACAGCTCTGTATTGTTGAACTTCTGCATCTTT
>WAAB01008957.1:188909-252146 GCA_013389865.1 Piaya cayana
CTATTTGGATCCTTTCAATCACTCCTGAAGATTTTCTGCATGCCTCCAGGAACTTTTTCATTCCTGTAGGAGTATCACATGTGAAAGGGAGGATTTGTTACTCTGTGGGTAGAGGACCAGAAAAGAAGGAAGAGCGATGGTGCTGTGTGTAATGCACATATATGATCAGAGTTCCTTTGTTGTTGCTTTGTTCTTGTTTCTATCCCATGTGGTCACAACTCCAGTGCACATCTAAGGTTTTGAATCTAACCTTCTGTCTTGGCACAATGTAGCTAGTGCTGAGAATGAGGGAGTAGCAAGTCATTACTGCAGTGCTGAAGATGGCTTCTATGGAGCATGTACTGAAACAGTTGTTGTTGTGCAAAAAGGAATCGGTGATTAATTTTCTTTAGGTAAAAAATAATATAAGAATTTTATTTTTGAAAAAACCAAAACTTTTAAATTCCAGAGGATGTTAAAATGTTTAGTATAGAAACTGCTCTGCACCAATGTGGCTCTTGATGTGTTTGGAAGGGTGAGAATTAAGGTGCAGCGGAAACCAGTAATCTTCTTGTTTTTCAGGTGTTTTAATCTATTTTTTAATCTAAAATTGGCCATCTAACTGGCTAATTTTAGGATTCTATTTAATAATGGGTAACTTAAATAAGGCTGTGATTTTTCCTGGGAAAAATGTTGCTACTAAAACAGATTGGCTTTATCATTTTGAAAAATGACTGTTTATGAATATTTAATTTCATATAGAATAAAGAGCTTTTAATAAAGATTGTGGCATGATGACCTCTGAGACAGAAGCTTTGAGTGATGTGGAGGATACAGTAGTGCCTTGCACTCTGTAGCAGCTGTTGTGACATATGCCAAACATAGAATGTGCCATTCTTACCTTCCTTTCTGAATGCTGGAAGTTGCTAGGTTTGTCTCTTTTGGAATTTTCTTTCCTGTTGGAAACTTAATTTTTGGCAGTAGCAGTAGAGTAAACATGAAATAATATGCAAGAGATTGGTGCTGTGTAATGGGAGTGCTCTGGTCCTTTTATTTCTATTTATGCATGTGCTTCAGTATGTCATCTGTGTCATCAACATCAGTGACATGTAAATAAACTTTTCAGTAAAGATGTTCCCTTTAAAAGGAAGCAGAGATGACATATTGCTTTTTTGTGAGAACTCAGTTCATTGCTTTCTCAGTATCACAGGAGCAGCTATCTATTATTGTGCCACAATCAAACTGTCTTATATATCAATAAATAATACAGTGTGCAAGATATTTGTCCATACTTAGACTTGTCTATGGTGAGTAGAGTAAATAGATTGCTATATATGCATCTAAACTTTTACAGAAGCAGTGTTTCCAGCAACTCTCAGTGGTTTATGGTAGAGAATTCCATGATTTGACATTAATTTTAGTAGGCTTTTCTAGTTTTGAGTTAAAATTATTCTATTGGCTTTTGGTGCTGTTGGAATCCCACATCAAAGTCAAGTCTCCATTTCCTGATGTTAATTTATACCATCTTTCTTATTTCAAACTATTTATCCTACACAATTCTCTTAGTACTGATTTCTTATTCCTATAGTCTTGCATGTATTTTTAACTCCTACTTCTTGTAAAATTCTTCCTTCATTATTACTTCAAAAAAAATCCAAACCTCTATCTCATTGTGGTACTAATTGGAAAGGAATAGCTGATGCTTCGCATGGTTCTGGGAGACAGAGAACTATTTAAAATCCTTTTACACAGGGCACCTTGCAGTATTATTCTCTTTCAGGTTTCTTGATAAAAAAATGAAGAGATCCTAGACTTCATAGATTTTTAGTAAGATTTAGGGTTTTCACCATCCCTTTTTAGAAGAAGGATTTATTCCTGAAAAACAAAATCTTTTTATCTCCTCTATATTAGCATTGTAAGTGCTTTGACAATCAAATTTAAGACCTTGTTCTGCAGTAGCTTTATATGCTGCAAAAAATTAATTAGCTGCAGCTTTTAAATTAAATTTCTTTAATTGGCAAAAAATTCTGAAATAATGCCTACTTTTGATTATATATTAGTGCCTTAAGGCAAAACTAATTGTATTCCCCTTTATATCGTATAAGCAGAAAGGATTTAAAATGAGATACGTTTCATAGTTTTCAATCACTACAGCTCTGTATTGTTGAACTTCTGCATCTTTTCCTGTTCTTAACAAAGTGTTTTCATACCTGAATTACATTAAGATCCTAAAAACTGAATGAGGTTGCTTATGTGTATTTCAAAACATGTCAAGTACTGTGTAATTTATATTTTTATTTGCTCCTTACTAATGGGAGTTGCATTCATTGTTGTTGTAGTCATAAAAAAAATTATCATATTTTTTCCTGAAATAGTTGATCTGATTCTTCTGAAAATCTGTTTCAGCAGATAATGTAACAGCAAAACTAAGGCATTTCTTGTAAGCTTTAAAATGTTTATACAGTCTCTAGCAACCCTTCTTAGCACTGACAAATGCCTGGCAGCTAATATGAATGCAACTGTTAGTGTTTTGTAGAAAACATGTACCTTTCTACACTAGAGACATAGAATAGATACATAGAATCATTAAGGTTACAAAAGACCTCCAAGATCATCAGGTGCAACCATCAGCCAAGCACCACTGTGCCTACTAAACTGTGTCTTGGAAGTGCCATGTCTACACATTTTTAACACCTCCAGGGATGGAGACTCCACCCCTCTCCTGGGCAACCTGTTCCAATGTTTCACCACTCTTTACTCAAAGAAGTTTTTCCTAATACCCAGTCTGAACCTCCCCTCGTGCAACTTGAGGCCATTTCCTTTTATCCTCTTGTCCTATCATATGTTACTTGGGAAGAAAGACCACCACTCTACTAAAACGTTCTTTCAGGCAATTGTAGACAGTGATAAGGTATCCCCTTGGCCTCTTCTTCTCCAGACTAAACAGCTTCAGTTCCCTCAGGTGTTCCTCATAAGACTTGTTCTCCAGACCCTTTACCAGCTTAGTTACCCTAACTTAACCTGACTATGCCAGCTATGGCAATGCTTTCAGGTTCCAAGAAAGACAATGACTTGAGATTGGCACTGTCCTCTTTTTTCAAGTTTGTTTGGGATTACGTGGCTGCTGTAGACAGAGGTGAGGAACAAATGCAGTTTGTAATGGTTACAGCATTTGACAGACTCTCAGGATAAATGTTCCCACTTCTGTTCATGTTAACATTTATAACACAGGAAGCAAAGAATACCTGAAGGATGACCCCTTGCCTGCATGTCTTTGTGGTTGTTGGTTATTGGGGTTTTTTTCCTTTCCAAATTTATACATGTTCTGCATTTGGTAGTGAAATTTGTACTGTTTTGTTCTTAACTGGAAGATATGTTGTGTGCTTTTTGTTATTATTGTGGAAGAAAACAAGAGGTGTGTTATCTTAGTGCACTTTATTAATGAAATATTTATTTGGATGTATTACCTTATGATGATTTATGAATATTCTGGCTATGTTCCAAAAGCTTATAAAAGATGCCTAGCAATACTAAGGAATTTTTTGACTTTCAGTTTTCCAGGGGGCTTGCTCTTCATGCATAAGGGATGTGCTTCATCTCTCTTGTGCAAGTTCTATGTGTGCATTCAATCTGTGATTTTGATATTCTTTCTAAATGTATTCCCCAAGTGTTTTGCTTGTCCTCATTCCAGAGTTGTTTCCAGAGGCCCTGCTTAAATTACAAGACAAAGGAGAACAATTGGATAGAGACAGATACAGGAGTAATTAGCAGCAGAAGTGATCACTGCAGACAGAAATCTGAATTAAACATATCTAGCATCTAGAAGTTGCCTTTCTTTTTTGCCTAGAAAAATACTTAATATGAATTACAATTTGTTCAGGGAAAAAAAAATGCAGAAAAGCTATGTAAGGACGCAAATAGCTAATTGGATTGTCTTCCTAACAGAATTCTGGATCAACAGAACAAGATCAAGCTCTGAGGGCTTCTAACAATGTGGGTTAAGAAAGACTACATTTGAAATACATGGGAACCAAGCAGAAAAACTTAGGTGTTGTAAAGTTTTAGGAAATGGGAAGAATGCCCAGATACAGGCAATCTGGGCAACTGAGAGGTTTCCACTGCTGAGCAAAAGATGTGGGAGGAAGATTAAAAGTTAAGTTACAGTTTGTTGGGCATGAAGGTGAAGGGAGCAGATTTGAAACAGGGTCTGCGCACTTCCATCACAGAAGTGAGAGCAGCAATGAAGGTGTCTGAAGGACCAGATTCTTAGTTTAAGTTTTGGCTGCAGAAGAGGTCAATTAGGAACATCACTTACTGCACAGAAGTAGCAAGAAGTTTTGTTTGAAGGAGGTCTATGTGGAAGTTAATAGTGGGTATTTAGGACTAAAGGAGAGTTTGTGTCAGCGAGTTAATTCTCTCTGTAGCATAGTCTAAAGAAGCTGAATGATGAAAGCTTGGAGGACTGGAGTTCAGAATGGCAGCCATGCTTTTGTAGAAGATCAAGGAAGGAAAGCTGACGGAGGCTAGGTTGGTACCAGTAGTAGTAATGGAAGACGGGAAATAAGAACATGAAAAGGTCTGGGGGAAGTGTTAAGGCAAGAGAGAAAAAAATCTGAAACTGGATGGAGAGGGATAAGTGGACTTGAATAAGGACTATCTCATGTTGCTTGTGTTTGAGTAGCGGTACTCATGTCATTTGGAAATATAACCACTGCTGGAAATAAGTTCTACTGTCACCATTGTCTAAAAGAAACACCTCAAGAAATTTTCCTTCACCACCCTTGTTTCATGAATGTATATACTCCATATACAAGGAGAACATGTTGGAGTTGTAATATACATGGATGATATAAAATAGTGTATGTTGCAAGACTGGAGGGAAAAGCAACTTTTGTAGTTAACACAAAAAAAGGTTTTTTTAGAAACTAACTCCCAAAGATTTTTTTTTTTAAAATTAATGTCTATTACTTGTTTCACCATCTTTCTGAAAGTAATTTCTGCTTGTGCAGTAAACTTGACAAAAAGGTAAAAGTTCAGAATTACCGCACAGGGGTTGGTTTCTGGATGACAGACTTGCACAAATACTTATGTGCTTTAACACTTCTTGTCTATCTACCTGCTGAAAATCTAAACAATAATAAACTGGTGTCCTTTTGCAGTAGTAAACCAGTGCTCTTTTCTGTGTGAGAGAACAGTTACTAGTGGCCAGTTTTCTTTTCTTGATTCCATTCTAATTCTCATTTCATTGTTTGATCTTTAATCTTAAGTGGTTTTTTGGTTTGTGGGGTTTTTTATTTGTTTTTTGGGGTTTTTTTTCCACTTCAGTTTCTAAACCTTTTTTTGTCACAGCAGCTAGAGACTTATGTTAAAAGTCAGTGTCTTGGGAAGTGAAGCTTTAGTAGCTGCTAAGTTCAGAAGGTTCACTGCTGCACATGTAATTTAAGCACATCAGATTTCAGTTAGTAATGTGATTATCAAGTGTTATAACTTGTGGTCTTTTCCAAATGACATTTAGACAACTCAGATATGCTTCGAGACTGCAGAATATTCCCCCATAAGCTACTGCAATAGTTAATTATAGTGATTTTTAAAAAACTTGCACCTGTTTCTAGTTTCAGATGCAAATTATTAGGTCTGTTTATGGTTCTTGCTGGCAAAAGTAGTCTAATCACAGACTCCTTCAATATTACTCATTTTAACTAGCTACTGTTGTAGTTTCACAGTACTTGAACCTCTGTCTTAAGACTTTAGAATAAGCTGTTGGGGTGACTAGAAGGAAGCAGTAGCTTTCGGTTAGATAAGATTTTTGAAGATTTACTCAATATGTTGTATATTTTAAGAAATTGCTTATGTTGCTTAGAAGCGAGGCAGGAGTAGGGTGGGTAGTTGTATAGGGAAACAGTTTGACACATTTTGGAGTATGTGTTTATGCTGGGATTCTTTCCAATCTTGTATTTTTAGACTGAACCTTTCTGAGGTCTCTTTAACTCTGAGCATTTAAATGTAGTGCTGTCTACAGGCATTAAACTGTTGCAGGCTTTCTTATGCTGGATGAGGAGGTTATTGGTCTTTTAGGTGTGACCTGGGAGGGTGTCAGCTGCTCTCACATTCCCAGTCTTCTCATTCTTTTAACTATATCCTGTATTTTTGTTTAGTTCTTGTTAATTAAGAACTTGGGGTGAAAAGCATGTGATGTTAGGGCTGCAATTTTTCTTCCGTTAGGCTCAGATGCTTGAGTATATTTGGTAAAATGTATCTTCATCTGAAACGTAAAAAATGACATTTCTTGTAGCTCATGCTGTCCATCATTGGTAATTGCATAGAGAATATCTGTCTGCAGAAGAAGCTCTTGTATTATCTCCTGTAAACTCTCTCAAATACCTGTTGACCTTTCTCTTCATCTTACTGTTTTCTTATATTTGTCTCAAAATGTCACTTTCTAGAATACTTGGAGCTGATCATACAGTTAGCACTAGGAATTTTTATCTCTATTGAGTCTCCATTTATTTTCTTGGAACACATAAGTATTCTGCTGAGTGACTGAAGGCTTGAATGATTGTCATTCATACCTCCTTAATGACTCTAATTGGATTATAGTGCTGTAGAAATCAACAGCTTTTGTATGTTTATATGGTGGCTCCTGCAGTGTAAGCAGATGTGACTTCAAAATTTGTTTTCCAATTTAGGGCTGTTTCATGCAGTTTGAATCTAGAAATAGATGAAGTTGGTAGAGTGATGGAGCTTTTATTATTACTGTTGTATGTAGCACCCGGGGCTGAAAATTTAAGGGAATAAAGGTAAAGGCAGAATCTTCTTGGCACTTGATCTTGACTCATTTTAGTGAGTCAGACTTACTATAACTACTCAAACATCATTAATCATGTTGACACAGGGTGGTTATATTTGGGGACGTGCATGTTAACTTTAGATCTTGGCAAAACTATTTCTATTTATGAGTAAAGTACACTCACTGCAAAGCATCCCCTTCAAATTAGGTTAATGTAGATAGGCCTTGAACATCCTTTTATTAAGGGCTGAGATACATAGTTACTCAGTTTTTCTAATTTTTTTTTTTCAGTGATAGTTGATCCTGTGTGAAAAGAATTTCCGTATCTATTAACAAAATACCAGGAGGTGAAGCCTGTCAGTTGCCTCCAGAAACTGAGTTTTGAAAATGAGAAATTAACCTCCAAAATACATTATCCCCACACTGAAGTGTTTTGATTCTTAAATGTTCGGTAACACTTCCTATTTCTCATTCTCTGTAAGCCCTCTCTTTGGCTCCTGTACAGCGTGCTGTCTCTTGGTGAGAATATGACTGCGGGGAACAATGTCTCATTCTGACGACCTGATTCTCACTCTCTCTAGCTACTTCTTACACAGAGCCCTCTGCTACCCTTGGAAAAGCTTTGTGGACTTCAGATCTGTGGTTTCAAATCTTTCAGTTGGCAGAAGTTTTCAGCTGCTTTCATTACTGAATTGAGTACATTGCTGCTACAATAGAATGTGAGCAAATTTTACAGAGTACAAGAAAGTTCTTTTCCTACATAAGCAGATCATAGTAAGTTACCCTAAATGGTATTGCTTGTGTTTCTCTCTTGAGACTATTGTTTTGCCGCTTTGTTTCTTTGCTCTGCCCTTGAGGGACAGTGACTGTTCAGTGTTAATGAGCTTGGATTTGACAGTCAAAGCAAGAAGGTCGATCCTTCATTTTATATTGTTGGGGAGAAATATGAATATGATATGGGTCATGTTGAAAAAAGTGGCTGAAGAAGTGGTTTGAATGCCTTTCGGTCAGTGCATCTGCTAAAACATTGTATTGTATTTTTGGTATTTTATATATATATATATATATTTAAATGCATGCCTAATAGCACTTATAAAAAATGTAAAGGCTAATAATACACTCGCAAAGCATTTCGCTTAGAGCATTTATGCTATAGTAGTGTGGTTTTCCCCCTGCATGCTATGTGTGTTGACCTGTAAACTGGGAAGTTATTTTTTGGATGACATCAAGGGATGTCAGACTGTCAAATTGAGAATAAAATGTGTACCTAAAAATAGTCTCTACTTGAGCTTTTGAGGCCAAGCTAAACACTGAAGCAAAGCAATGTACAATTTTTAACTTAATAATGTACTGGTTGTTTCTCAGATAGCAGTGGGGGCTAGTGCACTGAGGGTTTAAACTGTGAATTTCTGGAACTGAAATCTTGATTTACTGCACTTAGACTCGATATCATTTCTCCTTAGGCGTTCTTTGACCTTTTTTGTACAGGTGAAGCAATGCTCTATAATAGACATGACGTGATCTGGATCTGTGAGATTAATAATGCCAGTTCTGTTTTACTTAGAAAGCTCAGTAACATCTGTCTGTATCCCCAAATTCTCTAACACAGCACCCCAGTGTTACTTAAAAGCTGTTTGAATCTCTGGAAGCATTAACAGTTTATCATATACTTTTGTCAAATATTTTTAATAAGCTTTGTACAAAAAATATTCAAATATAAGTATGTAGATACGTTCCTGCTTTTCTGTTAATGCCTGGTTAACAATTGTCAGTCTTGGTTTTTTTTTTCTCTGTATGCTTCACATTGGCTTTTAATTACAGTTGGATTAGGTGGCAGTTGTATGTCCCTTCCAACTGAACTTTTCCATTCTAATTCTCACATATCAAATGGTGGATGCTGCTTTTCATTGGTACGTTTTCAGGATGTTGGAAAAAACATGATATGGATCAAGTGACCTCTAAAAGCATTTAGGCCAAGGCTGATGTTTCTTACAGGAATTGGTCCTTACCTTCTTTCCTTTCCGTTATTCACTGTCTTCTGCTTCCTGCTCTTTGAGGAATCAGTGCTTTTGCCTGGTGGAAGAAACAGGGAGGGGCTGTTTGTTTGTTTGTTTTACCTAGTGCTTGTTTTAAATCCCCTAACTGTTTTGGTTTACATTAGTCCTTGAGATTATCTGAATTTAAAGAAGCTTGAAAAAGTTATGTTACATTGGGAGTCTGTATATTTATGATGCCTTGAAATATTTGAAGACTGGAACAGGCCATTTTTGTCTGTTATTCTAATAGCCTCTTGTTTAAACCAGGCTTTAAAACAGCAGGCTTCATTTTGTGTGATAATTAAAGGTCACAATGGGCGATTATGCTTAGAACCAAGATATTGATTTTGTTGACAATGAGTTTCAAAATCATGCTTTACTAAAAACTCTTATGTTCCAATGTGGCCCTGTAATTAACTCCACATTTAACTTGTGAGGTTTATGGACTGTACTGATTCAAACAGTGAGTTCTGAATTCAAGACAAAACATGCTGTGGTGGGGTTCGCTACTCTCACAGCTCACACCTCATTGTTAATAAAAGGTGTGGCTGTGACTACTTTTTTTTTTATAGTGGTTGCTTCAGATCTTGACAAGTTGTATGCAATGTATTGTGCACACAAGGAAGAACCATTCTGATTTTTTTTTCCAAACTGAATGATTACTAGATGTGCCTCTGCATGCATTCTGTATGTGGGGCTTTTCATGCATTCAGGATGTAGGGCTTTTCCTCTCTAAATTCTTGAGTAGATAAGTAAAGGTACCGAGAGATAATCTAAAAACTCAGTGATACACTTCTCTACGATAGTGTTGCTGACGTATGCACTGCTTTTCTGGGGTTCATGGCAAAAATAGCATAGGATTATGTGTTAACATAATTTTTAAATATTTCTGAATTAGATTTACTTAGAAGCCACACCCCAAGTTGGTCTATTCTCTTTTTTGAAGCTGCACTTTGTTTATAAACAGTGTGTTTTTGCTAATGAGATGCTGACTGACATTTGTGTCTCTAGAGAAGAAGAGGAACGTCTGAGAAATAAGATCCGAGCAGATCATGAAAAGGCTTTGGAAGAGGCTAAGGAGAAATTGAAGAAATCACGTGATGAGATTCAAGCTGAGATTCAGACAGAAAAGAACAAAGTAGTACAAGAGTTGAAGAAGAAAGACAGCAAGCCACTGCCACCTGTTCCTTTACCAAATCTTATAGGGATAAACAGTGGGGAACCAACAGACCCAGATATTCAAGAGAAGAGGAACAAAATTAAAGAGGTAAAGATGATGATGTGTTCTTGTATCTGACTGAAGTTCTTTATATGGTGTTTAGTTGCTGTTATGATTTATATTAAAAAGAACAGAAAAACAGGACTACAAATGTTTTTAATAAGCTGTAAGCTGAAAGGGCACATAGAGTATTGATGAACATCAGCATTACTGAATGTTTTCTCCTTGTATTGGTGTGTTAATATTTTACTGGATAACAACTTAAAAATTATTTCAAGGTTTTTCTTCAACTTAGTGGTATGAGTTCAGAGCAAGTTTGTAATTAACACATGGAACAGCAAGTGCTTCTTTAAAGCAGAGCCTGAGTTTGTCAGGTTCCATTCAAAGGGAAGGGTATGTTACTGTGTCACAAGGTATTTTTAAATGTTTCAAAAGTGGATTGAAAAGATAGGGGAAAAATATGACCTGTTGCTAAAATTTGTAAATTACCGAATTATCACACAATTTCAAAATAAGTTATAAACTGATCTAAAAAAACCTAGGAGTTAAATTAAGTAGACTGCCTCATTTACATATAAAGCATTCAGACTGACATGTTGGCTTACACTTTTGCTTCTGTAGCAGCTTATGCTATGGGAGTTGTTGTTTCTGACCTTATCCTTTCTGCTCCTGGTTGGCTATGAGATTCATTGCCCTTTTTTGCCCTGGCAATGCCATTTTCCTATTATTGTTGCCAAGTATTTTTCAGAGTCTGAACTCTTGACTAGTATGGCAGAAACATCATATGGTTCTCTTTCTTTCCTTCAGTCTCATTAGTTTTATGCCTAAAAACTGTGTTAGTCAGCAGGCCCAGGCCAGAGGCAGACAAGCACAGACTCTGTAATTAAAGAACATTCCAGTCCACAGCACCGAGTAGTCACTCCACCTAAATTTTCTTTTAAATTGTAGTCTGAGTTTAGTTAGCTCATAAACTAAACAAAAATCAGCATGACTGAAATTTTTGTCTTTGTGTGAATAGTCTTCATTGAGGCAGTCTTGCTGGGACTGTAGCTCTGGGTGGTCTCCAGACCTTGTAAATACTTCGTTGCAGGGCAGCAGATAATCGCTTTTACAGCTAGATGTGTGAAGTTGTAGAACACAAGAGTGGAAATTCTTGTAGTGAGAGTGGAGGAATAATGCTGAAGCACCCACTATTAATACATTGTCTTTTTTGTTTGGCCTCAGGGTCTACTTCTGGATTTTGGCATCTGCTGTGTTGTAATGAACACAATGTGGCTGAGATAAAACTTATACTGATGGTGTTAGATGAATAATATTTTGCCGGAAACCTGTTTTTGACAGCATCGGGTGTATCGCAGAAGGCTGTATCGATTCCAGAGGTGCAAAGTACATTTTGAAATACGCTGTGATCATCTCTCACTTTGTAACCAGTATAGACTAATACAAATAGTTTTTGTAGATGAGATAGACTTATCGAGAAAAAGAACAAGTTCCAGGAAACAGTATCTCTAATGTAAATCTACTTAGTATGTATAGCATTTCTAACACACAAGACATTACAGTTGCCTGAAGTAAGACAAAAAAATAGTATAAGGAAGTGCCTGGCTAATTGGAGGCCTGCCTAGCTAGCTTCAGAATTCTAGAAGTCATTTGAAGTCCTGAGAAGTCACTTGGCTCATGCCTTGGTTTACTTTCAGCTGTCCTGATGTGTATTTGAGGAGAGCTGTTTACTCCTACAGAACAGCTTTAGACTGATTTAGACAAAATGAATGAATTTATGTAGCATATTTCGTCTAGGATCAAGTGGTGAAAGTGTAGAATTGGGCTGACTGCTGGGTGTAATTTGTAACACACACACGTGGGTCTTTACAGTTGGGGGAAGCACTGGAAAATTTGCAAACAGGGATGTAGTTTCTGTATTTTTTACAGAAAATCTATTGCTACTTTTTCTTTCCAAAGAACAACTTGAAGTGTTTTTTTGTTTTTTTTTAAAGAGATCTTTGCATAACAAGTGGTACTTAAATACTTTAAACAGATATTTTGGTTTTTTTAGAAAGTGCATATAAAACTAAAAAGAATTTGTGTAATGCCCTTGAGAGCTTTGTAAAGCATTTGAAAGGTTTGTATAAGACATGTTTACTGAGCACTGAGAGGGAAGCCTCTCAATATCATGGAATAAACCAGGAGCAGAACCTGCGTCTCTTGGTTTTGTTTTTGTGTCCCCTTTCGTTCTGATATTTATACTTAATGTTACATTGTATTGTCAGTTGTAACTAATTCACATAATTGAGCACATTGTCTATATTTTTATGATGAGATATCTAATTCAGTTATTTCAATAAGGACAATTAATAAGCTTATTATTTTAGATGTGCAGTGACAGCTTGGAGAAGTAAAGGTTTTCCACCTGCTTATTGTACATGCTTTGCAGCACTTCCCTGCTGTATTAGCTTGCTTTTAAAAAAATGCTGTGTTTTTTAATTAACTGATATTTTTAAGGACAACTGCACCTGAAAATTATTCTTGCTGCTACACTTCAGCTTTGTATTAATATATTGGTGTTCGTTTTCATACTAAGTAAAAGATAAGAAAGTGGTTTTATAAAATTGTAGATACACTGGTTTTGAAGAATTATACAAGTTATATCTTAAACTGAGCACAAAACTAATCTCTTGGAATTTTTGGTGCTTAATTTCCGTTATGTCCTTTAAATGGCATTCAGAATATTATTTTCTTTCTTCAGTTAAAGAATAATCATTACATGATGCTCTTTAAGACCCTACCAGGATCAATCCAACGCACGTCAGGAGTTGGTTGTGGGGCTGGATATGGCAGCAGGACTTCCGGGTTCTCCAACCATGAGACCCTATTTGCAGGATCTGCCTGGGAGAGATGGGCTCTGCCTCACAAAGGCAGGGTCAAGATATCTTTTCCAGCAGGATGGCTGGCCTTGTATGGAGGGCTTTAATCTTGGAATGGTAGGGGAGGGAAAGAATAACTAGCAGCCCTGTCAAGGGTGTGACTGACAGGGTGGATAAGTAAAGGGCCTTAAATACTTACCTTATTTTTACTGAATGAGTAAAATCTGTGTAAAGTCAGGATGGACTCCTCTTGGTCAGGCCTGTTGGTAAACTAATTTTCAATGGATATGTTGGAATGAAAATTGTGCAATTAGGACTTTGGGCTAGTACAGGCAAGTTAGGAATGGCCCTGCACAAAGTTATGCCCCAGCATGTTGGGATGGTATAAACACACCATTTTATGTTCGTAAGTCTTTGATTTATGCCTATGAGAAGCTTTATAGCTTGATTTATTTATTTCACTCAAACAGAAGGGTGAAATAAAGCTCCTAATGTGGTTGTTGCTGTATTTCAGGTGCACATCTTGGACAGTTTGCTTTGGTTGCTTGCTTAAAATACAGTACTAATGAGGGATGCAAGTTTGTGTTTGAGGATATTTAAAAAATGACTCAATTTATTCAAGCTGTAGCAATTAGAGAATCCTTTAACCCTCATGCATTATTGGAAGCACATTAAAAATTCAAGGTCTTCCTTATTAAAGATACCTTTTTTTTCCCAGTCCATTGTGAAAAAAAACCCTGTCTTTCAACAATAAACTACCACATTTGCAGTATTTAAAATGCAGAAATGCAAAGTAAAACAAAGAAAACAAGGAACTATTTCACTTCCCTGATTTAATAAGCGAAACCAAAATGAGCAAAACCTCAAGTAAATTACTTCAGAATTGGGTAAACCAAAAGCTTCCATGATAGCTGATTGACCTTGCAGCTCTGTTTAAAAAAAAAATAATAATTTGGTTTATGTGCCATTTATTCCCATACTATGGAAATGTTGGCATCAAAAAATCATGAAATATGACTAGATGAAAGAGAACTTTATATTAAATCATACAAGATCTATTTTACAAGTGTCTGAGTTTTTGCAGCTGTGGAGACTTTGAACGGAAAGCAAGAGCATCCTCTTAAATGTAGTAAAACTTGTACTACGTGTCACGTTTGTGTAATTTCTGCTGTAGTCTCCTCTGTATTTCCCAGAGCAACTCCATAGAGTGTTCTTTAACATAGCGTTTTCATGATATTACATGTCATAATTACTGGTATTAATGATGTGATGGATACTTAATGTGAGCTACTTGTGGTTGAGGAATAACCTCTTACCTTGTGTTCCATTAAGACACAGACTGTCTGTATACAGTACTGTATGAAATTTGCAGCAGTTAACTCTGACATAGTTTATTCTGAGGTTTGGATTCTTGATTTGCATTGCTGGCATCCATTCTTGTTTTCTGCTTTGTTACCATAAGACTGAAAGAGTGACTAAGGATGTCAGTTTATGAAAGGGATTCAAGGGGAGATCAAAGAACTGCAGATCCCTATGTGTGATGGATGAACTGCAGATTAACAGAAACTAGAACAGGAAACAGAATTGTGGAGCACACAGACATATGTAAGATTTCGCAGATTATTTTGAATGATGTTGTGATGTAGAAGATCCCTGAAAGGGTCGTCAAGCACTTGAACAAGGGGCAGATGTGATTATATACATAATTTTTCAAAAACTGTTTGGCAGGGTTCATCACTAACAGCTGTGGAACTAACATTGGATGGAGGATTGTGTCTGTGTTTGCCTGGAGAAACTAGTTAGAAGGCAGGAAATGGGAAGTAGAAATAAATGTTGCTGGAGGCCATAGAGGCCCTGTGCTTGGGGATTCATGCTCTAAATTATTTAAAATTTGAATAGTGGTATGATCAACTTTGCTGCCAGCATGGAGGTTTGGCGTAGGGAACTGAGGCCAGACTGAAAAATCTTATGAGACTGAGTGATTATCTCCTCTTTCATTTCTCAGCTAAATGTAAAACAGTGCATATAGGGGCTGGAGGGAAAGAAGTTCTGACTTCACACTTACTATGAAAAGGAGTGATGTGACTTAATGCCAGTTGGGAATGAAAGCCTGTGTTTATAATAGTTCCTTGGAAATGTTGCTGTACTTCTCAATAGTAGACAAAAAGCAAATATTATTTTAGGGAAGGAAAACAAAACATCTTGCACACTTTGTGTAGTTCTTGTCTCTTGGCTTCAAAATGGATACAGTAAAACTGGCCAGAGGTGCAGGGATAAGCTGAAGATGATTGTTAGCTTGATGCCTGAATAGGTTGTTTACAGAGATGATCTGGGAAGTTCTAGTTTTCTGAATACCACTGGACCAGTCAAAACTGTAAGTACCAGTTTCTCTTGAGACCATGACACTCAAAGTCAAAAACACTGATTCATCAACTTGGAAAGAAAACACTTGTCTGTCTTGTACAAATTTGAGTGATCTGTCTGATGCTGTGATTCTCAATTCTATGATCTTCAGTTAATGAACAGTTTTATATAGAAATTTGTAGGTTGATTTCTGGATAATGGATAATCTCAGAGGAACTTCTATAGTGCCTGTAATCAGGCTTTTACTGCATTTGTCATGCTGTGGTTTTGCCTGTCAAGAGAGGATCACTTAAGTGATCTTGAAGTTGTAATAGCTATTAATTGGTCAATTTAAGTGCTTTGTAAACACTAAGGAATGTGTGGATGCTAATGACGTGGCTTTTCTCTCCCCTTCTAGTATTATATTTGCATCTTCTTTTTCTTACATTACAGATTCATGACACTAAAATAAATGATACCGTATTATTGCCTAATCAGGTGTCAGAATCTTTTAGTGCAAATACCAAAAGCAATGTGTGAGCTGACTTTGAATGACAGGCAGTAGGAGTGGGGCCTCTAGCATCTTGAGAGGGACGTGTGTGCCTAGGTTGATGTCAGTTTGACATGAGTCCTTCCCAATTTCTGTGCCTCTGTGTGTGTGTATACTTTTACTGTGGTTCAGACTTATTGTCTGGGTGTGTGTTAACTGAGCCATGGGAAATCTGGAGGGAGTTTACGTTCAAAGGAATTATACCTGTGTAAATTGGACAGGGATCTGTTGATGGTTGTGGGGAGACAGGGGCTTTGTTTTTCACATCTCAGCAAGCAATTTGGGTGCAGGCCAAAAGATTTGGGATTACTGCATGCTGATGTACACTAAACTCTGAGCTCCCTAAGAGAAGAGAGACACTTCTATGCAAAGTTGCGCTGCTGAGGCATCTGTCTGAGCCAGCACAGGCTTTTTCCCTCACATTTTCTGAGAGTATGGCGAGAGTGCTTAAAATAAGAACTACGATCTTGTAATTTGTAGTGAAAATTTTTCTTGCCCCGATACAATCAGTTTCTAAAAGGATTAGTACAGGTCTGTTAATTGCATTAGCATAGTTTGTCCACTTAGAGGCCATTTCTCAAATTTGTAGAGGTCACAACTGAAGTCCTGTGCATCTTCTTGGGAGTTTTGTTTGTATTAATATTTTAATACCAATATTAAGATGCATTATAAAACCAATATATATATATATAATGTGGGTACAGCTGCACAGCTGTTTTTGGACAGGTGTGATTACAGGGTTTTTTTGTCTTGGGCAGTGTCTTTTGGAATCTGATTTGTTCCTGTGACTTGCTTTGATATGTTTAGGTAACTAATAGTATTTAATTTTTTTTAAACCGCACTCACTTTATGTTTGGGTAGCTGCTGAATTTCTTCTGTATACTGACAAGCAAGGAATTTGAAAGCCTTTAACAAATCTATGAAAGCATTTAGTGGCTGATGTGGTTAACAGATACTTGTGGGTCAACAAGACTTTGTGTTTCAGGCGTAGTTTGCTTACTAAGTGGTGAAAACATCTGTTAAAAAGAGTTGAGAATTTTGTGGAGCAAATAATTTTATACTGCTTGATTCATTATGCTTTCTGAAGAATGAAGCTTTTAACATTTCTTATAGTAGAGGCTGTATGACAGTGTATCTTTGTCAAGTAGGTGTTGATAATAAAAAATTTATTATGCCTTTTGCAAAATTGTTTAGTCATACTTGGATGCACCAGTGTAAATTAATCCCTTTATGCTTCAGATATTGGTTGATATTTTTTCTTTTCGTTAGCGTCTTAGACATTAGTCAGTATTTTTCACCAGTTCCTTATGCTTAAATTCTTAAATGTGCGTATATTTAAGGAAAATAAAGAAAGAATACAAAAGAGATCTAATGCAGAGCATTAGACTAGCTCAAGTCAAATAGACTTGAGGTTGTTTCCAGATTTATTCATGCTGTCTAATCTGATTTCTGTAATGGGCAGAAAACATGGCAAAGTAATTATTTGTATGTGGGATGGCTGTGAAAGATGAAGTCTCAAATAAGGGGTAAAATATTGGTTTTGTACAAAGTAGTTTTATAATGTAATCGAATCCTGTTTTTTCCATCTTTTAGATGATGAAGCATGCCTGGGACAATTATAGGCAATATGGATGGGGACATAATGAGCTCAAACCGATTGCCCGGAAAGGACATTCCACCAACATATTTGGTAGGCTGTTTTGGTTTTTGTTTGTTTTTGTAAAATATTTTTACTAATGCTATCCTCTTTAAAAGTCTACACAGACTTCCCAGCAAATTCTGTTTTAATATAAATATTTTGAAGTTTGGATGGCAAAAGCGTATCAGTTGTTTCAATGGTACTTCGATGAATTGTTTGACCATTGTTTTGAGAGTAATACGTTCTTATTGTTGCAAAAGCTAAACTGTGTCTATATGCCCTGTGGAACTGTGTATAGGTGTATATATAAAAATGAAAGTTGTAATGCAGTGATGACATTTTGGGATGCAATTGGTGTAAACTTGTTTTCTTTAGAAACAGCAGTATCGTATCAACATCTTTGTTTAATTTCATGAGATTGTTGTACAAGATGTTCCAAAAACCTGCTAATATCAAGGGGAAATGTAGCTTTTAAAAAAAGGTTCTGGATAAGGTGAAAGTTATAATTGAAAGTTATAATTCTTATATCTTACCAAATAAGCAAGTGATTTTCTTTATATCCAAACAGGTTTTCATAGTTTTCTTTTTTTTTTTTTTCCCGATAAGCTCCAGCCTTAGGTAAATGCTGGACATAGGGAGGTGAGGAGAACTCCACATTGCTCTTTTCCCCTTTTTCATGGAAGAAGCCTCTGACTTGCATTTGCTGCAATACTTAAAATATGCCCACAAGTAAACCCTCTCCCACTCAAACCTGTAGTGCATAGAAGCCCAGTTAAATCAATAGGAGAATAATTTCAGCTTTTGCACAAGCCCTGTCATCAATAAAGACTGTTCACCCTGATTGCAATCGAACCCCTTGGAGCCTGACATTGATGGCTTTTGGTCCTGCACTGGAATCTGATTTCTTTGGTATGGTGTGAAGGCTGAAACTTGTTTCACTTCTATTATTCATTTATAAAGAAAATAACTGGGTCAGGTGGAGTTGTCTCGTGGGGTGGGAAGATGAGCAAGGTGACTCAGGAGAGAAGAGCAGCTGGTCTAGATGAGGAGTTTGAAGAGTGAAATGGAAGAGTAAGATGCAGCCAGTACTGAGCATAGTGCAAGAAGAAAGTGTGAGGCTAAAGGGAAGACCAGAGTAACAGGCTTCTGCCATGACAGGAGGACATTTCTTAGATTCCTGGAGAGTATTGTTTAGCATTCTTGGCTAACTTCTCTTTGCTACCTTGTGTGATGGCACTGCATTCATTTTTACTGGAAAAAAATCTCTTCCTCTGATATAGTTCTGCTATCTCTAATTCATGGCTTTCCTCTGTACTTTTACCAGCTGATAAATTGGGTCTGACAGTGAAAATCTTTAATTTTCATCTGTATGATCATGTAGTCTTTACTGTCAAATTTACATACAATTCTGTTTCTTAATTTGCTGAATACAATTTGAGAGTAGCCTTAGTTTTGTAACCTAGACTCTCTGAAGTGAGGTTTTTCCTTTATATGGCAGGAAAACATTTTCCTAATATTTCTTTAATATGACTGACAATATTTTAAAGCAGTTTAGGATTATAATTTTACTCTAATCTTTTATTTTCTTTCCATTCCTCCTCTGCTTACTTCTATAATATGTCTACTAGCGAGTCTGGAGGACTTCTACTTTTTTTTTTTTCTCCTTGGAATGCTTGTTCTTTGGAGCTTCATCATTGTTGTCTGAAAGAAATTGAATGCTTCCTCCACATTCAGGTTTCTGAATCTCTTACTCCAGCAAACTCTAGCAACTGATGCCCCAAATATTTCTCATGTTAAAATCCAGATGCTGTATTTGTATCACTTAATTTTTAGCCAAATCATGTTACAATAGCCCTGCTGAAGGCAATTTCATGTGAAAAATGTTTCTGGACTATGTCGTCTTCAGTGTATACTGCAAGTCTAAAATATAACCAGCTATTGTTAATTTGCTGGGTGGTTGATGGGAAGGTGAGAGGCAGAAAGATTGGTCCTTGTAACAAAGACTGTCTGTATTGTAATTGTTAGTACTTTACCAATCTCTATTACCCATAATGACACTATTCCCAGCAGTATTTGCCTTTTTAGAAGTATTATATGATTATTTTTGAAATCTGATGCTATTTTTAATAAAAAGCTCCTCAGCAAAGGGTTTTTTTATGTATCTCAAAGATGATTTGACCCAAACCATTTTTTGCCATTGCTGTAGTCTGTTGTAATTCCATTTCAGTGCACAGCATGTCTGAGATTTAGCAAGGTGATGGCATCACTGTTTGACACCACAGTCCTTTGCATGAATCTTTGGGAAATCATGTTTACTGGTAACTCTCAAGTGAGGTAAACATAGTTCTATTTAGAAGGCAAATAAGCCATTAATCTTACCTATTGGACTCCCCTTTCTGCCTGAAGCAGCGTATAGCTACATACCAAGATGTACGTCAGTGTTCCTAACACTGCAAGAACTAGCAGGATCAGGAAACAGGAGAGGCAATGACCTGCTCCGCTCTCAAATCTTAGTTTTAAGTAATTAAAAAAACAAGGAGAGGTGATAAGCTTTAAAGCAAGAAGCTCTGTGCTTTGCTAAAGCATGCCAGCAAGATCACTTGTGGGCTACCCAAATTACTGGTTTGACTTTTATAGTAAAACCTACTGTGGTTGCTTTGGTTGGTCTGCAACTAGAAACTTTTGCCATTCTTTTTGAGCTGTCTGACCTCATGATTGTAAAGTGTAAAGGACAGCCGGCTAAAAATGTTGTCTGTCAAACTACAGTCGGGCAGTAGTTAAAAACCTTCAATAGTACCTCTTCAGCATCTGGGATGCAGCACTAGTAGCATGGTTCTTTTTGGGGAAAGCATGCATGGAAATTGGTGGGCTTTTAGAGGTATTTACATTTATATATCTAAAATACACCTTTGTAGGTTCTGTGTAGGTGAAATGAGGTGAACTTATTCCTATTGTTGGGAAAGCTGCCTGTTCTTAAAAGGACTGGTAATCTCAGGATTTGTTATTTATTCCTGTTCTATAAGACAAAGGTAAGGAGAACATATAGCAAAGAGGGGTAGTTTCTCTTCCCAGTTTAAAATCTTATTTGCAGCTCTGCTGGTGATTGTAGCAGTGGAGCTAAAAAAACCAAACAGTTAACTTTTTTGTTGAGCTGCCTAAATTGCTTGTATAATTATTGCAGAGGTTGTATGGGATCTGGGTCAAGTTCTTGTTAGAACACAAAATGAAGAGAAAAGGTGGATGGAAAATGATGCAAGTAAGATAATGAGCAAGCGTGACTGCTTACTACAGAAGGTTTACTGTATTTAATGCAAACCAGAGTAGTTGATGCTATTGTCGGATTCTCTTGCTGTAAAGAAATCTGTTTGGATTTGCTTTTGAGGATCAGAGTACCCATCTGAAGCACACTGTTTTTAAAGATGATTTGTCCCTGTACTTGTTTGACTGCTTTACAAACAGCTTATGGAAACGATTAAAATTACTCAGTCTAGGTATGCTTCAAGTTTTTAAACTGTAGAGTTGGGGTATCTTTTACTTCAGTATCTAATGAACTAATTACTGCCGTGTAAGCTTTGGGGATGCTTTATTGAGAGCTAAATTAAGCAATTTGTACTGGTGGGTTTGTATCAGTCTTCAATATTTATTTTTTTTAATTTGAGAATCTGAAGGACTTTGAGGAAGAAAATAAAATAAAACCGTCACAATCCTTAGGCAACTGAGAACATTGTCCTCAGCAAAACTAGAATTCTGGGCTGTCCTCTTAGCTGATCTTTTATGAAAAGAGATTTCTGAAACTTGTAATTTGTGTAGGTGTGGGGGGGTTTTGTTTGTTTGTTTTTGTAATGTGAACAATATAGGAATAAAGTGGAAATGTGCAGTTTATTGATATGAAGTACATGGCAAAGTACTGATACAAACTCTTGCAAAACTGTAAACTTCCAGTGTTACTAGCAGTGCATTTCTGAACTTTGCTTTTAGATGTATTCTGTCTAGAAGTGAGCTGCATTGCGTGAAGATGATCTGAGACTGTGTATATACATAAACATATATATGTCTACATATGTTTGAAGGGTGTGAAGTTGTCCTTCCTAAGTAATGATTCTGTGGAGGTCTTAAGTTGATACTTGCATACAGACGTGCCCATTCTCATGCACTTTATTACTACTTCGCGTTTTGTGATGCTAGAGCATCTCCCATCTATAGTGCTTTCATGCCTATCTCACATGCCGTGCAAATGATTAGTTTCTTCAGAGTTGTCTGCCATCTCTGTCTTGGGATGTTGTCTTTTGGGAGGAAGAGAAAATTGTTAATGAAGTCACATGTGGCTGTATTTATATAATAGAATCACTAGGTTGGAGAATACTTCATAGATTATCAAGCTCAACTGTACCTGACATAACTGATACCACCTAGCAGAGCCTCAAGGCTGCAGTGCAGCACCATATCTTTTCCCCAACACATGACCAAGTAAAGCTGTTCTCTCTTTTATGAGGGACTTTTGTTTGACATGTTCAGTGTTACTAACATAGTGTGTTCTGCTTCACGTGTATGGAAAATGAAATTTTGAGATGTACGTTGGATAACCAGCAAGTTGCTCTCAACTCAAGGATACAGTTGGGTCATCTAGTGATCTGTAAGGTTTTTTAAACTTGTCGGTGGCCTGCTTGATTTTCACCACATTGTTGAATGTGTCCTGTTGCCTTGCTGTACAGCCCATCTCAGCCTTTTGCCACTGATAAATCACCATGAGCTTGGAGAAAGTTACTGAGTTAGCTGCTGACTGCCCACTGCTGCAGCGTGGGAAGCTCCTGCTGCAGATCTTTGTGTTGCTAAGCAATAGAGATCTGACAGGGCATTTCTCTGCCGAGCAGAGAGCAGGAGCAGCAATGCTCCCTGGCTGTGCAGAGAAAATGCATTTGTTGGGCTGCAAGGGCGAGAGGCTGTTGCAAGAAGGAGCTGAGTCAGGGAAAGGAGGCTGTTTTTCCATTACTTCTGGCAAGTGCAGTATAGCTTGGGAGAGTAATGTGATTTCTTTGTCCAGTTCGTGATCTAGAAAGCAAGTGGTGGAATATTTCTTGCAAGCGCTACAAGAGAATGTTTTAACAGCTGCTTTTTTTTCAATTTCCCTGAGAAATAGTCATTATTTTGTAAGACATTTTCATCATCTGTCATCTTAACAGTTACTGGGCTACCTGAGCTGCTTTGACACTATCATCTGCTGTCATCTGATGAGTTGTCATTTACTTCTGAAGTTCATGTAATTGAGTGTGAAGGGTGTCAGGTTTCCTGGGTCTTTTGCTCTTGTGGGGTTTTTTAGCTGCCAAATAACCTGCAAATTTATAAACATTATGGAGACAAAATAGTTTTATTGGGAAGAAACTACTTATATACCCTGCAGTAAAGACTGAGAGGGGTGACCTTTTGAAAATATGGCTAAAAATTTCTGATGTCTTCTCATTGTAAAAGTCTAATAAAGAGACAAGAGAAACAATTTGTGCTCAACATTCTTTTTCTGTGCATGTTTTCAGCCTCTGAATCTGTGTGGAGAATAAAGGAGAACAAAAAGGAATATGAAGTATATATGTAAAATATGTTCTTGACTTCATGTTGTCTTAATGAAAAAACTATTGAGTGAACAGTAATTTTTCTCTTACCTCTATGCTCACAAGTAATCTACCCATCATTTCCTTTTTCTGTGGGAAATGAAACATGGAAGAAAATCCATTCGCACTAACTAATGAAGAGAAGTAATTTCATGATGTAAATTCCTGTTGAATCTCTGTATTTCAGATTATATTCAGTTTTGAAGTTAAAGTCTTAGAACAGACCTTTGCAGTTGTGTTCTCTGCAGTGTCAGTAGTGAGTGACTACAGTGAGACAATGTTGACTATTATAGGTACATTGAATGTGTATTTTTGGCCCGTAACAAAAATGTTAGGAAGATAATATTTTAAGCACATAACTTTTGGGTATTGCTGGCTGAACTTCAAACAATGCTCTAGTAAAAGAAGAAACGTTCCTTTGGGTCAGATGAAAGATCAAACCCGATCATTACTTGTTCCCCAAAAATTCCTCACAACGGGTACCTGTGGAAAAAATACAAGGGCAGGAAAAGCCTGTAGTTAGTGAGCATTTCACCAAGAACCTTCAGGCTTAGAAAGGTTTGTGCAGTATGAGTAAATCTGTTGTTAGAGACAGCAAGTCCTGTTTCATTGGTTTTAGTTTGTTTTTCCATGGTTTTGCCCAGTCTGCTTTTGAATTTGCAAACTTAATGGGTTATGGTGAGTGCTCTAATGAGTGGCTCCATAGTTTGATTCTGTAGTGCTTAGAAAACTTTAGTTTTGAAGTCTGTTCACCGTCCTAGAAGACTAGTCTTGGTACTGGCAAAAACCAACCCATTATTCATGTTTTCCTTGACCATTCATGAGTTTGTAGAACTGCATATGCCTTCAGTTCTGTGCCCATCATGCATGGAGAATCTTCGTTTATTAAGTAATTTCTTATACATACCTTTTTTGTGCACTTTGCCTTATCTCCTTTCTTTGTATCTTCAAGTTGTTTTTTCTTTGAGAAGAATAATAAAACTTCGTTCTATTTTCTGTTTTGTTCTCTGTTCCTTAGTAATTATATTTTGCATCTTTTAGACTCCTAGAAACTCACTATAAGGTGGCTTTTCTGCAATAGCATTCCTTTACTAAATCTTCACCCACTGTGTACAGTGTTTCTGAATTATTTATAAATATGGTTTATAAATGTTTCCAAATTATTCCATAAATAAGCATGTGCCCAAGGAGTCATGTCTCAGTGGTTTCCCCTCAACAATGGTAATTGGTTGTTTACATTTATTCGGTTTCCAATTTTTTAAACAATTGCTCATCTGCATGAGAACAACTTTCACTCATCATGTAGCAGGTTAGTTTTCTTAAGAGCCTTTGTTAAGGGATGTTCTCTCATACCTTCTGTGTGTATTTTCTGTCCATATGCAAGTTCACTTCTTAAAAAGACTGAATGTTGATACTAAGGTAAGATTTCCCCTTTACAAAATTTCTGACTTTTCCTCAAATAATCTAATTTTAAATTAGATCCTCTGATATTGCTAATTGGGAAAACAGTGTTTTGCTTCACTGAAATAGATGTCATGTTTATTCAGAATATAGTTGTTCTCTAAAACTTGCAAATGTGTGCAGGCAGGATGCAGTCTGGAAGTGTACTCAGTCTTAACTGTTTTACATTACTGGTGCCATAGATAGAGACAACTGTGGTTAGCTAAGAAATTTTTTTTTGCATTTTGTTGCTGTTTTATCCAACTGTTGTGTGTGCCTGTGTGTATCGGGAAAATTCACCATGAGCAGCTGTCTTGTTCTTATTTTAATAACTCAGTATTTGCACTGAATTATTCTTGTCCAGTTTGTACTAGCTCATGTGCAACACTTTAGGTCAGTTGTTCTCAGTTGGTTTTTTTACACATTTCTGAACTGATGAAGTTCAATCTTATGACAGTACTCAGAAAATTGAAAGTTCTACCGTTAGAGATGCACAGATGCAAAGTGGTATTAGATAAACACACCTCATTTCTGTAAGCTGCCTTGTAGAATTGTAAAGTAAATGCATACATCAAATGATACTGAAGAAAACACATCATATTAGAGTTCAGGGTTCAGGAATTAGAATTTTTATTCTAATAGCATCATCTCCTTTTCACTCACAAGCCAGATGTTTTGCTCAGAGATAAAAATAGATTTGCTTCCCACTGGGAATCTTTGTACTTATGTCTGTTTGTATTTGGGAATTATTTAGGTTGCGGAGATGCTATTCCTGAATTTAAACTTATTTCCTATGATTTGGAATGCTCAACAGAGGAAGGAAATGAAATTAAGGCTATACAATCTATTTTGGACTGTGTTAAAATACGAAGTAAACAGGTATTACATGAAAATAAGGATTAGCATACCAAGCTGTAATACTAAATACGGTCAGGGCAGCTACATAGATATGTGTATCAAGTGGGAAGCAGGTGCAAGTGTGCTTCACTATCATCTGAAGCCAGCTACAAGCAGCTATAATTCAGAAGCAATTCAATGGCGTGAGTGCAACTCTGTCCTTGTGCCCAGTACACTAGTATTGTTCACTCAGGTTTCACACTGTTCTGATGAAGTTTTATGAACACCACATAGAAATCAGCTGCTCTTCAGCTGTCTTAAAGAAAATTTAAAATGTGATTTGGACCAAAATGCATGGAAGTGGCGGCGTAAATTTTTATGTAAAGATGGAAAAGCTTATGTGATATGATGGCTATTAGAGGTGTGGGCTTTTGTGATGGTTTGCTTTCTACCTAGCTGATAAAGTAGTTTCCAACAGTTAACTGTAAGCTAAACTGTATCCTTGCTATCTTGGAAGAGCAGTACTTAGCTTACTTCATACATAAGATTTCTGCATTCAGGTCACACAACCATACTTCAGTTCAGATAACATTCTGATGTCTTATTTACTGTCAAATGTTAATCTTGCTTTACTTGCTGCTGGTTTTAACTGATTACTGGCTGTATTTAGACTCTGCATACTTCTGAACCATCATTCACAGGTACTCTTTCCTTCAGCCCTCCACTTCCTGATTTCTCAAAATGGGATTGGTCCAGGTCTGTGTTTTTGGTTAGTTTTCATTGACTGCTTCACATGTGTAGTGGATTGTCATCACCATTCACCACATGCACATTATTCTTGCCTTCCTTCTGATGCACTTCTGTCCTCTCCTTTGTACTCAGTTTAGTGCCATCTCTTCTCACTTACCTCTTTTCTGCTCTGAAGCTCATCTTAATCTTTGTCTCCTGACATTATGGCCTTTTAGTTATCACTAGGTCTTAACCTCCCACTAACTCAGATCATAGTTCAAGCATTAATCTTAATTATGGTCTGCACAGAGTCCACTCTTTCCTCCTACTTTCTGCAGTGATTCAGTTCTGTGCTTATGCTTAAAAACAAAATATGAGGAGGGCAGGGGAAAGATGAGGCAGTTGGAAAAAAAAAAAGAAAATGGAAACAGCCTAGTATTAATAATCTGTGCCCTTTAAAGATTTAGTTTTGAAAAGATTCAGGCTTTGTACTACAGAGTCTGTTCAGCTCTTGCTTGCATGACTTTTGGGTTAAGATGAAGGGCCTTTTTGGATTTAGAGAGCCAAGTGGAGCAATCAAGTGAAGAGCAGTGAGGAGGGTTTACTGGAGTATAAATTCTTAGAGTTTTTAAATTTGGGTCTTAAGAACATACCTATTTAGAACAGCAGTTTGTTGATTAATAACATTTACCTGTGGGTCCACTTTTAAATAGATTCAGAGAACAAAGACTGGCATGCTCTAAAATGCTTTACTCCCATTACTACTTCATTTATAAAATTAAGGAAAGCATTAGAATTGATTATTTAAGGTTATTTATATGCTGAAATACTTTACTGTCTGGTACAAAAGATTAGGAGTTCCTTTTCATGTTGTCTGTTACCAGCAATTTAACAGAACTAAACAATCAACATGCTTAGCTTTTTGTTCAGCTTTTAAAAATTAGTTTAAAATGTTAAGGGCGGTTGGTTTCTTCATGGATACTTAAAGACCTATTCATTCCTTTTTATGGCTGAGCTGGAATACTACATTTCAGTTTTATATGAAATGTATGGTTTCATTGACTGATTCTGCCGCACTTGTTTTCACTGTGGAATTAAACTCCATTGTTCAAAAGTTTAATTCATTTTCTTAAATGTTATCTTGTTCTGTGTGAATCATTAAGATATTTTACAAGTGGGATGATTGAGTATTGGCAGCTTTATTGCTAGAACCTCAGTAGACATACAGAAAACGGGGTTGGTAATTGTTGCCTTTTAATGTTCACGTTAGGTATTTTTTCTAACAGGTCTGTAATTATCTGTTGTCTGTCACATTAGGAAAGTCTGTTGCTACTGTCTCAAAACTTGAGTTCTTTGAATGTTTTGAGTAGAAATTGCTATACTTCACTAGATCAATACAGGCCTGCCCAGTCTGCATATTTCAGCCATCCTGGAGCTGGCCAGGCAGGAATATCAATAATGTCAATAATGTCATTTTGCTCTGTTGCTAGGGAATAAAACACCTGCATATGTGAAAAATAACTAATCCTTTGGTTACAAAGCTGCACCCTAGCACTTCCAAGGTCTAGATCTCCTGTTTTGTTTCTTGAATCACTGTGATCTAATAAGGGGGTTCTGCTCTATGCTTGGGCCTGCTCCAGTTGTCAGGTTGCTCTGGCAGTAGTGCTGGACCGTTCTGAAGTTCAGATCACCTGCCAGAGTGAATGTTTAACTGAAATATTAAGTTAAATTAGATCTTGAGACTTCAGTCCTCTTGGATTCCATATTCAAATTGACCATTACTTCTACCTCCAATGAAACACATCAGTAATCACAGAATCACCAGGTGGGAAAAGACCTACAGGATCGAGTTCAATCAAAGACATTCTGCACCAGATTCTGCTTCCAGTAAAGGTCTGTCCAGACCCTGAAAAAAAATTAAGAACTTGATATGGGTGGCTGTGAGACCAATACTACCTCTGGCACACAAAGTCTGTTTGTATCTTATGGTTCTGTCCATCACTAGGATCATTCCTCCAGTTCTGCTGTTTTGAAAGTGAAAGCCATTTCCTTACACCAAGATCTCTGGTCCTTACACAGAACTAACTATAGATTCCAGCNCCTCTTTTCTGCTCTGAAGCTCATCTTAATCTTTGTCTCCTGACATTATGGCCTTTTAGTTATCACTAGGTCTTAACCTCCCACTAACTCAGATCATAGTTCAAGCATTAATCTTAATTATGGTCTGCACAGAGTCCACTCTTTCCTCCTACTTTCTGCAGTGATTCAGTTCTGTGCTTATGCTTAAAAACAAAATATGAGGAGGGCAGGGGAAAGATGAGGCAGTTGGAAAAAAAAAAAGAAAATGGAAACAGCCTAGTATTAATAATCTGTGCCCTTTAAAGATTTAGTTTTGAAAAGATTCAGGCTTTGTACTACAGAGTCTGTTCAGCTCTTGCTTGCATGACTTTTGGGTTAAGATGAAGGGCCTTTTTGGATTTAGAGAGCCAAGTGGAGCAATCAAGTGAAGAGCAGTGAGGAGGGTTTACTGGAGTATAAATTCTTAGAGTTTTTAAATTTGGGTCTTAAGAACATACCTATTTAGAACAGCAGTTTGTTGATTAATAACATTTACCTGTGGGTCCACTTTTAAATAGATTCAGAGAACAAAGACTGGCATGCTCTAAAATGCTTTACTCCCATTACTACTTCATTTATAAAATTAAGGAAAGCATTAGAATTGATTATTTAAGGTTATTTATATGCTGAAATACTTTACTGTCTGGTACAAAAGATTAGGAGTTCCTTTTCATGTTGTCTGTTACCAGCAATTTAACAGAACTAAACAATCAACATGCTTAGCTTTTTGTTCAGCTTTTAAAAATTAGTTTAAAATGTTAAGGGCGGTTGGTTTCTTCATGGATACTTAAAGACCTATTCATTCCTTTTTATGGCTGAGCTGGAATACTACATTTCAGTTTTATATGAAATGTATGGTTTCATTGACTGATTCTGCCGCACTTGTTTTCACTGTGGAATTAAACTCCATTGTTCAAAAGTTTAATTCATTTTCTTAAATGTTATCTTGTTCTGTGTGAATCATTAAGATATTTTACAAGTGGGATGATTGAGTATTGGCAGCTTTATTGCTAGAACCTCAGTAGACATACAGAAAACGGGGTTGGTAATTGTTGCCTTTTAATGTTCACGTTAGGTATTTTTTCTAACAGGTCTGTAATTATCTGTTGTCTGTCACATTAGGAAAGTCTGTTGCTACTGTCTCAAAACTTGAGTTCTTTGAATGTTTTGAGTAGAAATTGCTATACTTCACTAGATCAATACAGGCCTGCCCAGTCTGCATATTTCAGCCATCCTGGAGCTGGCCAGGCAGGAATATCAATAATGTCAATAATGTCATTTTGCTCTGTTGCTAGGGAATAAAACACCTGCATATGTGAAAAATAACTAATCCTTTGGTTACAAAGCTGCACCCTAGCACTTCCAAGGTCTAGATCTCCTGTTTTGTTTCTTGAATCACTGTGATCTAATAAGGGGGTTCTGCTCTATGCTTGGGCCTGCTCCAGTTGTCAGGTTGCTCTGGCAGTAGTGCTGGACCGTTCTGAAGTTCAGATCACCTGCCAGAGTGAATGTTTAACTGAAATATTAAGTTAAATTAGATCTTGAGACTTCAGTCCTCTTGGATTCCATATTCAAATTGACCATTACTTCTACCTCCAATGAAACACATCAGTAATCACAGAATCACCAGGTGGGAAAAGACCTACAGGATCGAGTTCAAAGACATTCTGCACCAGATTCTGCTTCCAGTAAAGGTCTGTCCAGACCCTGAAAAAAAATTAAGAACTTGATATGGGTGGCTGTGAGACCAATACTACCTCTGGCACACAAAGTCTGTTTGTATCTTATGGTTCTGTCCATCACTAGGATCATTCCTCCAGTTCTGCTGTTTTGAAAGTGAAAGCCATTTCCTTACACCAAGATCTCTGGTCCTTACACAGAACTAACTATAGATTCCAGCTTTCTGATGCTTACAAAGAGAAGTTTGCTTTCTGGGTTGTAAAGTAACTTATTTTCATAGCAGGGATGCCTTGACATGGAGATCCTTGCTATTTGTACGATACAGAGGCGTTTACCTTTAGTAGCAACCCAAACTGTTTTACTCTATCCAAGTGCTTGTTTTTTTTTCCTTAAGCAATCATGCTGATTTCCTTTAGCTTTCATAAAAACATTGCTGGTGGTAGTATCCACAGACTGTCCTTGTAAACCAGAATAAGTGACTGTTAAGATTCCTATGCTTTTTCTTCAGTGGTTTAGGAAATATTAAAACACAACCTTGATCGTGAAGGAACTGATGAGCATCCCACTTCTGGGTCTTTGATATGCTATCTTTTCTGCTTAATAATGAAACATTTCCTTCTCAGGCACTGAGTAAGGTAGAAAGGTAAGAATGATTGCATCTCCCTATTAGGCCTATTGTGTCTGACTTTCCTTGGAGGTAGAGTGACCTCATGGTAATTTTTCTGCTTAGGCTGGTTTTCCTTTACTTCGTAGCAGTCCTGCTCTGACCTAGTGTGCATTTTGGTAATGAGAGATCTATTTGAATAGACTGTAACAAACGTCAGATTTGTTCTTTCACTAGGTGGTCTCTGGATAGATGCCAAATGTGTTTTAAGATGTTAACACACTTTTAAAACAAGAGTGTTAAAACACAGGCAAATAGAGGGTGAAAGGGGAAGAAGGAAAATTCTGCCCCCAGAATGACAGGGATGTGAGAACAGGAGGGGAGAAAGCAAGGAACCCATGGATGGAGATGAGAGTAGTTTAATAAGTGAAAGAGAGGGGGGGAGAGGGGGGAAGAAGTTTTCAGACAAATGCTTGCTGCCCATCACAAGCAGACTGAAGCTCAGCTGATTCCTGAGGAATGCTACCTGCCAGACTAACACATTCACACTCAGCTTTTATCATGGAGCATGGAAGAGTTTTTCACAAGAAATAGAGATTTGTGAGGTATGTACCTGTTGAAGAAAAGAGTAGATATGGGTGATGAGTCAAAGTTTCTGTGAAGCACCAGTATGATGATTATTTTTCAGCTTGGCATGCTTGATTTCAGTTCACTTGTATAGAGATTTAATTGGTCATCTTGTTTCTTCTTTACATAACGTGTCTATATCTTAAGTTTTCAGTCTGCTCTGATCATCCCTGATCTGTGCTAGTGCATGTTTTCTGTAGTACTTAATGCTCATAGTCTCTTATGCTTCCATGTAATAAATACACTACGCAACCCTGTAGTTGGTATTAGATTTTCTAAAGATCTAGACTTATCCTTACGGTATAATGGAAGTGGGCTATTTATTTTCTTTATATTCCTTTTGTCATGGAACACACATCAGTGATCTCTCTCCCTGTACTTCGATAGTCTTCTGTGAGATTTTAAAATGATATAAATAAACCACTTTTGTATCTAGTGCTTCAGCAGATTAAAAGAATTTTTTTAGGCCCTGCTGTTTGTCATATGATTTGCTAGATGTTTCATACTGTAGATTTATGTGCTGTGAGGTGAAGGAATAGTCTAGTCTCAGGAAACTGAAATCTACCTAAATACAAATCTGACTTAGTATTTTGCAGTCCTTTGGAATAATACTTGCTTAATGAGAACATGCACGATTTGGTTAATAGTTCAGCTATTTCACTGCTAAATTCCTTCCATTAGCTCATGATGGATGTTCTGTTTTATTTAGAAGAATGAGCATTGCATTCATTAGGCAAACTTCATTAAATTTGGAGCTCAATCAACTAGAACTATAATTATATGGAGACGAAACTTCCTAATCTGACATTCGTTAAACTGAGCCTGTTTAGAATCAGTTATTATCTTACACAACATGACCAACTGAGCTTTTGTGTTGAGCAAAGGCAGACCCTGAGAGGAATGCCTTCAGCTAGGAGATGTATTATTCTCTGTTATAATTTAATTGCTTTATAGCCTTTTTCACCACAATGACACATCTGCTCTCTATATTTGGAGCAATAATAGATGTGTCTGGTTGAGGAGGTTGTAAGCTGTGTGTACTCCTCTAAACTATTATATCATTGTTTAGATTTTCAAATTGGAGCTTCTGCAGTTTAAGTCCATGAAGAGTATCCTCTTGTCCTTTAAGGCAAAATGTATGGATCTTATCATGACTATGAAAGGAAGGAAAGATACTCTATTGTGAGTGGAAGACTGTTTCTCTGACTTTCAGGAGGGGAAAGCTGCCTAACCATTGTAGTGCGTGTTCCCTGTAGCACCACATGTGACTCTAATGCAGGCCAGTGATCACTTTGAACATTTGCTGTATCTTGGTGCTTTAGATTTCAGTGGCTGCCTTGCTTGTCGTCCAGTGCATTTTAAGATGCAGAAAGACAGCTATGACAGCATCATAGCCTAGTCTAGTCAGCTTGAGAACCTCTGCAGATAAAGGAGAGTTCAGAGCAAGCTGTTACTTAGAAACAAATAAAGAATGACATCCCCTCCACATGGAATCATAGAATGGTTTGGATTGGAAGGGACCTTAAAGATCATCCAGTTCCATCCCCCTTGCCATGGTCAGGGACACCTTTCACTGGATTAGGTTGCTCAAAGCCCCATCCAACCTGGCCTCAAACACCTCCAGGGACGGGGCAGCCATGACTTCTCTGGGCATCTGGTTCCAGTGCTTCACCACCCTCACAGGGAAATATTTCTTCCTCATCTAAATACCCCTTCTTTCACCTTAAAGCTGTTCCCCCTTGTCCTATCCCTGCACTCTCTGATGAAAAGCACACCATCCCCACTCCCTCTAGCTTTCCCACAGTCGTCTTGGAAAGAAGATGAGAGCAAGTAATTAATTTTACCCTCTATCCCAGGTTTAAAAAGCAAAGACTGTTTTTCTGAGTCTTTGTCAAGGGAGAAGTGATTTGTGTGCAGTTAGGGTTAGTTACCAAATGTGTAAGAAGCAAAAAAGGAAAGAAACTAAATTTGGTTGAAATAGGCTACTTATTCAGTTTTTCTTGTTTCTTATGAATAATTTATTATGCACTGGGATATTATAAATACTGTCCTTAGGAGGCCATAGTAAGAAATAGTTGAGCCCTCACATTGAGCCTATAAGCTGTAACCATACTAATCTGCATCTCAGAAATGGGCACTTGTCCCTGTTTTGGAAAGAAGCATGTATAAGCAGGAGGGGCTTTGCTCACTAATGTTTTGCTGGTTGTGTGTGGGTATATGGATGATAGACAAAAAAGATGAGAAAGGGGCAAAAAGGCAGCAGGAGATGGAGCTTGAACAAACTACTGGAGTGTGGCCCAGTGTGGCTTAGAGTATGAAATGATGCCTTTAACTGTTTGGGGTAAAAAGTGCTGCTCAAGTCTGTTTTTGCTCTGTCGGACTGTGGTTTTTTTTGTGGCTACAAACCACACTGAAGGATCATGTGTGAAATAAGTTGTCAGTTCCAACCAGGGACTGCTGCGTTAGGTGAGATTTCTGTGTGGTTGAGGGCTTACTTTAAAATGCTGTGAGGATGAAAGCAAATTTCTTGTTGGTATTCAGTGAAGTCATATTGTTCAGTCACTGTGGGATGCGTTAGGAAGCTGTCAACGTTTTTTCTTAGTTCTGGAGAGAGCTCTGTTCCAGCAGTTTTACATTTTTTGTTCTCTGCTTTGTCTGGATGCATCTATTTGATTTATGAAATAGCAGAAATAATCACAGGTTTTTATGGTTCTATGTAGAGAGCTCCATAGAAAAAGTTGTTTAAATTTGTAGTTTTGAAGATATTTTATGGAATACAGAAGGCAGATATTCTTGTACCCAGCATAGTACTGTCATCCCTTGTGGGCATATGAATGTACTTCTGCGATCTAGAAAACTGGGTGATTTTACAGAGATGTCTAAACTCTTTTTTTATGGGGTGGGGCAACACAATCTAGGTGTTTAAAGAAATACAGTGTGGGTGATGCCTTCATTCAGTTGTTGTTATGCTTGAAGGGGAAAGATATATTTTCTAACATGTAAAAATCAGAAACGAATTAATAGAAACAACCAAGCAGGAGCACTGTGCTGTAAAAATTCCATTATGGATGAAAAGTTCTTTTAAAAAAAGAAAATGGGCTTCATTAAAATGCTTATAGTAGAATCATAGAATGGTTTGAGTTGGAAGGGACATTATAGATCATCTAATTCCACCCCACTGTCATGGGCAAGGACACCTCCCACTGGATCAGGCTACTCAAGGCCCCATCCAGCCTGACCTTGAACACCTACAGGGATGGGGCAGCCACAACTTGCTTGGACAGCCAGTTCCAGTGCCTCACCACCCTCATTGTGAAGAATTTCCTTCTAATGTTTACTCTAAATCTAAATCTATATCTATATTCCTCTTACCAATTTATACCCTTTCCCCTAGTCCTGTCACTACCTGACTTTGTAAACAGTCCCTCCTCAGCTTTCCTGTAGCCCCTTCAGGTACTGGAAGGTCACTATAAGGTCTCCTTGGAGTCTTCTCTACTCCAGACTCTCAACCCCATCTCTCTCAACCTGTCCTCGTATGGGAGGTGCTCCAGCCCTCTGATCACCCTTGTAGCCTTCCTCTGGCTTCCAACAGCTCCGTATCCTCCTTATGTTAAGGATTCCAGAACTGGACACAATACTCCAGGTGAGGTCTCACGAGAGGGATAGAGGGGCAGAATCACCTCCCTTGACCTGCTGGCCACGCTTCTTTGGATGCGGCCCAGGATATGGTTGGTCTTCTGGGCTGCGAGTGCACATTGCTAGCTCATGTCAAGCTTCTCATCAACCAGCACCCCCAAGTCATTCTCCGCAGGGTTGCTCTCAATCACGTCATCCCCCATTCTGTATTGAAACTACAGATTGTTCTAACCCAGGTGTAGGACCTTATACTTGGACTTGCTGACTCTCATGAGGCTCACATGCTTCCACTTTTCCAGCTTGTCAGGGTCCCTCTGGGTGACATTCTGTCCTTCTGGTGTGACAACTGCACCACTCAACTTGGTGTCCTCTGCAGACTTTCTGAGGGGGCACTCGATCTTGCTGTCTGCCATTAATGAAGATACTAAACAGCACTAGTCCCATAATCATGTAGTCATTGTACTGGCTTTTAGGATACTGGTGTGGACAGTGAAATTGTGCTACTTTCTTAGTGCGTAGGAAGTTTTATACACTCCATGAAAATTTTTTTTAAAAAAAAGGCATGGTAATTCTTGCTTTCCTGTAGAAACAAAGACCTCTGACTAAGTGCAACAGCTTAAGTTGGGATTGCCAAAGGTGGTAAAGGCTGATATGGTCAGTGACTCTCCCTACCACCTCTTTATCCTGTCTCCCTTGTTCAAAGATGAGGCACTCGTCAGTCAACCCTAAATTACTGCTATTTCAAGTGAATGGTGTTTAAGGGTAAAGCAGTATTGATTTTTATCTGGCTTTAAATGCTCCACTTTAAATGGGAGGATTGAGGAATCCATTAGCACCTCTCAGAGTGGGTCCCTACAGTGACTTGAATGAACATCTTGAGGCTGCATCTTTATTAGTTTAGCTAAGCCAGGACATCCCTACTCATCAGTCCATGCTTTCAGTGACTTCAGGTATCTTCCATAATTGCAAGAATTTGAACGTTTCAGCAGTAAATGTTGGGAAATGCAAGGCATTACTGCAAATACAGATGGCTTTACCTTACATATGCTTTTTTTTTTTTAGCATTATGTCCTGGAATCTCTAATAGCTTTTTGAAGCTGAATGTCTCCCTGTGCTTTTTTTAATGTCAAAGTACAGTTGCTTGTGTTCAAGTTAGGAAAGCAAATGAGAGAGGTTTGGTTTTTTTTTTTTCTCCTATCTGTAGTCATCTTTTCTCCTTAGAAGCCAAACTGTGCCAGAGGACTGATGCATGGAAAGAGAATTGTGATCTTCTTATGTAGCTACTAATTCCTTGCTCATTTTGATTATTTATGCTTTCATCTTTGTAGTAACTTTGCTTTGGTACTGCTTGGATTATTTTCTCATGCTTGTGATGCTTAAGAAAAGTAATTAATCAATTGTAATAGAAATCCTTTTTGCATGTAGGAAACTCACAACTGGGTGCTACCATAGTAGACGCATTGGATACACTTTATATCATGGGGCTTCACGATGAATTCAGAGAAGGGCAAGAGTGGATTGACAAAAATCTTGATTTCAGTGTGGTGAGTATCAATAGCCCTAGTATTTCTCTAGTCCCTCTCACAGTCTTCTTGCCAGGGGGACAGAAGAGGTATTTCAACTGAAACTTAAAAACCTGATGGCTCAAAGTATCAGAACTTCAGATGTGAACTTTAGTGAAGTTCTCTGTGTCTGTAACTTTATGTTGGAAAAAGTCCCACCCTAACTGTCTCACATTTTAATTATAAGTAAAGATACATCTCTATATTGTATTTTCGAAATAGAAATCATAACTGGGTAATGAAAGAAAGGGAAAGTGGTCAGTGAGAAGCAACAGGACCTCAGAAATAAAGGCAGAAAGATGAAGCTTTTCTAGCTAATAGCTGAAAGTAACTGAGCTGTGAAGGACTATTTCCTCCCCAGCTACAGTGTATAAATTACTTAACAGTACTGTCTATTCTTCTTCCACATCCTTAAGATATTTTAACATGAAGTATGCCACTTGAGTCATCTTAGTTTGTCTGCAGGCTCTCAATCTATCACAAGAACTTCCTAGTTGATCATGCAGCACTGTTCGTGTGTGCAGAGTTTGGAAATATTAAATAGGAGAAATTGCCCTACTTTATCCTTACATATAAGCATTCAGTTTTGGGACAGTTGCAGACTCTGTGATGGAATTTGTATTTCAATCCTTGAGCTTGCCCTGTGACTCCAGAATTAGATTTTTGTTCAGTAGTGCACAAATTGAATAGTAGATGTACTGTCAGAATTGAGCAGACGCTTACTATTGTTTTTATATTATAGCCTGTTTTTCAAAAATTAAGTTTTTTGGGGTTTTTTCCTTTTGTTTTATACATTCGTTCTCTGGAAAACTGTAAAGAAGTTCTACTCTGCCTTTTTTCAGATAGTGCCAGATAATTATTCAGCCTAAAACCAAAGGCCATAAATACATCAGAGGCAGTTTAGACATAATAGGACCATTATGAGAGTGAACTAAATTACTTCCATAACTTTAGTCTGATCTGAAGCAATCTCAATATAAACTAATCTAGGATTTGGGTGGCAGAAATTTGCATAACCCAGTGGGGTTCAATTACTGCTTCCTACATATGAAAAAAACATTTCTCAAGGTTAATGAGTTGTCTTATATATACACCAGACTTGACTAATTTCATTATATGGTTTGAAGTTTATTTATAAATAAAGCAAAGGTACAGCCTAAAGTTAAACTAAGGGTTTCTATTTCCCAGTAAAATAATCCAAGAGGGAAAAAATTGTGATTCATGACTTGAATAGATATTAACTGGAGGCTGCATTGTTGACGTTTTCCTTGTATCACATGTATGTAAAAAAAAGTAAATCTTTTATTAAAAATTATATTTGGGAGTATTTCAAACTTTAGATTTTTAATCATCAGTGCTATTTGAGAAATTTGAGGAAATCTGTAAAGTATTCATATAATCTTCCTGGAATAAGCAGTAAGTGCAAAATGCATTTATTTTGGATACAAGCAAAATTCATGATACAACCGCCATCGAAATAGTGTGAAAGACATATATATAAATATAATTTCAAGGATATGCTACTTCATGGATCAGCTTGTACTTTGTACATTTTAGTAACCTCTGGATAAAAGGAAAAGTCTCCTTTATATCAATATCTATTAATGGAACTACATTTTTTGTGTCTAATGGGTTGATTGAAGATAAGTTTATCGGGGGAGATGGATATGTTACAGGTAAAGGAGTGAATGGGGCACAGAGGGAGGCAGAAGGATGTTTAAACTACCTAGTTCCTTTTAATTTTTCAGAGGGCTGAAGGAGTCAAAATATACTGTTGAATTTAGCCCAAGGATATTAATGTGGATGAAGGCAGTAAATGGTTTATTCTCTTGAGTTTCTCAGTGGTCTTGCAGGACTTGTTGTCATAACATCAAGTACATAAAGGCTGTACTTAGATGGAGGCCGTGTTAAAATGGTGCTCTAAATTCGACATGGCACCTTGGTAATGTAAGTTAAGAAAGCCCATTACAGGAATTCTCTATTATTCTACTTCATCTTGTAAACCCAGAAGATTTGGTATTACACTTAAGAGAAAAGATGGTGGTTTAGGGTGTGTACTTCCCTCTGCCTTGATGATCTTTTTTTTCTTTTTCAGTTAGGGAGTTGGTTAATTATTTACTCTTTGTTTTCCTGTTCTAGAATTCCGAAGTATCTGTTTTTGAGGTCAATATTCGCTTCATTGGTGGTCTTCTAGCAGCATACTACCTTTCAGGACAAGAGGTAAGGTGACTGGAACATAGGTGTCTGTGAAATTTAATGTATTCTAGCAAATGTTGCATATAAAGAATTTTCTAGAATCTTGAGTTTCCAGTAGTTTGCAAACTAATTTTACAGCAGTAAGTTGTCTAAAGTAATCAAATTCTCAAAGTAAGGAATCTTTTAAGCTTGTTTTTGTATTGGTCTTGGCCAATTTAGGACCCTTTGGTAGAACTTTGGAACACTTCTTTTATCTGGATGTTTTCAAAAGATATCTGTCTGAGTAAACATTGGCCTGAAATGTCAAGTCACTGCCTTCTTATGCTGACAATAACTTGATTTTGTATTCTGTAGTTCTCTAAAGGTGGAAAAAATAGTTTTGTCCCTTGTTGTGCAAGGCTATAGGCTTGTTTCACACAGTGCTGTACAGTCTTTTTACCATTTTCTTGGTGACAAACTGAGACCTGTTAAGCCAATTTTGTCCCACTTTTGAAACATCTATTAAATATAGATCAGAGACTTAAACTTCTTATATGAAGGCATGCTTGAATTGAAAGGATGCATATACCCAAAGTCTTGCAACCCTGGACTTCTTTGGTTTAGCAGTAACATTGCTGTGACTTCTTACTTCACATACTTTAGTAAAGCTGGAGCCTGACCCAACCTCTACAGATTAAGACATTGCTCTTATAATGTTGCCTTAGCTACCTGTCTTTTGATCTATTGCCCGTATCTTTGATTTGTTTTTAGCCTTCCTTTTTCATGGCCCTTCTGTAGCCCACTACCCAAAATATCAAGCTGCTGGCCATATTTAATGGCTTGAGGTTCAGTACGCTTTCAGGTGTTTGTGTATCTTCCCCCTTTGTTTAGGGTAGCAGCACATACGTATCAACAAGTTCATGGGAATTTTAAGCCCACAACCCTGAAAATAACTAGGAGAGCCACCACCCCACCACCCCCCCCCATATTTGTTTACTCTTTGGGTCTTTGTCATCATCCTGGGATCTGTGAATTTTTTTCATATAGGAGTTTCTTTTCTTTGGAAGAAGAGCTTAGTGACACAACAAAAATCCAGTGTATATCCTGAAAGAAATGGCTAGTTTAGTTTTCTTCAAGTACTACTGCTTCATTCTTGCTTTCCACACTCTCCAGGCCCCTCGCCTATGGAAGGATCAACTGCAAGCAGTCCCTCCTGCTGCACTGATTTATGTGACCAGTTATAGGAGGCCCAAAGGAAAGAAGTACAGAATTTGTCTCTCTTTCCTCTGTGGCAAGTGAAAAGCTGACCTTGCATTCATGCCAGTGAATGCACTTTAAAAACTTTTCTCTGCTTCTAGAATATGTCAAGTTTACGTGTTCCATCAGAGTTTCCTCACAGTTCAGTCAGGATTTTACCCTCAGTGCTCATATTCTCTAGTGTTAGAAGTCAGCCTTTTAAATTGAGTGTTGTGGCACTTCTTCAGGAAGGCAGCCTTTGTAGAGCAGTGCCATGTCTTCTTTTCAGCTAGGAGCATTGATCCTGTCTTTGGATAACTTAATGAAACTGGAACATGCTCCTTGGAGTCATCTGCTGTGAATATGAAAAACCTCAGAGGAAAAGCAAAGATCACACATCAGTAGCTGGATTGTTTGTATAGGGTGATATCACACCTGTGCACAAGCCCCTTAACAAGAACTTTTTTGTCCCGATATGCAGATGGATGTACCCAAACACCGCCGTAACAGAGGCTTTGCTTGTGTTTGTAAAGCTGAGTATTCTTTTTCTTTTCAGTTACTTCTATTCACTTGGTGGAGGCAGAGCAAGTGCCTGAGTTTTCATCAAGATGTTTTATTTCTTTCTTTCTTAGACAGCTTTTACCCTCTGTATTTCCTAAATTTTGGCCACTATACTTTTATAGCATCAGTCTCTCCAATGGACTTTAAGTTCTTCATGACTTGTAGTATAAGATTATTCCTGTCCAGTGTTTGTATGTATTATCTTTACCTTCTAAAAGATAAACTCCTTAAAAAATTGCTCAGGCTGCATTTTTTTTTTTTTTTAAAAGTAGTGTGACATAGTCTGTCAGGTACCAAAACAGTCCTACTTCATTTGCCAAGGTGGGTGGCTTCTCTGCAGTTTGTCAGTGTGAGCCTAGGAGAGACACCTGCGTCTGAGAACTCTTTGGAGTTGGAAAAAGGTTTGTTTGAGTTGTGATTTCCAACCAGGTCTTCTCTGTGCTGTCCTCAAGAAGGGCAAGTATTCTTTAGCTAATGATTGGGGTGTGCGTTGTTTCTTTTTTACTGCATTCAGAGGTTGGAGGAGACAATATTTAGGTACTGCTAAGACAGGCAAACCCGAACCCAACTTTTGAGATGTTTTGCCTGATCATGTTGTTAACATGTTAATGGACTTAAGCCTCTAAAAGAGTGTCTATCTTGTCCAGTAGGTAGGAATCCCTCCTTTGTTTATCAAGCTATCATTTACTTGCTTATACTCTCTTCCAGACCTTGATATTCCAATCCCCATCTCTCTGCGAGACTGTTGGTAGATACTGCTTTAGAAGTTTTTTGTGCTAATTTCCATACTTTTCCATCTCTTGTTTGATGCATTGAGTAATAGATTCAATACAATGAACAGGCTGCTTGGAATTAGTTCTGGTTTTCTCCTTTTAGTTTATATACATTCTGCTTGAGTCTGCACCAAGAGTTACTGCTGTTTTGTGACAGTTATAAAAGCAGTTCTTATTCACTTAGTGATGTTAAGGTGCTATAGTGGCACCAATAAAAGATAGTGTCCAAGACTTAGCATCAACTGTAGAAGCTCAGTCGTTTTTAAGAGGCCACACTGAGAAAGTGTGCTAGTCAGTATGGTTTATCTATGTGCCCTTGGAGAGGGTAACTGTGCTTGATAGGATTTTATTTGATTATAAGTCATAATGGTAGATATTGATCATGATTTTTAATCACAAATGGCTATTAATTTAGATAAAATTTTCCTGTTTTAAGCTCTTATTAGAAAAATGTTAGGTTTTAAAAATTATTTAGCCTGTATAGTGGCATGACTCTATGGTCTCCATGCTGTATTTTAGATGTCATGTTACTGGTATTGCTCAGAGGAGTACCAACAGTGATCGTTATTTTAATGATGCTGGCTACAGCCGACGGTGAAATTTCAAATGTTTCATATTAAGATTGTGGGTATTGCTGTCCCTCCTTTCAGAAAGAGTTCCCCTTTACTGCAGTGGGTGGGGAAATACTGAAAAATACCTCCCTTAAACCTAAAAAAGCTGCTGGTTTTAGCAACTGGCAACTTGGCTTAAAATGCTGTAGGCCGATCCTGTCCACTGTTGAGTCATAGGCTTTTCTTAATGAAACATGAAACCTAGGGATTTTTTACTCGTCCATTTGTAAGTGGGAGTTTCTGCTGAACTTCCTTCACTGATGAGTATGTAAAACTAAAGTTTGAGAAGGGTGCATATGTTTTTGTGTTGCTCTGGCCAATTGCCTTGGTGGTCTTGCCTCATTGAACCTTTCTTTTGACGCAGAGAGACAGAATTGTTTCTCTAAAAGGCAATTCTTCTAATTTGGGTCAGATCACCTTCTTTCTCCTTTTTTCCATGTCAGAATGTCTTTTAAGTAGAAAATCAAGATATGGCTGTGAAAGTTAGCACAGTGGAAAAAAATGCCTGTGCATCCTATTTCTATCTTCCCATGTTGAAACAACACTGAGGGTGATCTGGTGGAAGGGGTAGTAAGTACCATCTGCAATCTGGGAGGCCCATGTTTCAATTCTCTGCAGTAAGTTTTTCCTGGCTGATCATGGGCAAGCCATCTGGTGTCTGACTAGGTGAATGTTATCAGATCTAGGAGTGTGTCTTCTTTGTCTCAGCTCCTATGTAAGAATGAGGTCCAAATCTGTCATTCCTTCTGAGATTCCTGGGGGTATTTTGAGCCTGTGACTTTTCTCCAAATAACTGCTTGCTGTTAGCTTGCAGTAGTCTTTGCAAACTTAGATTTAGCTCCCTTGGCTAACATCTTCTAGGAACTCTATAATGAAGCCAAACATTGAGCCCATGGCTTCTGGGTTCCTCCCCACAAAAGTTCAGCTGCAGCTGTTTGCACCAGGATTTGGGGATTGTTTCCAGTTCTTGAGTATGATCTGGGTCATGAAGAAAGCCAGTGACTGAGAATTACTTCCAACAGGAGTGGCTGAGGGAAGTGGGGTTATTTAGCCTGGAGAAAAGAAGACTGAAGATAGAGCTTATCACTCTCTACAGATACCTGAAAGGAGGTCATTGAGGCGGGGGTTGGTCTCTTCTCCCAAGTAACAAGCAATAGGAAATGACCTCAGGTTGTGCCAGGGGAGGTTTAGCTCAGATATCAGGAAAAATGTCCTTTTTTAAAGAGTAATGAAGTATTTGAAGAGGCTGCCCAGGAAAGTAGTAGAGTCTCCATCTATGATTCTAATTAGGATTAGTAAGTGATACTTGCATACTTTGCCTAGAGCTCATTTGCTAGCAGTCCAGTATGTAAAGAGATTTGTAAGGAGTGCAGGAATAACCCCATCTCGCCTTTAGAATAAGCGTCTTAACTGGTGTGAAGAGCATTTGTCTATGGAGAGAGTGCATGAAGTAGCTTTCACTGCTTGCTTTATTTCATGAACTGGAGCTTCAGAAATCATTGAAACTCCTAGTGTGACTGGGAGTGGCAAATAAAACATTCCTGTTAGTAATAATGCATGAAATGATTGAAGCCCAGAGATGTTTAGAGGGTCAGTTGTTGTGCTTAAGAAACAATGTTGAGTAAGGAAAGAAAAAGTGAGTATTATTGTAATGGCTGTTGTATGATAGTGGCAGGAGGACAGTTACACTGTCATGACAAAGTGTTCTTGTCTACTGCTGATTTATTAATACAATGAAAAGGATAGCTTATTTTTTTTAATGTAGCAAAGTTATTTATGGCATTTGCAATGTAAAAACAATATTAACGATTTACTGTGTTTATCTTTGCTAGCCCTAGATGTACAGCACTTCTTCATGATTCTTTCTCATCTTTATAAACACCATCAAAATGACATATCTTTCTAGGCAAGATAATAATATAATTCACATGGATAAATCCAATCTGAAATCTTTGTTTAATGTAGAGAGTGAGGGCTTTTAAGTACTTGATAATCTATTAACAGATAATCAAACTAATCCTTTCCAGGAATATGACAGGCAGCATCTATTCTGTTCAGGAAGACTCCTTAGTGAAATTGTTATATATGTAAGTGGATATCCCCAATAACTGAAGTAAATATATAAGGTATGGGTCTTCAGCAAACAAGACAATGTATTTTGTGAACTGTTTTCACAGAAATCTTCACTGTGCCTGTGAAGGGGCTTTATCTAAATTAAGTTTTCAAAGGTTTAAAATCTTGGAAGAGATAGCAGCATTATGTGTGTCCTATCCAATAAAGGTGAACTTTCAATTTGTTGCCAGGAGATGATCTGCTTATGAGTAAGTGGCCGTGACGGCTCACTGGTCTCTAACAGGACACAGTCTGAAAAAAAAAAAAACACCCCCAAAAAAACCCCAGCCCTCTTTTTTCTTGAGTTTTAAAGCATTGTCACTGCTCACTGCAGTGCAGATGGTAATTCTTGTGCAATTTCTGTTTACCAGGCTTGTACTAAACGTTTTCTTGACTGGCAGATGACACAGCCCAATTTATTGATGCGTCTTGGTACAGCATGACACCCGAAGAGGAAGGAAGGAGGGGAAAACTGACTTTATTGCTCTTTTCTTTTCTCTAATTCTGATTGGAAATAGGTTTGTCTGTTGGTATAACATGATTTAAACTGGTGTAAATAAGACAAGCTTTTTTTAGCAAAAGAAAATAAAACTACTATGCAACAATAGCCATGTATCTCCTAGTGACCATGTCTGTTAGGTTTCGGCTCTGTCCTCAGTAGTATAATAGCTATACTGATGGGCACCAGTGGTAGCACAGTATCTCACCTGTTATTTCTCCAGATATTAATTTAATTGCATTACAATTAACACAGTAACACACTTGATTTCTACCCACTGAGTTTTCCTATGCTTTTTCTTCCTGTGTTAGTGTCTGCACTGAAGGTTTTCATACTTGATCTGACCTGGAGAGGAAGTATGGTATTCTTTCTTACCAGCTGAAAACATAGTTCTTTCAGTAGGATTTTTTTTTCTTACTTTAAAACAAAACAAAAGAAAAATACAAATCAGGACATGACAGCACTTTAAAACTATGCATTTTGGCTGGATTTGCCTTTTCAAAGTTCTTACTTTTCTGTTTCTCTCTTAAAGAGGAGTTTGGATATTAAAAAGCATTTAGGCAAGAACAGGTGCTGTGAGAGAAAAATTAAATAAATGCCTCTGCTAAGCAAATCCACCAAAAACTAGAAAAAAACTTGGACGACTCAGATTGCCTCTAATGATGTGTTAACCTATCACACGATAAAGATGGTAAACTTGCCTACTCTATTAAAAATCAAGAGGAAGCTAAGCTGCCTGTTGTAGTAGTGTATTACCATTTATGAATTGGACAACGGGCTGACAAATCTTTTAAAGAAATCGCCGAACAGCTGTCTAGCCTGTTCACATGTGTTTTTTAAATTCAAAATATAAAACTGCAGGTAAGTGCCTAAGCCAAAAGAACACAAAAGTCTATGTTCAGAAAAGGTTGTTTGAGGTGATCTAAGTTTGTGAACCAGTTAGGCTGATTTCCTCCTCCCCATCTCAGAAATTCAGTTAATGGTAAATAAGAGATCAGAATAGTAGGGATTTGACAATAAAAGTATTCTTGTAAAGACTTTATAGCTGACTGTAGATTCACTCACGTTGAAATGGCAAGCAAATACAAAACTCTGGAGAAATTAATCAGTTGGTCAACACAACTTGTATAAATGAAGTCTGTTTTAATGTTGCCAAAAGTGTAGATGCAGGCTGTAAGTTATTAGAAAAATCAACAACCCGTGTTGGCCAGACCCCAGCATGGGAACAGAACAAGGGAATGTGCTTTGAGTAGCTATGGTTTCAAGAGCACGTGGAACTTGCCAAAGGCAAGCAGCTCTGTTTGAACTTTTGGTATGAAATCCTGTGGCAAAAGTCGTATGAGCATTTGGGTTTATAAAAAGGAGTTTTGACTATGAAGAGGAATTTGTTTCTGTTTTAAGTCATTACTAAAAGATTGCTGTTGGTATGCTCTTGATGTCTTCATAATCCCATTCTTGAAAGGATGTGTAAAAACAGCAGAAGTGTAGGAAGACCAAGAAAAGAGAGAGGACTGATAGTTATGCTTCCTGTACTCACGAATAGTCAGTATGTTGTATGTGACTCAGTCCAGATACATCTGTGGGAGAAATGTTTCACTTAAATACTACCTACTGACAGAAACACAAAGTTGACTTGCTAATTTCACTGTATTTCATACAGAAGATTAAATCATGACTGTGTTGAACCTTTCTTATTTTTGTTGGTATGACATAATGGGAGAAAATTTGTCTTATTTCTGTCCCTAGGATATATAAAGTATACTGCAGGAGTTTTTATCTTACCATTTTTCAATATAAATGTCTATTTTTTCAGGTGACTTGCAGGATTTATACAACTGTGAAGTTTTGGTACTTACTAATTCATTGCTCACAGCTTGTACTTACTGATTCATTGCTCACAGCTTTTGTTTGCCAACTAATTTTCTTTCAGAAGTTGGCTCTAATATATATTTATATATGTATTTTAACTAAATATGTCTAAATCTGAAAACAAGCCAGTTTTCATGCATTTACAAAAAAAAGTCAAAACATTTACTCGCATCTGTCAGGTACAATGTAATGAAATGTATTTTGCACCTGATATTGTGTAAAGGGTATGTTCTTGAAAATGTAAAAAAATCACATAGTTTTAAAATTATGTTTTCTGGACTGTGATTTTTGTATTCTCTTCTCTTACATCATACCGATGGGAAGATGAAGGCTGTGTGCGTGAAGAGTGCACATAGTGTGAAACAATATGTAATTTCATCTCTGTTTAACTTCTTTGTAAAGGCAAATACAGTCTAAAGGGGATGAGTAATTTCTGGCAAAGTCTAAAGGGAAAATCAAGATTAATTTAAAATTGAAAGCTTGGCAGCACTTTCAAGAGAGACAGGACTCAGGAACTAACTGAGAAAGAAAGTAGAAATTGATACAATATAAGCACAGAGCTGAAGGACAAAAATGCAGGCAAAAATACATGGGAAATTAAGGAGACATTTGACATAAGTGGAGAATGTGTTGGGGGCAGGTATTACCAAAAAAAGCCAGTGCCAGGAGATATTATTAATCAGAGAAGGTAGATAATTTTTGTTGCATGAAAAATTCTCATAAGACTTGTAAATATAGCACAAACAGTTTAATTACCTGACTTCAGAACCATTTCCTATGGTTCCTTCTTAAAAAGCACAGAGAGACTGGATCACCAGCTGGGTTGGGACCTTGAGGAACATAAAGCAATCTGTTATTCAACTCAGTAAAACTGGTAGTAGCAGAATACAAAATACCAAGGATCACTGACTAATAAAAGAAAACCCACAAAATTAATTTTTACAATTTGCTTTGCATAAGTGTGTTTGGCTACAAAGGCACGTCGAGAGGCTGATATGTTAGAATTAATTCTAGGTCCAAAGAGTGTGTTCTGGAGATGAGGAAACATTCTTGACCTGTCAGATTCTTCAGCGTGTTCCTCGTGCTTCTGTTCTTTACAACTACGTTCTTGTCACTCTCTGCATGGTCCCATGTTATGTCTTGTCTGCTTTAGTCCTTCATTTGTTCCTTGTCCTTCCTCCTGATTGCTTTTGTTTCTTCCCTTCAGCTCCTGTTCATGCTCTCTTCTTTTAACAACTTCTCCCTGGCACTTAATCTTGTATGAGGTGGGAACCTTCCTTATCTTTTATCAATTTTGCTTCCTTGCTGGCAAAGCTTCGTACTGAACTTCTGTCCCTCGACAGGTCTCCTATTTGGCTTCTTGATGGCCATTCAGATTAATTTTTCTCCTTTTTCTTTCTGTGTTCCCCTTTTCCACACTTTTTTAAATCAAGCTTTCTTTGCTGCCATCAACTAGTGGAACAACTTAAGCCAGATGCCAGACACTGTCTGTGCTCTCACATCTGGTTCCCTGAGCTGCAGTTGCACGCATAGTAAGAAGAAATTATCTGAAAGCAGTGTCTTTTAAAAGCTCACTTACATTCTTGGAGCATGCTTAGGTATGTGTAATTGTGATTAGTATATTGTGCAAATTTAAGTTTGTTGCTTCTAGTCCTATGACAATTTATTTACAGAGGTAACTAATCTGGCAGGTTAATACTGCTTATGCAGAGAAACCTACAGTAAAGAAGCCAGAGATGCAAAGAGAAGGGAAGAAAAAGCACAAAAATTGCCTAGGCTGAAAGCAACTCTCTAATAATAATAATAGAAGAGAAAATTAACTCAAAACTGCCATGGTTTTTGGCTCACTTAGGCAGGGTGAGAAACAGCGCATTATATCTTCCTGGAATGATTAGATAAAGGAGGCATTTGTATGCCAGATTTTTATCACATTTATTCTGAATTTTAAGTGATGTGTGATGTTGGCTGACTGCTGTAAAGTGCCTCAGTTTTGAAGGCACTTTAAAAATGGAGAATGTGTAACTTTTCTACTCAGATATGCATGAAACTTGTGCCAAGGAAGATGATACGGCTGTTGCAGTGAATGGAAATTATGTAGTTTAATTGAGCTATTATTAGCCAGTACCTGGTAGTTTAAATGTGATTAAGTGGTTGCCCAGTGCATGCTGAATTTTTGCATTTAGATCTAGAGCAAAAATATTAAATACTTCTAAAAAGCTAATATAAACACAAACTTTCTCATGTGGATTTAAAAAAAACAATCAATAGTGCGAAATGAATGAATATAGATCCTAAGATGCCTCAGTCAACATTATATAGATTCCTCTCCACTTTTGTTCAGGAAAGCAGCTTTGGGAAACTTGTAAAAGATAAAAATAGTATCACTTAAGAATTACGTCTGCAAATCTTTCTCTCCTGATAGTAGAAAAACACCATAGTGTTTATTACCTTATATCTAAGCAGCAGTATTTGAATATATAATTGCTAATTTGTGAAGTGTAAATAGGGAACATTTGTAGTCAACCAGAAGATACCTGTTTTATCTGCATTTAATTGATGCGCTTTCAGTACTTTTCTGTGTTTATTTTCTGCTCATTTGTGGACTGGAGATTGTTGTTGAACAATATGATCCAATCAGGATTTTAATGCTCTTCAACAAATGTACAACTCATAACTTGGGAACTACTACTAGGATGGTCTTCCTAGGTTGTCTAGTTCATCCAGATCTGTTGATATGATGGGTAGTTTCTTGCCATGTCTTTTGCTTTACGTGCCCCCAAATTCAATATTCTAAAAGACCTGACCTTTATTTTATCTCTGAACAGTCCAAAGCCTCTAGGAAAGAGATCTGGAGACTTGAGTGTGTGAATGGATCTGTACAACCTCCTGGGCTTTACTGAACTTTTTGTTTCAGAAGTAGAATGTAGACTGCAGTTGCAGCTTTTCCTTTGAAATTCTGGTACACTGCATTAGAGCTTTTTCACAAGCTGAATCTCTAGAAACAGGTACTGTGGATACCTAGGCTTGTACAGCCATGATTTTTAGATCTGTTATGTAGCCAGTTGTCTGAAACAGTGCAGTCTTTCTTGGCTTCCTACTGTTCTTTCAAATTGTCAACAAAAGCATATATTTCTGGGAGGTTGCCAGTGTGGATTTTTATTATAAAAGAGTTTGAGGTCTCATGTGGTGTTGCAGGATAAAGAACAATGTCAGCCAACTCTTCATGTTCTGAAAACTAAGGAGTTTTTTTTTAAATCTCTTTACAAAGACATTTTTCTTTTACTACAACAAAACAAAACCAAAAAGCGAGCCTATTTTGACTTCAGAAACCTTTAAAGGGAAGAGAGGCCTGGATAGAATGGATGCAGGGGGAGGCAAGCCTAAATACTCATCAATGTTGACTTTGAGTTGTTGAACTGGTAATACGGGGTTTTTTTGTTTTGTTTTGATATGGTTTTTCTTTTTTTTTTTTAAAGAAGAAACATTTTATGAAGCACTTACTTGCTCTTGTAATGACTAAGTCAGCGTGTTATGTAATATTTATGGATGAACTACTAGCCGCTTTACTCTGTTCTTGAGACCTCACAGTTCTAATGGCAAAGGAGGGTTCAACAGCAACAGTTGCATGAACTAGAAGTAACCAGTCAAAAGTACCTTAGCTTGGTGCTGTCTTCATAGTACCTACAAACATTCCTTCCTTGAACATCTGCTAGGACTCTGGAGATTTACAGTGCTGAAGAGGCTTTATTGTATTTATTTCACCACTATGGTGTAGTTTGTAGCTGTTTTGCTACATCTCACGTGAACATAGGTTTACATTTTCCAGGACCAATTCTACATGTGACATACTGCTTCAGTCATCACTCACAAACATCTGTAAAATACGGCCGAAGTGCTCTCCACTCTCAATTCATACGATAACTGAAATGTTACCAGAGTCTTACTGCATATCCCTCATCTCACAAGATGCCCAAGGAGGTGGTTGATTCGCCTTCCCTGGAGGTGTTTAAGACACGAGTAGACGACGTCCTGAGGGATATGGTTTAGTGTTTGATAGGAATGGTTGGACTCGATGATCTGATGGGTCTTTTCCAACCTGGTGATTCTATGATTCTAAGATTTCTTTGTAATTAAATATGTAGAAGCAAATATATAAAGAGGGAGTCATTTCTTCATTTCTTGGTGGCAGGATGGCTGATACTTGCAGTGGGACGTGCCCTAGGAACACTGCAAAACCCAGGAGTTCCAAGTCTTGAAGGAAGAAGTGTGCGCTGAATCTTGGAGCTTTTCATCTGGCACACAGACATCTTGCTTTGCAGTCAGGCTTATACATAAATAGCAATGCTTGTTAAGCTAGTAATTTTTTGTGTGTGTGACAGTGCTGCTTATCTTGATTTTTCTTCTTTTCAGCAGTAAATCACTCTGCGAGCCTCTATCTCTGTTCATGCAGAAAGTCCTTTCTGACAAATTGAGCTTTAAATAGGTGGTTAGCTACAATAGGGAGGTGAAGGGTTCACCACTGCACATTAAACTCTGAAGGAAGAAAGAGAATTCTTCTAGATAAGGTAAAAAAAATCCAAATATTTTCCTCAAGAGTCTGCATCTAGTATTGCTGTCAGATGCTCTGTTTTTTTCAGTCTGCATTCAGTAATTAAATAGGTCTGCCTTGTAATCTTTGTGCTTAGTGTTCAAAGGAAACATGTGTAGGGTTTGGTAGTAACAGTAGTGCTGACAGTGAGAGTACCATGTTTTTGTGAACTTGCACAGCATATCTGTTTTCATAGAATCTTAGAATGGTTTGGATTGGAAGGGACCTTAAAGATCATCCAGTTCCACCACTGCCACTGCCCCACCCCAGACCTCAGGCAGGGATGTCTCCTGCTGGATCAGGTTGCTCAAAGCCTCATCCAGCCTAATCTTGACCACCTCCAGGGATGGCGCATCCACAACTTCTCTGGGCAACCAGTCCCAGTGCTTCACCACCCTCACAGGAGAAAATTTCTTGCTAAGATTTAAATCTAAATCTGCCTTCTTTCAGCTTTTTTTTATGTTTTTTCAAGGATTAAAAGTTATCAAACCTACAGAACCAGCCACACTGCATGACCATGGATGCTCACTAGTTAATAACTGTCAGATTAAGCAGAAGTCTGGCATTTATTACTGTTTAAGAAGAATGACTCAGACTGATTTATGCACATAAATGAAAGAGATTCTTCATTTGTATAAAACATCTATGATTCCCCTGAGTTAGGAACAGAGGCCATTGGAGGCTGTTTGCCATTCATAGTGCTGGAAGGGAACACCTAACAGCAGTATTAGCATAATACAGTCTTAGGAGAGTTGCAGCCATACATCTCAGCAGTCACTGAATACCTCAGCGAGGCTTTTGAAGAATTGTCTTAATCCTTGAGGCCTTCACTGTTGAATATTTTGGCCTTACTTGGATTAATAGGCTCAGGAGCAAGCTTTCATATTTTGAGGTGGGTGGCAGGTTTGATGTGTTAAGCATCAATTTAATGGATGGAAATGATTTAGGCTGTCACAGCTGGTCTGCTGTACATGCTAGTTTGTAGATACTGATTAATGTTTTCATCTTAATGAGATGGATGGTTTGGGGGTTAGGTTTTGCTTTTTCTGCTAATTTCCACTCTCTTCGCTTCTAGCTATGAACAGCTTGATTTGTATTCGATTGTGTCAATGGATTCAGTCTTGGATGAGAGGTATAGAGAGAGGCAGAGTTTTACCTTCTGATGCTAAACCAGTGGTTTGTAGGGTTCTCAACGCAACAGAGGTGACGGGGGCACTTCTAATCATAGCAAGTTTTCACAAGTACTGACAAATATGGTTGTGTGAACTAGCAGTTACTACTGACGCTCTGGTTTGTTCACACGCCGAAATGGCTAGCACAGTGCCTTGAATTAACTCTCCTTGTTTGAATTCATGCACATTTAGATCAGAGTAACCTATACTTTATGCACTTTTACTAAAAACTGCTTCTAGTGCTATAGCTTTTTCCCCTAAATCATCGTAGTCCAGTAGCATGGTATGTAAACAGAATTTAAGATATTCTGTAGTGAGGATGTTTCTGGGGATGTTCTCCCATTGAATATTCTTACCCTGATGTTTCAATATCTCTTATTAATGAATAAGACAATAATGCATAGTGCTTTCAGAGAATGCAGGATCCAAAAGCTGAAGCTAAAGAAATTCTAGCTACAAATATCTTTCTGAAGAATATGCCATTTAACTTGAAGTCGTCATTCTGTTCTGGTTTAGATATTGAAACATGGCTGAACTATAGAGGAACTCCCTTTAGATGACTCCCTATAGGTAGTCTTCTCTGGTCTTGACCCATCTACTACTTAATAGTCCAAAAGTTAAGCATGAATTTTTGGCGTGTAGACTCTACCTGTGTTATAATTCTTACTTATCCCATGCCTTCCTATTTTGACTTGGTCCTTTATTCAAGGTTGGAGCGTTATCTGAGTTTTACTGCTAAATTTCTGCATATTTTCTCAGAGGCTGTCTCTTGTCAGTATTTCTGCTAAAAATCATTCAAGCCATATTGCCTCCGTTACTTCACAATTCTATCAAATTCTGCGATATTCTTTTTTTCAGTTTAGACATACCACATCGTGCAAGTCATTTAGAGTACCTCTATAAAAGTTCTTTTTCCTGGCTCATTGCTTTCAGATCCACCTCCATCTCTCCGTACTCCACTGCATCAAATACAATTAGATGTCATCTTTAATATTCTTTTCTGGTTTATTTCATGTCTTGCTAGTCATCTCCTCAAACGCTAAGATATTGATCCTTTCCCACCTTTATGTGAAAAATGAGGATGTTCTTGATTGCTTATGCTTCAGCTACTTCTCAGCATGCTTCTCCAGTGAGCATCTCTTATTTTCCTCCCACAGACTTTACAAAAGGGAGAAATCCTTTCTGTAAGTCCAACAGAGATGTTTTGTAGTCCTTCTTAAAGCTCTTATTCTTGATTATGGACTGTTCATCAGGTAGTTGATAATAACATTTGTATAGTATGTCCATCTTATGTCAGTTATTTGGGGGCGTGGTAGTTGTTTTTGTTAGATGTTTGTGCAGTACTTCAAACTGGTGAATAAATGTTATCTCTGAATTGAGAAGATACTTTTGCAGAACTATTGTGAATACTGACAATGAGTTAATTAAAATGTATTCTAGCCATTAGGTGTTAAAACCAGTTTTACGTCATGTGGGTCTACCAAATATGCCTTCTTGGGAAAGGTGCTTTGCAGAGGCTTAGAAGGAACTTTCTCCTAGTTGCTCAGTTAACTAATTAGCATTAGTTTCTGCATAAGGATATTACAGATTTATGCTCCAAAAGTTAATTGCAACAACATTAAAAATGAAAGAGGAGATGTCCTGTCAGTAATTTCTATGAGTAATCAGACTTGAGAGGGAAGACTAAGCCTATAATTATTTTGCTTTGGCATTATCAATGAACGAAAAGCTACAGGAAACTGTGTATATGTATAATCTCATTACAAAGAGATTGGAATCTTGTAAAAGCTGAAATACTTGGGGGGCGAGAAGGGGAGGGAGGAGTGTGGAGGAGTTGTCTTTTGATTTTTTAGCTACAAAATAGAAAATGTGGTTTAAATACTACTTCAGAAAGCCCTTGAAATTCTTAATATTGGTGGAGGGAGGTGGGAGGAGTATTTATATTCTTCTTCGGTAGGAACCTAGGCATTATTGCTGGGAAGCATGGAAGGAAAGAAGTGAAAATGACAAGTTGTCTTTTAATGTTTGAATTTTGATAAATTTATAAAGTGAACAAGTAAAAAATAAATAAGTTAATATATCTTTTACAATGTAAAGCTTTTCTAATGCAAAAAGGTGGGTGGGGCAAGGAAATTTCAGTCTATAGTTCTTAAAGGTAAGTCAGGCTTTGTAACTATTTGCAATTGATCCTATTATCTTAGGTTTTCAAGATCAAAGCTGTGCAACTGGCAGGAAAACTTCTTCCGGCCTTCAACACACCTACGGGTATACCATGGGCAATGGTGAATCTAAAAAGGTAATGGATTTTCTTTTGTGAGGAAGCGTGTTAACATTAGTAATGGCGTGTAGCAATTGTTCCTGGTAGTGGAACTGTAGAAGATGCAGACAAGTTGGCATTCCTGACAAGACTGAATAATTTTAATAGAGTTCAAAGAGTTCTACTTTATTAACTGCAATAAATCGTGACTGTGATTTTTCCCCCCCCCCCCTCATTCAGCAGCAAGAATTTAGCTTGCTAGTGGAACATACCCAGTGTATTAAGCCCTGTGTTGCCCTAGAGCTCAGTCACTGGTTCTTTAGTCATGGAAAAGCCTTTTGAATACCAAAATTATTTGCAGGCCATGGTTGAGCTTGCTGGGTTTCATGTACTATGAGCTGCATGTCACCTTTAGAAGACTACCAGTTATTTGAGAAGGTGATGGGACTCTGAAGATATTGATGTATATTACAGTTCAGCTTAGTTATAAAGGCTAGTGTGCTTATGTCCACTGTGATCTGAGGAGATGGAGACACTCCCTTAGATGGCTGTTCAAGTTGGACACTGAATTTATGTGGTCTACATTGCCTTGCTGAAGAAAATTACCTTGTCTAGTTTATCTTTTATTGCTTGTTCAGTGCTGGGATTTTCCTCAGATTGAGAGTGGTTTTGATGCAAGGCATTTTCAAAACTTGTATTGTGTTCTTAAGCAGTAACGGAATTGGGAATGAATGTCTAGATTGCGCGTAGACTTAAGCAATTCAGGGTAGTAAATAGCAAGGGTTTTTTTGATTGTTTTAAATTCTTTTCCCTTTAGAAAAGGGATTTATTGTACTCTGTGAGGAGATTTAGGACTACTTTGAGAGCATTAGCCCTGTGTGCCTGTCTTGTGTTCAGGAAACGATCCTCTCTTTGATGTCACTTCTTAGGGTGAAGATCATGGCATTGTGGCTTACCTTTCTGTTGGCTCAGGGTCTCACCACCCTTACCTGACTTTCTCAGTTTTGCCTGTGCTGTGCTTGTCCCATTTTTTTGGACATCTGTACAATTAATATTATTGGATTAGATTTCTCTGTGCCCTTTCTGCATGTCATTATGGTTTACTCAAGCATGTGTTTTCCCTGTAGTTTCATATGGCTTGAAATTCCCATGTGTATAAGTTCTTTATTTTTGCTTTGTTTAGCCCAAACATGCGCTATTGCTCTGGGATGTTTGAATGACCCATGTGGCTGTACTCTTCCAACAGCACAGGCATCCAGTTCACTAGTTTGAGCAACTTAGATGGTGAGGTTTAAGAAGCTGTAAGCAGTAGATGCATGGATACTTTTCAGTCAGACATGTAGCTTGGGTGTCAGAGCACAGTCAGAAAGGCAGGACTGGGGAGGAGGATTTGCATTAGGTGGAGGAGAAAGGATTGAAGTGCCAGAAATTTCTTGCATGTTGGTATTTTGTATGCGTTTAATGTGCCAGTTTCTTCATAATGTACAGAAAAAGTCAGCATCATAGTAGAAAATAGTGGCTGGCATGCCAGGGGGCAGTGACAGTAGCAAGCATCTATCACTTCTGAGGTTGATTTGCAGTAAAAGACAAGACCAGAAAGAAATATTTGGAAAATTATTACTTGCATTCATAATGCATTTTGCATTCATAATGATAGAGTTTTTGAGAGTTGTGCCAAAAAATCCCCAAGGTGAACTATGATTTTTGTTTCTAAGCTCTGTAAATGGTGGTTACTGTGTTTTGAAAGGTATTTTTCTGTCTCGGGTCAGAGCTATAAATACTACTCCATTACCAAGATTATTCCTTTGCATTTCCTTTATAGTTTAAAAAATAAGAAGACATTCCTAATTGCTTGCAGTGTTACTGATAACTGAAATCTTTCATGAGAGGAAGTAGAAGTAATCCCCAAGGAAATGTAGTTCACTTCAGAAATTAAAAGACTCAATCCTGAAAGGTGGTGAAAACTCCCAGCATTAAGTCATTATGTTTCTGTGATGTCACGATGTTGTATCTTTGAATCATAGCACTTTTTGAGGTTATATCTTTTTTTCCAAAAAAATTCCAACCGGTGAACCAATTGATCAGTCAAACCACAACTGTTGTAATCTTAAGAACAGATTAATATTTTGCTGTTACATGTTTAGTTTGCTGTGGAGGTTGTTACTGTTGCTGTGCACAGTAATTCTGGTGGTTTTTTTGTCATTTTCTGCCTTTTTTTGTGCACATCTGTTGGAATTCAGTGGTGTGGGTCGAAACTGGGGCTGGGCTTCTGCCGGCAGCAGCATCCTTGCTGAATTTGGTACTCTGCACATGGAATTCGTCCACCTCAGCTATTTGACAGGGGATCCTGTATACTACAATAAGGTGGGTCTCAAATTAATTTTTTGTTATTATACAAATGTCTGTTTTACTGTTTCATCATAAGTTGCATTAAAAGGGAAGTACTTCCTGTATTGAATTCTATTTGCATTATTGGCAGCAGGTAAATGTTTTCATACTTAAATACTTTTCATACTTGTTTCAGTTAGGAACATGTGACTTTAGCAAGTAGAAACTTACGACAACACAGCTTTTCTTATTTGTTTCAGCATGCATTTAAAAATAATAATCTTTAAACACGTTTATTTGAGTGGTCCTTTAAAAATAAAAATGTACTAATCTCTAGTAATCCCTTAAGAAAGCTTCTGGTTTCAGATTAAGAAAATTTATAACTAAAAAAGGAAAGAGTTTAGATCTAACTATGCACAGAGATCGGATGAGTGTTGTTAGTAGTGATCCTGATTCTTGATTTAATTTAGGTCATGCACATTCGGAAGTTACTTCAAAAAATGGATCGTCCTAATGGACTTTATCCAAATTATTTGAATCCAAGAACAGGCCGGTGGGGTCAGCGTAAGTATTCTTATTTTATTCTTTCCTCCATAAAGCTCTACCCTAAACTTTGTTGTTGAGTTGGAGATCAGAAAAATTACTCTGTAGGGTATGAACAGCATTGCTTGAAAACACGCAATGTAGAGGGCTTACTTTAGACTTGAGATCTGAAACCGATTTTGTGTCGCTCTCTCCGAAGTCACGTAGGTTGGGTTTCATAGTACCTTAATTATGGTAGCTTCCTACCAAGTTTGATGCTTATCCTTACTTTTATCAGTCAACAAAGTCTTCAGTAATAATGAATGAGGCTGAAAATAGTTTCCTCGCTTTGATTTTGTTCCTGCTTTTGTTCTGCAAAACATCTGGTAAATGGATTACTGTAAGGTAATACAGAGGAAACGAAAGTTTGTGGTTAAATTCAAGCTCCTTTACCTGGTGTTAGGGACTGACATTTATAAATATTCTTTTACTTAGTGGCATGTGAAATGACATGATGAACCTCCCTGCTGGTATCAACGTATCTCTCATTTAAAAAAAACAAAACAAAAAACATGCTTTGGAATGAAGGGAGAAGACTTTTTTTCTTGCTGACGTTACAAGTGGAAGACAGACACGCAAACATCCTTCATTTTCTGGAAGTGTTTCTTCCAAGAAAAGTTGAGTAGTCTAGTGGTTAAATAGTGGGTACAATAAAGGAGAATCTTTTTATTCAAGGTTTCTGTTCCTGTTTTTTTATGAATGCAAGTTTATTTAGGAAAAACAAGCAAGATTATCTATTTCTGTCCTGATTGACATCATGGACAGATTTTTGGGATTTCAGTGATTGGCTGTATATATCGAGCAGAACATGTCCTGGCTTGCAAACTGAGACTTAGCTTCTGACTTTGATATATGAAGGGAAAGGATGCAGCTGTCATTGCAGCAACTGTGAAAAGAGTTGTCTAATCCCATTAAGACCAAAATTATCTCCAACATATCTAATAATTCAGAGTGAATACTGGTACTTTCTGAGATGGACATGTGGATTTAAGAGAAATTCTTCAGTCAAATTTAGGTTTAACAATGCATTCTGGAAAAAAGTGAGCAAATGTAACTATTCACCTAGTATTTATTCAAAAGGCTGGTTTACGTCATTCTGATTTTTTTTCTGTTGCTATTTTATTCCTAACCAATTATTCCTACTGCTTATATCAGAAGTAGTCTAATGTGGCATATCACCAGGATTCTTTAGGGCCTTTTTTGTCAGTTGTAATAATAATGCTTAGAGTTAGCAGCTTTTGGAAAGAAGATAATCCTGGTCACTGAGAGTAAATGTACAGTGAAAATGTTAACTTTGCAGAAATTTGGAGCTCAAACGTACTATTTAAGTGACCTTTGAAAGATGATACATTTGGGACTAAAGTTTAGGATCACAGTCTAAGACTTAGGTTTTGAGGATAAAAAGAAACACAACTTTATGGAGCTTTTAGTTTTTCTGTGCTGCTCATTAGTCACAGACTTATTTCCTGTAATTTAGTAGTTGGTTTGTTTGTTTTGAGCAAATGAGCTTCCAAATGCAGATACAGGTGTTCTAGTAGTGGTTCTAAGATTTTCCCCAATGCAGCAAGCATTTGTAAACCTTTCTTGAAAAGTTTTGTGGGGACAGCATAGCAAGAATTCATAGTGCAGTTTTTCTCTCCACAAACCAGGATGAAACAACAAGAAACTGTCTTTATTACATTCCTGATAGATCACTCTTCAGTGAATCTGTTTGCAGGAACCTGAGTAGTTACAGTGAAGGTAAACATACACTGAAACACTGGACATTCAGACTGGAACAGCTGTGGCTTAGATAGGAATTTTTCTTCCATTTCTCTTGTGGAGATTGTGTCATGCGTCATAAAAGTCAGTTAAGAAAGGGTGCTGCCTTCACGCACTACATCTCAGTTCACTAGAGGGCTTGTGTTGAAGTCCACAATACTATTACTGACTTAAGTCACACGCTTGGTATTAAGGGCAGGCAAGGCTTTTATGTCCTTCTCAGAAGGTAATTTGAAAGAGCATTGTGTTTGGCTTGCTAGACATTTTAGTACTGGAAGGACTGAGACAATGGAAAAAAAGCATAACTTTTCTTCTTTCAGCTTCCAGGAGCCCTCTTCGTCTTTGCTGTGACCTTTAGTTTGATGTATCTTATCTTGTGCAAAAGTAATTTCACTGGATAGTTTCTGAGAATTGTCAGAACTCTCCATTTGCCTAGATACATGTAACTCGACTCTGACCTTTCTAAGTTTTCTTTTTTCTTTTAACATTTTTTCCGTCCTCAAACTTCTCTTGTCGCGGTTGTACGCAGATTTTCTGTTCATCTGTACCGTATTACAGCTAATCACGAGGGGTGTGAAACAAATCTACATAAATATACTCTTTGAAGAAATATGAGATTTAGCTGCAATACAGAACCATTCTAGTGGTGGGTTTGTTTTCTGTTTCTGTACCTGTCACTCTAGCGGTGGATATACTCTAGTGGTGGATACTTTTGTTCAAAGTAATGAAAATCAGCTGTTTGTGCATTGCAGTCAAGCTAGTTAATGCTGTTCCTACCAGCTGATTTTCCGAAGCATGTTAAACAAAATTTATAATGAAAAAATTCATTTAGGTTTTCTCCAAGGTTATATTTTATCTTTACCTTTTAATTTATTTTTAAAAGGAAGATATGTATTATTTGAATAGAAGAAAAAAGTGCTTCTGTGTTGTTTTTCTGTTCAGTTTTGTTCTAACAGGATGATATGTAAACTTGAATACTTAAAGACAATTATTGCAAGACAGATTTGTGGAAGAAAAGCTTCAGTTTCTGTGGCTTTAGTGTGGCACCGTAGGACTGTAAGCTATGTGTATCTACCTGCAACAGGAATTTTGGGGGAAATTCTTCACATGTTTTATGCTGTGATACAGCATTTTAATACCTTCTCAGGAGTATTTGCACAAAGAACCTAGCCACATCCTCATTTTGTGTTTTTAACCACACAAACCCCCCCCCCCCCCAAGAATTGCATCTACTTTGTCTTGCATTCTCAAGTATTAAAGGTTACTATGAGCAACTAATGTACCTTTGAAATAGGCCATCTTTTCTTCCTTTTTCCTCCTTGCTCCAGGGATGTGGGCAGTGATTTGTGCTGCCATATAAGTAGCTTCTTTGTATGTGTAAAGTGTCAAAACATGCTGCCTTTTGTTTTTTTTTTTTTGAGTCTCAGATTTAGCAGAATCTAAATATGTTATCTGTCAGAACTTCATATGAATCGGATATAATTCACAAATGTGAAGCTTATATCAGCTTCTGATGTTAAGAAATAGAGTAATAAAATTTGGTGCTAGGCGTTATGGAAGGGGAAGGTTACATTTATTTGTTTAAAGAGTCATTAAGCCTATTTTTACCTACTCATTTTTACCTACTCATTTTCTCACAAGTTTAATTCATTCATACTCACAGGTACCAAGACACGCCCAAGTTATCTGGACTCAAGGGAAAAGGGATACTGGTATCTAGTGCTTTTTCCCTATCTAGCATTGTTGAATAATGATGATGAGCTAGGCTTTGGACAGATATTTTGGGCCTTTTGGGGATCAACAATTGTTACAGTTTTTTTCTGTGCCTCAGAATATTTCTATCTTTAGCCTCCATAGATCTTTAGACCACACTGCTGCATCTTGTCTGTGTTTTCATATGTAAATGTATTCTTAAAATACATGTATCTAATTTGATCTCTTCTTGGGTTTGGGGAAGGGGAATTGGGTATGTAATATACTGCAGACTTGTCACCATCCTTCTGATGCTAGGATGCAGGTCTGAGTAATTTCTGCCATTGTTTGATTTATCAATGAGCAGGCCTTTTTATATATTAACATGTTCTGCAATTTCACTACTGGGCAATGATGTTCTGGGGACAGTACCCTGTGACTTACACACTGTCCTTTTGCTCATTGTTCTGCTGCTTCTGCTGGTGCTTACAAAGTTACGTGGTTTTGTTCAAACCAGTCAATGTTCATGCCTAAAAAGGTATAGTCAATAAAATAGCTTACCAGTCAATTAGTAATTATGGTTTCATCAAGAAGGATTTGACCGTGTCTTCCAGGTTCTTAACAAGTTGGAGGGATGATTAGAGTCATATAGTGTGACAAAAATGTCTTTAATGCTTACATTTTAATGAATGTAGATTTCCGCATGCATTTAATGTATTAGAAGTGCCACTTGAAGAAGGATTTTTGATCACAAATTATCTTCTTTCTTTTTCTGCCTGCCTCATGATGCAGCAGCAGCCAGGGTCAGGAGCAGCAACAGGCAGGGCTGCACAGGGGCTACTACCATTCCATCCTGTCATTTCTTTCCATTTGAATGCCATAAAACCCAGTCCTAAAAACTGCTTAGTGAATGGTATACTGGTCACTGCTAAAACTCCATCCTTTTCAGTGGAAATGCTTCATAACGGAACTATACATGACTTGGACCCATACTGCTGTGTAACAAACTCCCTTCTTGCTATACCCAGGAGGAGAAAAATCATGTCATATGTAAGATAAATATGTATGTTTAGAGTTGTGGTATGTAGGTATTATTACAGAATGAGTGGCATGACAGGCAGCTTTTTAATGTGTTCAGCTCAGTATTTGTCAGCACACTGGGGCTTTTTTCTAGAAGGCAGAGCTATAATACCCACAGGAATGTTGACAAATTGAATTTTTACTTACAGATTAAGGTGACGGTCCAGGAAAAATGAGTGATTTACAATACTTCTGCCTTAGGGCTTCAGTTTCTGTTAAGACAGAAAGGAAAACAGCTGGCCGGAAGCATATTCTAACCTCTCATGTTAGCCTACAGTTAACTTTATTAGCTTGTCATTTCGCTCGATGGGTGGTTGCATCAGAACTTTGAATTTAGATTATTTCTAAGAACAGTGACAGTGCTTTCCAGAAAAGCTTGCTAAGCAGGTATTATGACTAGAATTTTGATTAAAAGTAAGAGATTTCAGAATCATGGATATTAGTTTGTACTGAAGAAAAATCATTTTCACAAAAAGTGAAAATGCGTGGAGACAATTTAATTTAATTCACGTTTGCAAACAAGTTAGGTGAGAATACCAACTAGAGCAACAATAACAAAGAAAAGAAAATGCCAATCTGCATGTTATTGCCAAGTCAGGGCATGCCACTTCTGTTTACACGTTTCGGTAAATTGTGCATTCTTCCTTTCTACTTCTAAATACCAAGAACAAACTATTGCATCTCATCTGGTTCCAACACCTCTTACAAGTAATAATTTTACTGAAGGAGAATTCAGATCACTCTGGCTTCGCATCTCACTTCCTGCAATGGAGCTACCTGTGGAGTTACCTCTGTTGGTTATGCAAGAAAGTTGTGTCAGTTTAATTAAAGTTGTTTTTTTGACTGTATATGGCTTCCATATGCAAGAAAATAAGCAGAGATACCTGTTCAATGTTAGTCTTCTGTGTTTATTACACCTTAGTGATATGTGAGCACGTTAACAAGTTATTGTAAAGTAAGCTGGTATATGAGTTTTTGGTGCATGAGCAGAACGTTACTCACGGGAACATAATAACAGGTCCTGAAATCACCATTGCTGAATGATGTGATGAATGTTCAAACTGCAGACTATTCTACAGTGCTTTATTCCTGTCTCCTTACCAAAACCAAGCCCCTTTAGTCAGATTTACAAGCGGACTAAGTTAAAAGCCCAGTGAGAGGTACTCTGTCAGCACATTTGCAAGAGCTCACCAACCGTGTGACATCAATCCACGTATGTTTATTTAACACACTAAATTTAAAGGCTTTCATGTCTAAATTTAAATGTCTTTCATGTACAAAGTGATGAAAGAAGAGAATTCACACAGGTGTTTAGCCTACCTTGTTACACACACTGCCATAGCAACTTTTGGTGATGTTCTCACTTTCTTGTGGTTCCCTACATCTGTTAGTAGAGAGTAAGCAGAGTTGCAACTAAGGTGGCTTTATGGGAGAAATTTGTCCTCTGTTTCTGTTTGTGCTGTAGACTAGTCTTTAAATAAACCAAAGAAAATGCCTTTGTGGATGTGAACATTCCAGTTTCTTCTGTTAGTCTTTCATGTTCAACAATAAATGCTTAAATTAAACCAAACAGTTTTAATTTTAAAATACGATTTAGAGAAGGCTTCTGTGGACTTAATTTAATTGGATTAGATTTATGCTTCTGCTAAATTGGTACAATTTTCATAGGGAAGAAAAGCAAAAAAAAAAAA